>JAUMJL010000550.1:0-377719 GCA_033558185.1 Dromococcyx pavoninus
CGTGTGAGGGCAGGGGGCGGGGCCGTGGAGGGGCGGGGCCGTCGCCCCACACACAGCGGGCACATAATTAATAAAATTAAGAGTGGGCGGGGAGGGCTGTGCAACTCAGGGGGAAAGAAAGGCCCTGGCTGCGCGAACCCCCAGCTATTTTGGGGCAATAAGCAGGTATTGCGGTGCAGGAGGCCTCCCCCATTTCCCCAGTGGGTCTGAGTCAGTGCCTGCTCGGGCCGCTGGCTGAGGGAGATGTGCTGTGTGCCAGCAGTCTTCCAGCCATCATTCCCGTGGGCCTGGCGGCATTTCGCAAGTGGTTCCCTGCTGAAACACCACACTCCTTCCCTCAGCTTCAAAATGGAGACATGTGCTACCCTGTGTCAGCATTGGAACCCTGAGCCTTGCTTTGTGCCCAGGGGTCGTCGCCACAAACCGTCAAATGGTACTTGGGGTCTAGGACTCTCCACTGCCAAGTCTCCACAGGACAGCTCTTCATGGGGACAACTCTAAGCCTAACCCTAACTCCTTGATTCCCAAACAGTTGTCCCGAGGAGTTACCTTCATAGACAGCTTTCCCCATAAAGAGTTGTCCTGCAGAGAGTTGTCCCAACAGAGAGCTGGCCGTGAAGAGTTGTCCCCATGGAGAACTTTCCCCACAGAGAGCTGGCTGTGGAGATTTGTCCTCACAGGGGGTTGTACTGCAGCAAGTTGGCTGCAGAGAGTTCCCACAGTGCTTGTCCTTAAATCAAACTCAGTCCTAAGGTCATACTTCTTATACCACGTAAGCACCACTTAGGGGACCTCTCAGAGGAGTGGGCAGCAAAAGGGGTTTTATACAGCACATATCTCTATTCAGGCCTTGTGTGCAAAGTTGGCTTCAATTCATGGTGAACAGAAGGTTACATTCTAGTCTTCGGAATCAAAGCTGACACTACTAGTTTTTCAAGATAGTGTGGCTTAACAGTGTAAGGGCAAAAATAAGCTCTCATTTGAAAAATTAATAAAATCTGTCTGACAGCTTAAATGTTTCCGTTTCAGCAAAGGCTACATCATTTATATGAAAACATTTCTGCTGTGATCTCAGAGATGACAGAGGCACTGTTAGTGTTAATGAGATCTACTACGTGGGTAACTAACTTGCCTGTTCACAAGCAGAAGATTATGCATGCTGGACAGCTTTGTGGGGTTGAGTGAATTCGTAGAGCTCAAGTAATACAGTGATCACAATAATCAGTGGTAATATACAGCCTGTTTTTATCAGGTGAACTGCTACTGAGCACAGACTGAAGGGATCAGTTCCCATGAAGACATTCCCACTTTCTCCACTGTAATTAGCACACACATATGGGGTGGGGATGTACATATGTGTATAATAGGGGTATGCAACATCATGATTTCTATTTTTGTCTAAATTCTGATTTTTTTAAAAATATTTTGTCTACAACCTGATCTTGATTCCAGCTCAAACCAGTAGTAAAGCTTATGCTAAGTTAATAGAGAGGACTTTGCCGTTAAATTTCTGCAAAGGACAGAACAGATACTTCCATTTAATGTAACTTCCATTTAATGTAACTTCCATTTAATTACAGCTCTGCTGGGTTTATTAATACCACCTTGGAAAGCGAGACTGCACTCTGGCTCTAGTGAGGCCTCTGTATAATTGTTCCCAGTACTTCAGATCCAGGAATCAACATTCAGAGGCTTTTCTTGGTGTGTGACATTCGTCCTGTCCTGGTGACACTCAAGTCCCACGCTGCTGAAGGGCAGCCGGGGCACATCTATATTTGTCCCCTTGCTCATGGCTGGCATGTCCCTATCTGAGCAAGCAAAGAGATGGTCTAGGGTTACAGCAATAAGTCTTCCAACTGCAGTCATAGGAAAGTGGCAGGGAATTGCTTTTGTGTGAGTTAATTTTTACTAGCGGAAATTAATATGAAGTTTGATGCCATCTGAGCTATGAGAAGAATTTATGACGTCTTAAGACAGAAGGCAAGTTTTTAGGTAGTATCTTATCTTTGTTATATATTTTTTATAACTGATGTTCGTGGGCTTAAACATTCTTTGCTGTAATTGTATCTGTGCCTGTAAACTGAGAAAACACTACGCAATCATCTGAAAATCTTACTTAGGCAGCAGGACTCCTGACGAGCTTGATTATGCTAATATTAATTTATGTAATTTACTTTTATTTTGGTAGAAAAAATACTTGTTAATTCACTTTTCTAGTTTAGTAGTAGCTTCTAAAGCAAGCCTTATTGTTATAATGATGGGGGGGAAAGTCTTTGTGGGAGCCAGCCAACATTTTCTGGTATGTGTTAAGACCTTTTCTCTGTGTAATATGTTAGAATTTGCATGATTTATTTTATTGCCTTTAGCATAAATAGTATTTCTGCCTAACTTCAGTGTTTTTGTCTATGGTAAGGCGTTGCTACCTGTAGAATCTGCACCCGTGTCTGCAGTGCCAGAAGACAAACAGTGAACCTCTGTGTGTGTTTTCTTACCAATCTGGTAGGCTGGACTGTTTTCAGTCATTGATATAAAACAGGAGAGTGGGAAGTTTCTTAGCATTATTCACTGGTTTGGGAAGTTGATTTATAATAATAATAGTAATAATAATGCTATAATAACTGTGTTGGCTTTGTTAGCTAAGTAATCCTTGGGAATATCAGTAAAATATTGATAGAATAAATTTGAGGTTATAGCAAGTACTTGAAACTACAAAGACCATTAAAAGTAGTTGGAAAGCAAAGCTTATGTGAAAGCTTCTGCAGAAGCTCTGAAAACCTTCATGTCTGACTGATCTCTTGGCTTTTTTTTTCTGTGAGAAAGTGGTTTTAAAGCTTTCATATATTTACCAAACGTAACTATGGGTTCATTAATGTACAGCTGAAATCTTTCCATGAGCTCTTTTAATTGTAGTAATAAGTTGCTGGGGACACAGCCCTCAGTAGTTCTGTAGCTGTGGCTGTGTTATTGCTGGTGAGCAGTGGAGGGCTGCAGGGATGTTGCTGCTCTCACAGAGCACCACGCGGTCTCTCTATACTAAGATTATTTCATGTGCTGTTGTTAATACAGGCTGGATGGAAAGAGTGGACTTGGGCAGTCAATGTTAAAATTGCCTTTGCACCTTTAATATTGTCCCATGTGCATCTGCTTTACCGTTCAGCTTTGTATTTCACATCCACCTGCCCTTTTCACACCTCCCTCGTTGCACAGAATGGACAAAGCGTGCAAGCTCCAGGGCAGAGTGGAATTCTCTCAATTCAGGGACAATGACCTGCTTTGCTTCCTAGTTACTGTATGATTTATCATGGATATCATCATTACTCTTTTTCTTCTGAGCTTCATTTATGTTAAAATATGTTTTTTTACAGCACCTGAGAGCACCCAAAGGGCTCAATTCAAACTGCCACCTCCAGTTACTCAGAACAGCGCTAAGTGTGCCTGAAGCAGTGTTGAGCTAAGGAGAGCACTACTCTATAGTTTGGAAATCAGACATCAGGGTCACAGATGCACACCAGAGACAGCTCTATGCTTTGTTTCACGTGGAGGTGATGGAAAACAAGCTTTCCATGGTTTCACTTCAGAAGCTTCGCGTAGGAGGTGAAGCTACCGGCTTTGTCTTTCCCATGCCTACTTCCAGGCCCTGAGCAGTCCTCAGTCAAAGCTATTCCATCTATATATTTTTAAGCAAGAAAAACTCATGCTTGATATCCAAGTATGTCACCAAGAATCTTTCTTATCTTTTGCAGGATTAAGGCTCCTCACCTCACAAGCCTCACTGAGGATCCGATGTCATCCAGATCTGGCAGCACAAGAGAGTATGAAACCAGTGACCAGTCACCCAGTCGTTCAGCTTCCCCACCAGTCCCAGACTCTAGTGAGACTGAGGCAGAAGGCTTGATATTTTATCACATGGATCTTTATGGATCAAAGGAGAGGTTTGATATCTTTCCTGAAGAGCTATCTGGTCAAAGAGACACATCTCTGCAGGATACGAGAAAGGAATCTGCAATGAGTAGCGAAAGATTTCAGCGCTCACATGAAGCTGGGTATGACTTGGAAAAGGAGGTTGCAGAGTTGGCTAAGATGTACGGACTTGATGAGGATAGAGAAAAAGAGCTTGAGCTTCTCAGAGGACATGTGGAGAGCAGATGGCCACCTGCTCGCACAGAAAAAGCAGGACCACGAGGCCCTGTTTATAATGCATCAAAAAGCAGCTCTCCAGTGAAAGTTCAAAGTGAAAGCACAAAGCACCAGGGACTTGCTGGCGACGCTGCTCTAGATGAAGATCAGAGCAAAGACAGAGTAGAGGATGAGGCTGAGAGGCACACAGGGTCCAGGGAGGAGCTTAGCAGTGGTGGCATGTCCGATGAGGGGAGCAGGCAGGCTGTCAGCGAGGAGGAGGAAGCGATGGATGTTTTTTGTTTGACCTGCAAGGTACCAATCCGAGCTTTTGACAAACTGTTTGGTGAGCACAAGGATCACGAAGTGGCTCAGCTCTCCCGTGCCCTGGAAAGTGAAAAGGTAAGAGTAATGCAAGTGTACTGCAACACCTCTAAAACAGTGTTCAGACATACTAAGAATCATGTTGGGTGTTTGTTTTGGTAGGAGGAGATTCATAAAAACATGTGCAAGCTGGAAGACCAGATTGCTCAAATGGAAAACTTTGCCAGTCACTTGGAGGAAATCTTCATCACTGTAGAAGTAAGGCATTTTTTCTTGGGCTAACTTTGTGGTGCCTGCATTAGAACAGTTTTTACAGTCAGTGTTCAGTTATTAATGAGGTGAGTAATTACAGTAACAGAGCACAGCGTTAACTTGGGGTTTGCATAAACTGAGATACTCAGGAAAATTCACCCTTACCAATTTTTTAAGTGAGCTCGTAAATCCACATTAAGAACAGGTTGCCCAGAGAAGTTGTGGATGCCCACTCCCTGGAAGTGTTCAAGGCCAGGCTGGATGGGATCTGGTGGGAGGTGCCCATGCCCATGGCAAAGGGTTTGGATGATCTTTAAGGTCCCTTCCAGCCCAAAACATTCTATGATTCGCACAACTGACTTGCATTCACAATTAAAGTGACCTCCACTCGGGTTATTTTAGTTTTAAATGGCCAAGGACCTTTGATCTAAGCAGTCCCTCCAGAGTGTACCCTTGTGTTCACCCAGTTTCATTTACAAAAGTGCCAGATAGAGGCAAACCCTTGGACTGGCTGCACTGAGCTACAGCACTTCAAGGGTTGTGCTTCTGCTCGGCTGATGTCAACTTGGCCCTGGGGGAAGGGGCTCAGCTTGGCAGCAAGTCAGCTGAAGCAGGAACTGAAGGCACCTACTGTCTTTTCTCTGCTGCTTGTGCTACAGGAGGACAGTGGTGCCTGAGCAGTGGGCAGCTGCTGGCAATAAAGCCTTGCTTGCTCCTTAAATCTTCCTTCCCAATGCTTACTCCCAGCAGCTAGTGAGGATGGCAGCATTAGCTGCTCAGCTCCCCCAGCGCCAATCCATGGATCCCACTGGGTTGCCATGGTTTCTTTCATGCAAGGATCTGCTCAACTGTGTTGGTGAAAACACTTGTGAGTTTATGGCTAGGATATATCCCTAGTTATGGTCTCTGGACTTAGGCTGGAGTCAGCTGCCTTGCATCATTGATTTTATTATAATTTCTGATGTCTTATTGTGTCTGGAATGTCTTATGCGTCAGTGGGGGTGAATGATTAGAACAAACCCCAGCAAATGCAAATTAGTCAAATTACAGCTTCTATGTACTGGCATTGCCTCCCTAGCAAGGAGAATTTGAGGCAGAAGATTTTTTTCTGGCTCAGCTATGGATCAAGTCAGACACTGAGCAACAAATTCCCAAATGTCTTGCAGGAAAACTTTGGGAGACAGGAGCAGAACTTTGAGGTGCATTACAACGATGCAGTGCAAGTGCTTGCTCAGAAGTATGAAGAACAGTTGGAAGCACTGGGGGAAGAGAAGAGGCAGAAGCTGGAAGCTTTATATGGGCAGCTGGTCAGTTGTGGGGAACATCTTGACACCTGCAAGGAGCTGACAGATTTAACCCAGGAGCTTTACCTGGAAAATGACAAAGCCAATTTTATGAAGGTAAAGAGTGTTAACAGGCAAGGCCCCTTCTAAATGCTGTTTGCTACTTGCAAGTAGTCCCCAGCTGGGAATTCCCAAGTGGCTTTATTTCTGGAGAGCATTTGAGGTGCTCGGTCTACGGTGCTGTTGCTTCTCCAGGTGCTTGGCAAGGTGGCATTGACTTAGTGGGGAAACACAATGGGGCAAAAATGCAGAAGCAGCAGCAGCAGCAGTTTATAACTTGGATGTCCAATGATTTCTGAATCTTCTTGGGGTACAGAGAGAAGATCTCTCTGAAAAGCTTACCTTGGGAAACTCTGGAAGCAATTAATGTTCATTGCCTCATGCAGGCTCAGCTCTCTTGCTCTGTTCTGGGCTCAGAGCAGGCAGGGTGATGCGACAACTTTGGAAGTGTTTCTTTTTATTGCTTATTTTGTTAGAAAGTTCAGCTGAACAGGAGGCTCCAATCTAAATACATCAGCTCCTGCAAAGTGATGGATGAATCCCACTGTTGAGGAGGTGTCAATAAGTTATTTTTCTTTAGCAAGCAGAAAAATAATTGGAAAAAAACGAGAATTTTCACTGCTGATGAACGATTGCTCCAGTCTGAGCTCTCCTGTGGCTCATGTGGCTGGGAGCATTTCTATAGCACAGCCACAGTAACTTCTGAATTGGACAGTAAACAAATCTCCTCATACTAATGGATTAACTTGGTGTGTCACTCCAGCCTGCTGAGTTCTTTGTATGAGCCAACTTTTCATGTTCCTCTGCATCTCTGGAATAACCTTGTTTTCTCCTGAGCTTGTAAACAGTTCTACTTCACCCCTAGGAACCATTATTCACTAAGCAGTGAATAACTCTTGGTTGTGACCTCTCAGCTGCTTAGTTTTCTCCAGGGACTGTACATCTCTTTGCCAGTAACGTGCACTGCTCACACTCCCTCCAATGCAGACAATTTCACCAAGTTATTTTCCCTTGCTCTTGTTGGGTTTTGTTTGTGAAGGATCTGTTGGCACTTTGGACAACTGAAGGGTGAAGTCTAGAGTCTAGATGGGCACTGCCTGATATTGCACATTATCTTACTGTAAATTCAACCAAGATCTGTCCATTTGAATGGACAGGTAGATGTGGCTTGATTCTTAAAGCTGATTTAGAGCCAAGTAGTTCACTCTAAGGGCTGCATTTGGGCCAATTCATGTAACACAGGCCAACAGCACGATGTAGACTGACTCTGGACTAATGCAAGAGATGTATCTTTTCTGGCTTTAACAGTCTCTCTCTTTTTCCTACAGGCAGCAGTACCCATGGTTGACAGGTAGTACCACAGTCTGGGATTTTGTGTCACATTTCTTCCTGCTAATTGGACCTGTCACTGGAGACACTTGCATGTTCTGGACTCTGTTCAGGCACACAAATGTCATCTAAGCTACCAGAACTATTGAAATCTTTAGTATTTCTGGTTTAAACTGCAGCAGGAAAAGTTGTTCTACAAAGTTTAACACTCAAAACTAGCTTTGAGCCAATTAAAAAAATAAAAAACAAAGCAGAAATAAATTGCTGTTTTCAGCTTAGTCATAAGGAACTAATTCTAGTGACTGAGAAAAAGGATTGCTAAAGATCTTGAAAGAAATTATTTGGACACAAATCTGTCCAAAACTGAGCTCCCTAAAGAGATCAGTAACAAGCTTATTTATCCATTAATATAGAGGGTAGAAAGTCAAACTGCAGGAGCTCAAAACATATACTGAAAGATCTTGGAGCAGTTGGAAGAAATCAATTGCAAAAAATATACATTTGAATTGACTGTAATAATTTAGAAAAACACAGAGCAAAGATACCCCTTTGTTTCAAAATTACAACACCTGGAACCGTGAGGTCCTGAATTAGTAATAATGTCATAAATTCAAAATAATGAAAGTCATGGAGCTAAGAACTTGCTTCTGCTGGGGAAATCTCCCTCACCTGCTCAGGGGAGCACAGTGGGTGAGAGCTGGCTTGCTGTGGGGTGGGGCACGCCGTGTGGCCCCTTGGTCCCACCAGCACCCAGCTCTGCTTGGCATCTTGAAGCACTGATCTGAAGTATGGTCATCAGTCTCCAAGCAAAGGGCATGGGGAGGCTGAGCTTCGTACAGCTGTCAACACATTATTGTAAGGAAATTGATGGTATTTTAGAGTTTGATGTTCTTATCCTCTTACCAACAGGTAGCATAGAAAGGTATCTACAACACTATAGTATTTCCAGTTAAGACTTTGGTTTTTTTGTCCTCTACAATTACAGGCTGGAAGAATTCTTAAAGAAAGAAGTGGATTTAAAGCTTTCAACACTGCCAGACTTTGAAGAGCGGGTCATAGATGTCTCTGAAGTTGAGCAACTAATGAACTCTATTAACACTATTCCAGGTACCCTTCCTAGCTGATCGTTATTTCAGACCTATTTACATTTAATTAAGGACATGTATTAAACAGAAGTCCTTTACTCTCTTTTAAGGATAACTGCAAAGGCAGAATTAGCTTCTCACTAGTTTTCCCTCTGTTTTTTTCTGTTTGCCTACACATACAAAGACACTGGAAACTATTTTGGGATATTTTTTCTTTTTTTTTCTTTTTCAGTATAAAATTACCAGAGTTGCCAAGTTCAGTCTTCCCTGCTCTTCTGGACGATTTCCCAGCAGACTCACAAAGACTCCCTACTTCTCTTGAGGGGTCAGGCATGCTTAGTTGGTGATAACTTGTCTTACCTTGTAGTTGCTTGACCAAAGTAGAGAGGGACTGCTTTAAACAACCTGCACAGCTTCTCTCAATAACCAGATTTCAGTGCCTTGTTCCTCTGCTATTTTTTATCTACAGGAAACAGAGAAAAAACCAAACAAATATCTAATAATTAAAAAAAAAAGATACAGAAGATTTAAAATCTTTTCTGGCACACCACAAATGATCAATCAGAAAGGACAGTGCATTTTTTATGCCCATACATTATGTTTTCTTATAGTAAAATAGCAGTTACTGCTTTTTTGCTTGTGCTGCTGCCCCGTGTTGGACAGCATTTCCCTCCAGCCCCTGGAGTCAGATTTTGCTCCTGCAGGGCCTCACCAGCTCGCTAGGGAAGAGCAGCCCTCAGAGGCAGGGGAGGTCAAGTTTACTGGGGAGGGTTAGGCTGAGGCTTTATGTATTCCATTGTTTTGGTTTTGATTTGGAGCAAGACTAGTTCAAACACCAGTGACCTGGTTATTATCTGCACCTATTTACAGGCTCAGCTCCTACCTTTTCTCCATGTGGGAGGAATCTGACTCTATTCAATGCCTGAGCTTTGTGAGAGGAGAGGTTTTTGCCTGTGAACAACACATCATGCTTACACTCAAAAACTGCCCTGTTTCTCTTCTGCAGCTCCTTGTGCCCCTGTGATCAATTCCCAGACTCCAAACGCAGCGACTGGCACCTCACTGAGGGTTTGCTGGGGCCTCTTCTCAGATGACACTATTGAGTGCTACCAACTGTGCTATAAACCAGTGAGCAACGAGAGGCACAGGGATGAACAAGCAGGTAAGGAAGCCTGGAACCAAGGAGAGACCTCAGACTCCCACTGGCAAAACCAGCCCGTTCCAAAGTGCCTCTGGGCTTGCAGTGGCAACAGAGCACCTTCTGTGCACATTCTGTGCCACCAAAACTGTCATGTCTGCCACATTTCCTGCTTCCAGCTTTGTTGCTCTTCCCCTGCCAGGTCTGCCAGGCTGCTGGTTATAGCTGGACCCATCACAGCAGCAAAACCAGGGTGGGGCAGCAGCTAGAGTGGAAGTGGGAATGGGACAGTGGATGGAGTAAGGTCTCAACAGTAGCATTTCCTTTCCTGTGTGGTGGGCACTGCACTAGACACACACGTGCTGCATCCACTGCAAGGCACAGTATTTTTAGAGACCACATCATCATATTCAGCACACCCACTGAAACCCCCACAGTCATCTTATAGCTTATCTCAGTCCTAATAATAGGCTGTAACTCCCCATCATCCACACGCACAAAAAAAGAACCACAGAACCATGCTAAACCATCCCAGCCTTATGACAAAATTGCTTTGCTAATAGCATTCTTGCAGAATCTTTTACTGAAAACACCCAGCCACTTCTCCAGCAAAAGTGGGAGCCAGCAGTGCCAAACGGGCAGTTCAGAAAGGAAAGCAGAACCAGTCCAAATTTTAGAAGATGAAGAATGAGAGATGAGCAGTGAAATAGCTTCAGGTCTTGCCTCGCTGCTAGGATGAGTTGCCAGACAGCACCCCAGACTGGGAATGGGCAGGGTCTTTTCAGAAAGAATTCAGTGACAGGTGGGTGACCTTTCGTTCTGGGTTGGTTTTTTTCTTTTCCTTAGTGATGTGGCTCTTTCAGAAGCTGCTGCATTATCTGATTAATGTCTCCTTAGAGGAAGGCATGGCAAAAGAGCCTGACAGCTAATCAAAGGGTAGGGAGCACAAGGAGCTCTCTTGAACTCAGCACACAGAACAATGTGCCTCAACTCCATTATCTGAGCCAGCTTTGGGTAAGGGTGGGTAACTGTGTAAAGGCACTGTAAATGCTTTGTTGGTTTCATTTCAGAGCATACAGTGAAAGTCAAAGAAACATACTGCACCATTACTAATCTCTTGCCGAATACACAGTATGAGTTTTGGGTCAGCGCTTTAAATGCCTCTGGTATCAGTCCACCAAGTGAAAAAGCAGTTTATGTAACAGGTAAAAGTATTTTATTCATACAACTATGTGACTTTTGTAGTGAAATTCACAGTCATCTCTGAATATTATGCCAGTAATGCTTCTGATGCAAATCTACTGACTGCAGGGGAAATTCCTGCTTTTATTTGGAGAGCCTATCGGGCCAGTTGTCCCTGGTTTAGAGTTGAAGAAACAGAAGCACAGAGCCAAAAACTTAGTTAAATGCAAACATGTAGGAAAGCTAGGAATAAAGCTCAACTCTCCCAGTTCTGCCAGGTGGAAGCCAGCCCTCCTTTTACTGGCCTGTGTATATTCTGTGGATTCACCTGCTATGCTGCCCTTTGTAACTGCAGTTCAATCAAGCACATTTTGATTAGTGTGGCTTGTCTTGAGGAATTCTTCCCAGCAGCTCAGCTGCAACAAGATTAATGACAGACCCTGGTTCTCTTTTGTGAAATCCTGGCATCAAACTGAGCAAGTCAGAGTTCCAGATGTCTTTGACATCTTAGGGCAGAGCAGAGATGCACCTTTTTGACAAAGATAAAACCAATGATAGAAAGAAAAGGGTTGTGTAATCAGTCTCTATCTGTATTACATCTCTGTTTAATTCTCTTGGGACCTTTACAGTCCAAATTAAATCTTTGAATAGTACTGTTAATCACCCTGCCTGATGTTTATTGTCCACTGGGGAAGCAGGTTTCTTTAACTATGTAGTATTAGTAAACCACTGTTTTATTTTTTAAGACTTCAAAGCATGTTTGTTGCAAACATCTTCAAGCAACAGCTTAGATTTGTTCTTTTGCCTACTTTTTAGCTCCTTCACCACCTACCATAAACAGTAAAAAGATCCGAAGCTGTGAAAATGCAGCACTGGTTTGCTGGGAATCCAGAGACATGAACCCTGTGGATTCCTACATGGTTGAATTATCCAAGATGACAGATGAAGAGAGTGGCAATACTATTACTGAGTGAGTTCACTGTTCTATCAATTCCAGGAGCTGTAGAGATGAAACCATTTCAAGTCATGTGGCATCAGATAGCACTGAGGAAGGAAGGACTCATTATCCTTTGGTGAATTCATCTTTATAAACTTTCCTGTTAGTAAAAATAATTGTATAAATGTTAATCAAAAATGACTATACAGGGTATGGGAAAAGGGCAGAAGCAAATGTAAACACCTGCATATTCTGTCACAGAGTGTCTCTTACCCCCATCACTGACAGCTGTGCCAGGTGAAGTGTTGTTGAAGCTGTAATTTCTTCGTTGTTCAGAAGAATCATCTCAAAGGCCTGCCTTTGTTCTCCACACTATCATTTTCCGTGGATTTGTTTTGTAGATCCATTGTTGGGATTCCTAACTGTGAAGTCCTGATTCACCTCCAGCCAAGACAAAGCTATCGCATCTGTGTTAGAGCCCTAAACCTGGGTGGTTCCAGTGAAAGAAGTGAACCTGTCCTGATACACACCACAGGTACTGTTCAGCTCGGAACGGCTCCAGCAGCCCTTAGAGCGTCTCCACAGAAAGATTCCTGCTGGTTTCAATAGCCTCTGGATCAGGTGCTAATCTCTTATGTCTAATTACACACCTGGTAACATTTTAGTAATGAACCCCCACACACACTTTTGGTAAAAAGTGCGTTGCTTTAGCTCTGTAATTCAAAATTATTTCTGTCCAGTACACTGGCTCCTTGAAAGTTACTAATTTCCAAACAGTTTAAAAGAGTAGATCAACCCAATTCCCCCAGACATTGCCAGCCTGCCAAATACTGACACACCAATGAAGAAAGTTGTATTGTAGTGTGATTTTACTTCACTTCAGAGATCACCTTGTAATAATAATGATGCTGCAAAATATGGCTGAAAAAATCAGTCAGCACTTTCCAGAGTCACTTGGATGTGCACAATCTTCCTGTGTGTATATTAGAATGTCTCCAGCTTGGCTGGGGAAGCTCTGAGGGCTGTTTCCCTTTATTCATCAGGAAAAAGGCAGTTTAACTTTCAGCTGGAAGCTGGAATTGTGACTGACGTAACATTATTATCTCTGCTCTCAGTGCCACGCTGGGCAAGGATTAACCTTCTCCCCCAAAGGGAAGCTGGAAGCCCTTTCCCCTCCCAACCATCCAATCAAAGCTTGTTTTAATGACTTATAGGTAGACACTCATTTTCATCTTCACCCCTGCTGTAATGATGCTGCAGCCTCCCCAGGGTGTCTCAGACCTCACACGTCACTCACAGATGCATTCACACCATAACTGTGTCTCTTCTGCACTTACCTTCTGCAAGAGATTTCCTAAGTGTGCCTTTTTAGCAACCTAACCACGCACCCATTAAACTGTGAAAGGCTACATTTCAGTAAGAAACCTGTCTGCTACACAGCACTGCCACCACAGAAAAGAAATGGTTGTTCTTACACACCCAGAGAGGAACGCTGTCATTGTGTTACCACTATTTGTGTACATTTCGACTACTTAAACTCAATATTTGAAATTGTCAATTCTGCTTGCACAGCACGTGTTTGTTTTCAGCAGCACATGCCTGTAATTGCCTTGTCATTGTTTGTATTGTATTTGCATTGAAGTTACGTGCAGTTTGATTATAATGATTTCATTTAGATTTATCTTTTCTGAGTCCACATTATGCAGACAGCTGATGCAAATTGATCTGTCAGCTGCAAGTGCTCACCTCCAGCACTGGGAATGACCTTTGATTCTTTCTGACTGGGGCAGATACACAAACACCAAGTACAAACAGCCGCGGTGACGCACGTGGCTGCTCATCAGGGCGCAGTGCGTCAGACTTGCTTTGTGAAGTCTCTGAAGGGAGGAAGGCAGCAGTTCTTTTATCCTGCTCTGGCTTGGCTGACTTACCTCTCTGAGGGCTGAGCTGATGAGGAGGGGCTGAAGTGTGCTGAAGTGGGAGGGATGCTGCATGTGGCACCTTTGTAGAGGTTCCTTCTCTTCAAACTGTCCCTGGTATTTATGCCAAAGAGTGGGGTTGTGGAGAAGCCACTAAGCCCCCCTTCTCCTTTCAGTGATTAAAAATACATCACTTCAGCTCTGAGGAAGATGACTGGAAACCAGACAGTCCATTGCGGGAGGACCCCTCATCTTTGTACAGTGCAATGCCTGCACCTTTGAGCCCTGGATGGGCCCCAAACCAGTTTAAGGTCCCTTCTCTGCTTTCCACAAGGCTGTACCTAAACAGTGTTAAGCTGTGAAACACTCATTTATTTGAGAAACTTCAAATGGACAACCTTGCCCTCTTCATGTCAGCCACAGATTCTTTCCAGAGCACTGGTTAATCTTTTTGTGGATTCAAATAACATTTCATCACACCTTTGCTATAACCTGTGACCTTAATGCCACAAGGAGTTGCTAGAGTTATCCTCAGGCATTCTCCTCTCTTGCAGGCACGTACTTCTGCCTTAATGAGGACACAGCCCACCCTTTACTAGCGATTCTAGATGATGGATTTACAATTGCATGCGATGAACTGGAAAACCCAGAGTGTGATCTGCCTGTCTACGATAACAGCTTTACAAGGTATACAGAAGAGTTTCATTTGCAACAGCACGTGGTGTGTGGCTGCTTCGCCCACGATACACCCCTACCTTGAATTTAAATTCACTAAAATGCATTGCTGGTATTGCTCCTCACTTTCAAGCCAGGCACCAAGCAAAAAAAAAAAATAGAACCTGGGCAGGCATCTGCAGATACAGAATAATACAAGCCCACAACCTAATACCTCCATGGAATTGCAATGCTACTGTAGACCTTGGTAGAAAAGAGCCAGGAGACAGAAGATTCTCTTCATTAAAGTCCTCAAGATAAGCCTAAATGGGACTTCATCCCACTTCCAGTGTGTGCTTTTATGTTTCACATAAACGGCCAAAGCTGGCACTCATTCTGAGCTCTGAGGCTGACTTTTTGATGCCACTGTGAGCTCTAAAAGCCTCTTTCATGCCAAGATACTGTGAAGAAAAAAAAAAAAAAAGGAAAAGCTCTCAAGCTGAAATCACTAACACTCCTACTACAAGGAAATTACATCGCAAACTCTGCTTTCTGAAGTTTGTGTGACCCCCAATGATTAATGTGTTTCCTAACCACAGCAGCTCCTACGGTCTGGCTCAAATCTGCCTCGGTGACTTTGCAGCTCTCATTACTATGGTAATATTTTGTTGGCAGATGTTTACCCATCCAGTTTGCATCATTCCTTTGCCATTTTAAGCTGTAGCAGCACAGACTCTATCAGTCCAGATTTCAGCAGCCTTTAAGCTATTTCCAAGACACCTACACACGCTTGTAATGAACTGTACACTTGCTTTCAGTGATTGCTGCTGAGGCAGCAGAGTGCAGCTGTCCTGCTGTGCGTGGCCATCCTCAAACATCAGGCCCTCCAACGCTGAGTGCAGCCCTTTCTCAGCATTACCTAGAGGCAGATAAGCTCAGAGTGTCTGCCAGCAGCACCCTTTGCCTTTGTAATTTACAACTCTACAAGACCCTACCACAGAAATACAGGTTGTGGTGACTCCCCATCCAAAACTGAAGACACTTTTTGAAACCCACCATCCCTTGAGATGCAGCAATGACAGTTAATGCACCGTGTACTTCTCCTGAGGAAAGGCAAGGGATTACATACAGGATTCATGTTGCCCTCTTAAATCAAGTTAGGGCGTTTCAGAAGCATCTGGCATGAGTTACTTAGCCCAACTTTCTAGCTTCAGAATCTGTGTTTTTGCAGGCTTGCATCTTCAAACCACCCAGCTCCTTAGACTCTGAGACTGTGCCTGTAAATCAAGCTGAAGAGTCTTTCCATAGTGTATTGTCTGTCTCCCCTAAACATCTTTTTAAAGAATCATCTTCTAAATGCTAGGAACCACAGTCTACTGTTAAAACCTTCCCTGGCCCAAGTACCTAAGCATATTCCAAGCTCTGCTACCATGTTCAATTCTTGCTGGTCTGTCCAAAAGCAGCAAAAGCAGGTCTCCTCCTCCCTGACCCAGGACTTTGATGCTGTTACAGTGCTCCATTCCTGATAGTGACAGACACGTAAAGCCCTGGGCTGTTTGGGAAGGAAATACAACACCTGTGGCCTTTTTTGCCTGCTATATTGGGGTCCACCAGAGCACTCCCTTTTCCAGCAAGTAATAACTTCCACAGAAAACTAGGCAGCACAGGGTGCTGCTCTCCCTATTCCTGAAAGTGCCCAGGGCACTCATTTATACAAAGCTACCACAGGTAAAAACAGAGTGGTGTCAGAAATAAACCTGCAGGTTGTGTGTCAGGTCCTCAGGATTTGGACTTCACTGTAGTCAAAAATCAATGTTGCACTGCTGCAGAGACAGCAAAAGTGGCTTTTGTTTATTGATCTGTAATGTCCAGGTACATCACATACCTAAACATTCTAAATAGCATTGCACAGCCCCTGCCAAAGCACCTATTCCTGTCTGTCTCCCACAGGTGTATTGGGATCCTGGGAAGTCTGATCCCATTTCCAGGAAAGCATTACTGGGAGGTGGAAGTTGAGGAAGACACAGAGTACAGAATCGGCGTGGCTTTTGAAAACACTCCGAGACATGGTTATCTGGGAGCAAACAACTCATCCTGGTGCATGAGGCATATCATCACACCATCGAGGTAAGGGCTGTGGAGGTCTCCTGCAGGAACACCTCCTCCATGTACACCTGCAGGCAGAGCAGCAGAGAGCTCCTGCTTGCAGAGGACAGCCAGATATTTTATATCAAAGCCCAGACCAAGGGCTTAAACAGGGACTTCTGACATTTCACTGTGAAGTGGTGTTGGAAGGATACTGGAATCTTTAAGCAAATCCTTCTGCTTAATGGCATTCTCACATAGAAATAGGCACTCCCAGGAGCAAATCTGAATAAAATCTGCTTTACAGAAATTAGCTGTAACAACCTTGTTTTAGGTCACTAAAACCCCAGTGGGAAGACAGAGAGTAGAAGATCCATGTAACCTAGAAACTATGTGTCTGGCTAAACCCAGTTGTCTGCAACTGGTTTTGATGGCTCTCCTGCCTGTGGGAATACCTAACAGCCATACCTGTATGCAGAAATGCCAGCCCCTTATGCCTCAGGTGAAGCTGCTGAATCTCTCCATTATATGAGCATCATTGCCTTTGGTGCCCACGTGACATTCGGGCACCCTGGGAAGCATCCAGGAGCAAGAAGAGCAGTCACACCCCAGGCATCCCCGAGTATTGCCCGTGGCCTGCCCGAACAGCTCACTGCTGGGGCTGTGAGAGCTGCCAGGGTGCTGCTGGGTCCCCTGAACAGGGAGCCTGGACACCAGCTGAGGGTCCCCAGCATGTGCAGTCAGCAATTGGTATGGATGGCCCAAATCTGCCTGTCCTCTGCCTGCTGGTGTGCAGGGAGAGGTTTTAGGTGTGGCTCAGTTGGCTGGAGTACACACTCCTCCCCAGGCACCTGCTGCTCTCAGGCCCCCAGCAGCTGGTCCACTGCATAGCCAGAGCCCTTGGCAGTGCTGGCATTCACCTCCCACACAGCAAGAACGAGAGACCAAACCTACTAAAGCTAAAGACTCTCCCCAAACTGCAGGCAGGCTGATTTGATTTCCTTGCTACATTGAGCTAAGAGGTACAGTGAGGTTTGTTCTTATTCTCCTGGAGCAATCAGCATGGACTTGAGAGAGACAAGGGAGCTGGGTCAGTGCTCAGCTTGAGTCACTTACCCATTTCTGCAGGAAAATTTTCTCAGGTTGGAGTGGCGTGGGTGGAGGAGTTGGCTAGTGAAGAATCTGGCCCTTACGAAACGCCAGATAACTCTCTTCAGCTGAATAAATCTTCTCATCTCTGCTCAGAAGGGTTCCCATGGAAGCCTCATATTTTTGGTTTCAGCGTGCCACACCAGGGAGAGCTGTCTCAGTAACTGTTGAAGAACCTTAGCATTGCTCCAACAGTGACTACACAGGAAAGAAGAGGGCAACACTCATGACAAAGCTTACATACAGAGCACCTTCCTGGCCTCCACAGCCCAGGAATCATAACTAAAGGACAGTACCCTCTAGTAATTCAGCACTGAAACTGGCAATTCCCCATCACCAACACCCTGGCTGAGCAGGGAGGTCCTGTAGGGAAAGAAGCCAGAAAGGTCAATTAGAGAGTGGGGTTTCTAAAATGATGTCCAATGGTCTGGAGGATGCTCAGCCACACTGTTGAGTCAGGCAGCCTCGCTGCTGCTGTGAAGGTGGGCGCAAGCAGTTCCCACAACTTTGGCAGGAAAAGAGGGCTCAGGACCACAGGCCCTCAGGGAGCCAGCAGGCAGCACAGCAGGGCCCAAGGCTGAGCACGACAATTGTTCTGGGGCAAGCCCAGCTGGCCTATCAGAGCACAGCTCCTTTGTGGAGGAACAGACAACTTCAGGCTAAACTTAGTGGCAAGGGTGCACCCTCCAGTTTACTGCATACCCACACCACCCTCAGAGACGTGGAAAGAAATGGAAAGTCAGATGTTGCACTCTGACCTTGTCCGTATCGCTATCAGCCAGACTGGGATATGAAATAACAGGCCTATTACGTGGGTTATACAGACAGGTCTGAGCATTGTGTGATACAGCTACGTTGGAAGCACAGAGTGGATGGACTGGGGCAGTAACCACAGGGCACACGGATGGGATGGGACTGTCAAGCAGGAAGCACACCCTGGATCACCCGTGTGCACAAAGAAAGCTCTTACCTTTGAAAGAGCCAGGGTGCCCGTGGGTGTTTTGTCTGTGTTTCTTGCCTACAGGCACAAGTATGAATTCCTGCACAGTGGGATGACACCAGACATCAGAATTACGATCCCCCCACGAAGGATTGGCATCCTGCTGGACTATGAGAACTGCAGACTGTCATTCTTCAATGCAGATATTGCCCAGCACCTTTATGCATTCAACTCACACTTCCAGCATTACGTCCACCCCTGCTTTGCTTTGGAAACACCCGGTATCCTACGGATACATACTGGAATTGCAAAACCCCCGTGGGCTGCCTTCCCATAACCAGTGCTGGGCAGCTGCATCTACATGTAACCTGCATTGAGCAATGCCCTTTTTCAGAATGAACTGCTCCATCACACTCCCCATCTACCAGCTCTTTCCCAAGAAAAAGAGCAAAGCAACCCTGACCCAAACCAGCTGCCAGGCCTGAGCCCTTAGGACACATGTCCTCATAGGCAGGATCTTAGCAGGAAACCATTATGGTCACAAGATCCATCAGCATCCTAGAATTCTCCAGCTAAAAATGGACACCATCCTTCTCAGAGGTGACACTGTCACCAGGCAGCAGTGGCAGCTGGATCACTGGTTCCCCTGGTACCCATGTATCACAGTATCACAGTATCACAGTATGACAAGGTTGGAAAGGACCTCTGAGATCTTCAAGTCCAACCTATAACCCAACACTAACACCAACCATCATCTAAACCATGGCACTCAGTGCCACATCCAATCTCCCCTGAATGATGCCTAGGGAACTGCCCTCCTCCACAGCAATCACCGATTCCACTTTTGTGTCTGCTGAAGAGCTAAACATTCAAAGATAAACAAAAACAGCAAAAGGCATAATCACTGTACACCCGCTAGACAGAGCTGAGAACACTCCAACCATGATGCTGATCTCACAATCAAGTATTCTTGTCACTACACAAAGTCTGTGACACAGGATAATCAAATACGCCTCCGTTGTGTGTGAACTGTTAGCACCTACCACACACTTTTTGGAATACCCGAGCGTGCACTACAGTCTCAAACATTAAAAGACATTTTTGCAGAATGCCCACGTTTCTCATTCATTCATCCATGGAAAAAATAAAAAAGAAACCTATGCCTTTTGCAGTGCTTGACTGCCCCTACTGAGGGATCTCAAGTGTTATTTTTAGCTTGTTCTTCTCGACCACTGTAACCTCCACCTGGGTATATCCTCCACACTCACAGATCTGCTCTCCCCCTTGGCACTGAATACTTCTCACCCCGATGCTGTGTCCACGAAGCTTTGCATGTCTAGTGGGGGCTGGAAGTACTCTGGCCCAGCACTCAGCTGAAATGTCCTTGTTTAGGCTTCATTTCCACATACCAGACAATCAAAACAGGCAATGCCTGTCAAGCAGGCTTGGCTAGCTCTGAACACCCTCATTCGTGCATGTCAAAACCACCTGAATTCAATCAAGAGTCATGAACAGAGAAGCTTTTCCATAGATTTATTCACATTCATTACAAACACCATTGGCTGAAGTTGTAAAGGACAGTCAGGAACAGCCAATGTCCTCCACAATGTACAGAGTCCCTACAAATAAACAGAGCTGCGCAAAACTGAAGAGATTTGAGATAGAACTACATGCCAAAAGCCCCTCTGTTCTTCCCCAAATGGTTTAACAAAAAAATTCTCCCCCAAACAGGCTTTGCAGAAACAATAAAAACAGGAGGAGAGTATGTCCTTACAGCAGTGATCACTACCATCTTCACTGGGGTGTCTGTTTGTTTTGCAAGCCTCAAAAGAAGATGGGTTTAGCAACACTCAGCTATGCAAATACAGCGTGACCACTCAGCCTACCAGGAATTCAGAGATTTCCAGGGCACAAAGGGTTGTTATGGTTACTTTGTCAGACCTTGGTTAAGGCAGACCAGATCTCGGTTGCTACATCTTGCAGTGAGCACAACAACTTGTGTCCAGCAGAAATAGGTGACCCAGCCAGCAACCACTACCCATGCCACGTGAGCCCACAGCAGAGAAGAGCAGCTGAGGTGCACTGCTTCTCTGCCAGGGAATGAAGTGGTGAGATAGCACCCCCCAACTTGTTTCAACACCTCTTTTCTTTTTTTTCCCAACTTTGCTTAAACATGTGCGCCTTGATTCAGGGTCCAACTTCCACCCACTGGAACATGTTTTACCTTCATCTGCCAAAAATCTAGAGCCACACTCTTCTTTTCAAGTAGATATCTGAAGGAGTAAAACACCAAGTACCAGAGCAGAGGCACGAGGACATCTGAACCTCCCAGTAAAGCCTTTAATGTAGGAAGATCGCTGGTGAACCCAATGATTCTGATGAAAGCAGATGTTCTGTTGTGAACAGCCCCACCACTCCCCACCCACAGCTTTCACCTCAAGTGTTTAAACCATACCTGTACCTTGGTACCAGGATTAGCTGTTCACCTCAGCTGATACAAGCACCCAATCCAAAATACTTATCTTTATATAAATCCTTTACAGGGAGGCCACCACTTCCACGATGGGGTCTATTGATCAGACCAATACGGCACCCAAGATGGAGTTCACATCAACCTCATCTTTCTGTGTATTCCCACAGGCAGGGGGAAGCATAGGACATCCATAAGGCTGTAAGGGTCAAACCCTGTACAGAGCTGGGAGCTGTGTTTCAAGTAAACAGAAAGCCACCTGCTGAAGCTGAAGGGGGAGCTAACACATCCCACACGGTATCCAGAGCAGACTAACACCAAGCATATCCAGTTTATCTGGAATCCTGGATACAGCACTCACCTCTGAGAACTGTGCTGAGTTGTCCATCCAAGATGTGTTTCTTCTCAGTGAAAGGTGTTTCAGATGAGGCAAAACCACTTCTCATCTCTGGCCTGTTTGCAGGAATTTGGCTCACTGCTAAACTAGATAATGTGAAAGGACAACAGGCATTTAAAATGAGTTGTCTTTGTCTCTGACAGCGAGTTATATGCAGCAAGATGCATATTTCCTGTTACCTGTTGCCATTTTTCTTCCTGTTCCTTTTCACTATGTGCATTTACTGGCACATAGCAAAATTCACTTTCTGTGAAGGACAGGAGCTCACGCCTCAAGCCCTGGCATTGGTCAACTGAACCCCACAGGCCTCCCTGATTTGCAGCAGAGCTTACAGCAGCAGGAACTGCCAAAGGAGGGGATACCACCAGGGCTGCCCAAAGATACCTGTGCTTAGAACTCCTTCAGAGTGGGCAAAAACGGTCACTTTTTCCAGTTCCCTTCTGTTCCCTCTTGATTTAACACACCAGTACACGTTGCTGCCACGGGAGGGCATCACATTAAGTCCTTTCACAGGGCTGCACTGGTTAACAGGTTTACACAAACCACCCACGGCTAAAAAAAACCAGTTACAATTTCCTAAACTGGTTACCAAAACCCTTTAGCACATCCAGCGTACCTTCTCACCCAGTCCTGGATACGGGAACAAAGGGATCCATGGGCCTGTGAGCAAAAAACCACACAGGTAAGACATCAAAAACACAAATACAACACGAGGCAACAGAATAGCCCTGAAATATGGGTTAACAGGTTCGATTCAAACCAAAACACACCTACCATTTCCTACAGAAACACCTGACTTTTAACCTGCTCCTCTAATTGCCATTAAAACCTTGTAGGCAGAGGAAGTAGGTCCTGGCTTTATCTCACAGGCAGGCCTTGTTCTTCCACCATTTAATTTAGGAGGATAGTATCAGTGGAGCCAATATAGCACCACTGGCTCCACTTTCTTAGTCCTCCAGATGTACCCAGAAAGTCCTGGCAGGTCCCAGGAGCTGATGGTGCTCTCCTAGAAGAGGCTGCAGAGCCTAACGCCCCCAGCCCTCCTGGCCCGAAAGCGATTCCTTGCTCTCAAACTCAGCTCAATCTTTGTAACCGCCCGCTCGTGTTTTCCCACAGCAAGGAACGTTCCTCCGCAGCAGGGCCCGCACAGCGGCCGGGATGCTCCAGGCCTCGCTCAGCCCCGGACCTGCGCAGGCCCTGCGCAGGCCCCGCTGTCCCGGCCCGGCGTACCCGAACCCTCTCCTTGCTTTAAGCTGCACCCACGCTCCGCCTCACGGCGCAGCCTGGAGGGGCCCGGGCCCAGCCCGCACACCCGGGCCCGCGCTGACGCGCGTCCCGCAGGCGCGAAGCGGCGGCCCCGACGCCGCGAGGGGCGGCAGCGGGGGCTCCGCTCCCTCGCCCACCCGAACCGCCCGCGCTCACCTGCCGCCGGGGGACGGGGCCGCGGCTGAAGCGCCTCCCGCCAGCCCCGGCCGCGGGGACCGCCAGGCGGGGCGCGCATCGCAGCGGCCGCGGCGAGGCGGGAAGAACCGCGCGCGCGGGGACCGCAGGGGGCGGAGCCGGGGGCGGGGCGAACCGCGCGCGCGAGGAGCAGGGGGGGAGCGGGAAGAGCCGAGAGCAAGGAGGGCGGAGGGCGGAGCTGCGCGCGCGGGGAGCAGGGGGGAGCGGGAAGAGCCGAGACCAGGGCGGGCGGAGCGCGGAGCTGCACGCGCGGGGAGCGGGAAGAGCGCGGGTCGGGCGGAGGGGGGAGCTGCGCGCGCGGGGAGCGGGAAGAGCGCGGGGCGGGCGGAGGGCGGAGCTGCACGCGCGGGGAGCGGGAAGAGCGCGGGGCGGGCGGAGGGCGGAGCTGCGCGCGCGGGGAGCGGGAAGAGCGCGGGGCGGGCGGAGGGCGGAGCTGCGCGCGCGGCAGCGGGGCGGGAGAAGCAGCCGCGCGCAGGGGCGGAGGCGGGAGCGCGGTTGCCAGCAGCGGGACCGGGGCAGGGACAGAGCTGCAGTGACCCCAGCCTGGTGTCCCGCAGCTCCCACACCCGCTTGCGGGGACACCCACCGCCCAGCCCGGTCCGACAGCAGCACGCAAAGCCCCTCTGGCTGGAGGGGTCGCGCAGCTGGCTGGGGACGCTCGAATTTTCTCTTAGTCGCTACCCAAAATCCTTCTGCTCCATCTGCGGCGTTGGAAAGCACGTGCTCAGGAGATGGCAGGGGCCACCCCAGCACCTCCTGCCTGGCCTGCTGCCACCGACCCGAAAGCTGCAGCTGCTGGAGCGAAGCTGTGCATCGTGACTGTGCAGGGAGAGTCACCTTCACAGCCTGTGAAACAAAGCACTTGGTGAAGCGAACACCCAACGCCCTCACCATTTACAATCTGAGTTTGTAAAGTTTTCTCGTAGCAAAAGTCCTCAACGGCCCTGCCTGCCTCGACTCTGCTGCTGCAGCTTTTCCTGCCCCCAGAAAAGCACCTGGGGCATTCAGTGTGGGCCTGGGCTTTGGCAGAGCTTCAGTATCCTCACACTAAATCGTTCAGCCCAGTCCAAGCCTTTGCCCCTTCCGTGCACAGTGAACGCTCAGGAGGGCTCAGCTATTGATGAAGCTGCAGTTTGATGTCTCCTCCGGGCCAGCTGCACTCTGGGTTTCACTGCACTCCTAATTCCTCAGGGCATCCCAGGACAGCCAAAGGCAGGAAAAACAGCATGGGAGGGAAAGCTGGGAAGTGACTAATTGCTAAGGCTCAGCGCAGAGGCAGCTGAAGTAGAGTCAGGCTGCTGGGCTTCGTTTGTAACATTTATTCTTGTACAAGACAAAGAAGTAGCCAGAAGTAAAGAGCAGTAGCTGTAAACCACCTCTGCACCCCCCCATAGTCTAGAAGCAACAAAGCTCTGCTTGGCCTCAGTAAAAGAAAAGTAAATTGCTCCTCAGACTTCTCTGGCAAGCAAAGTAAATGCTTTGCCTCCCTCCCTTCAAATGGCTTCTCAAAGAGCACTCTGTCATCAAAGCCTCCTTCAAACCTGGGCTAACTATTGCTCATGCCATTATTAACTAGAGGCAATTTGGGAAGGGGAGGCAGGAGGGGGCTTTGATTCCTCAACGTGAAAGCTTTAAAGAAGAGAAAGAAGTCATAGTATCGACCTGTGATGCCATGGCACACAGATAAAAGCCTAGTGACATTTTTGCCTGCAGAGCCTCGCTTTGGGGTAGCTCAAACCTGATTTATGAACTGTGGTTTTTTCCCTCAGGTCCCACAGAGCGCAACCTTTCCCAGCACCCCACAAAGGCAGGGAGAAGAAGGTCACGTCACTTCCCAAACATGGAAGCACGTGGTCTACAGTGATCATTTATTAAGGCCAAAATTTCTGAGCACGCCTAAGAGATCACTTGTGTTGACATACAGGACAGGACACTTAGGAAGCAGTTTGACTTCCTCACAGCCCATCAGACGTGAGAGAAAACCTTGTTTGCTGATTATGAACCAATCAAAGCCAATTAAAGTGAAGCATGATTTCACTAAAATCAGGGTGTTGGGAAGGCTTTTTTACTTGAAAGACCTGAGGCGGGAGGAGGGCTACTGGTGGGCAGATGTCTCTCTGTAGGATGCTAAATGGAAAAAAACCCCAAAGCTCCTTTTTATAGACCACCTTCTAGAAACACTATAGTCTTGTTACAACAAAAGCAACACAAATACCACTTTGCTTATCCATACCTGAGCCAGACTTAAACATGTCACTGATATTTACTTAACAAATATTATTAGGTATGTACTCTGATGTGGTTCATAAAGCACTTGCTTATTTAAAACAGCTTATTTTAAAACAAGGCTTTATGTTTTCTTTCCTTTTTTTTTTTTTTTGTTCCTGGCATGACAGAGCAGCTAAAACTTTCTGCTTTCTGACCTTGGCTTGTTAGAGATTTGTCATAACAGGAGATAGCATATTTGCACTGAGTCTGCCAGCATGGATTTTCAGGGGCTGGGAGAGGCAGTTTTACGGCTTAGTTGTGGGGTAAGAATTGCATTCTGCTCTCACGATGTCCTGAAAACTGTTCCTGCAGTTGGGGCCTTGCTCCCCAACTACCCCCAGAGGCTGCTCCTGATGTTCTGATGCCGTTCCCAGCCCAGTCTCGCTGGGGTGACTGGGCATCTTGCCTGTTTCTTAGCACTTACATTCGTGCTATCTGTTGCAGTGTCTTACTTACGGTAAGCAGTGTCTGAAGTAGCTGGCACCACCCGCCGCTGGGGACAGGCGCTGGGCCTCCGTGTGCGCACGCTGGTGGCGCTCGGCACTCCCACCAGACTCACTGAGGTCAGGACAGAGTGGCAAGGGAGGACAGATATCTGGCTTCAGGACCTCTGACCAGTATCTCTGTAAAGCGGCAGTGAAGAACCGTTATGAAAGCACCTGCTTTCTAAATTTCTCTTCCCACTGGTTTTGAAAGTCATCATGGTTCAACTCAAGAGTCCCGAGCCACAGCCCAGCAGCCCCTGGTCTGGGCCAGGGTTTCCCAACAAGCCACTGTGCTTCCCTGCAACTTGTTTTAGCCCCCTGCGAAAGGACTCTGTGGGTCTTTGTGTAAAGCATTTAGGGATCTGTGAAGGAGAAATTTCATTTCTGTAAAGAAAAATGTTACAAGCAAATAACATATTTTTTTTTTAGGCCAAAAGCGACAGTTCTTGCTGGAGGTGCAAAGCAGTCTCTCACACATTCCACGCTGCAAATGCCAAGGGGATCTCATCAAATATAATCCTCTTCATCTTTAGGCTGAAGACAAAGCCGTACCTCCTCCCAAGGAACTAGGGAGCTGCAGGATCACTAGGATGACATCATTCCACTTGGTTATAAAACATGCTGCATGCTGATCTTGGCACTCAGTGTGCTCAGCTTGAACCGAGAGCTAATGTAATGAACTCTGGGCAAGGAATTACATCAAATTCCACTTTGGAATATTAAAGACAGAGAGGACCTGCTTCTCACTCAAATAATTACACACTGACTAAATTCCTCCTTTCATTTCAAAACCAGGCAATCACCTTTTGCACTTCCTCTTTAAAACTGTGTGCATCGCTGTGCTATTTCACTACCTCAAGAGAAATGTATGTGATTAAAGGATGAAGTTCTTCTGTTAATTACTACTATGAGTAGGCTTCACTCTAGCAATGACTCTTGCCACTCGAGGGGGGGAGCAAGCAAACCAAGAAAAGAGATTCAAATTTCAACACAGCTGCTTGTATTTGCTAACATAACCTTAAAGGCAGAGGTGCCTGTGAACACTCCTGGACTTCAGTTTGCATGAGGGGGTGCAGTACAAAAGACCTTGCATACACATTCACACTTCACAAAATAGCAGTGCTTGTAGGCTGGTTTAGTTTGGATACCAGTGTAAGGCTTTAAGCCATTATAGGGAATTTTTCCAGATCCACTTTAACATGAATCAGAAAAAGAAGATTTTCTTGTGGTAAAAGTTGTTGTAAGCAGCAAATCAGTTTGAAAGGCAGGATTCAGTCCCTGTGTTCTGGCTGTGTGAGGGGGAGCCACATCCTGAAAGGTAAGGGAAGGACTCCTAGCAAATGTAATCAGAAGGAAATGAAAGACACAGAAGCCAAGAGGGAAGAAGTGGAACATCAGAAGACCAGAAGACCGTTTCCTGGCACGAAAAATACTTACTGTTAAACCACAGCCAGGGCTTGAAGACCCAGGACTTCAAAGGTGTTTAGAACCCTCAGACACACTCTGCTTTGTGGCTCTGAGTCCTCTGGCCTTCTCTAACTCAATTGCCTTGCTTCTTAAAGAGGATGCTGATGCATAGTTTTTGCAGGGTTTCCAAAGCTGAATTCACTGAGGTTTGCATGGGAACTGTGGGAGGAGATTCTTAAAGATGTTCAACAAGGGGAGAAAAGGAAATCATGTGATGCTTTGCCCTGGTAACATTCAAAGCAGGCACTGAGAGAAGGCGCTCAGTGGAGTTACCACACATACGTCCTTTGCCCACAGAGGCACAGCTTAAGGAGAACAAAAAATAGCTGAAGCACCACGACATCCCCTTTGTTCTGAACTTGCAGGACAGCTGCATCAGGACATGGCAGTAATTTAAAAGCTCATTCTCTGCACATCGTGTCAGGGTGAAAGGCAACCCATCCTGCTATCATTTAATGAGCACCCCTGGGACCGCTGTACCTCGGAGGCATCGTGTCACACGTCAGCAGAGAGATTATTTGTTTTGGAGCTTGTGAATAGCTCTGAGACTTCATTTCAAAGTGCTCCATGCAGAGTCATGACTCAAACCCTTCTGGTCTCACAGAAGGACACAATTGACTACAGTTCCCCTGTGCTGTTTGTGAGCATCCTGTAAAGGATTTGTAGATACTTAATTTTATTATCCTTTCTTCTCTTTTTATGCTTTGTCATTGCTTCAATTCCTTCATGTACATGACACATTTTCTTAAGTGTTATATCAATGATGTCTCTACTGAGACGAGCAGAGACAGCCACAGCAAAAAGCACTGCAACAAAACCCAAGGCATTCATTCCATTTCAGGTGATTTTTAATTTATATATAGCCATTGGGAAAATCATAGTATGAAAGCCATCTTCAGACTGATGATGAGGTAGCTGTGCACAATACCTGCCTGGTTTCTTCTTTTGTAAGAATAAGCAATTATTACTCAGAATTTCAGAATTTTATACCTATCCCTTGAAGGGACCAAGATATTAATCTAAGGCCATTTGCTGAGGAGCTAACAGTTTTTTACCAGATCATAACAGTTCAGACTCACCTGGAAGCAACTAAAGCAATACTCAGATTTAGCAGCAATTTACCTGATTGAAAATATGCAGCATGGAAAATAGAGCAAATCATTCTGGATGGGTGATTTAATGCTGAATTGCTGAACCTTATTCAGTTTTAAACTACAAAGCTGTAAGATTAAAGCCCCAGAGGTGCATAAAGGACCTCTCCTTCATCATGTCTACATTGGAATTTACTCTTGTATTAGCATTAAAGCAAGAACAAATGAAAAGTGTAGACACTAAGACTGCCAGCCTGTCTGAAATAGAGAATAATTTCAATCACACTCAGTTTATTCCAGTGTTCTCCCTTCTGTGGTGAAGCAGCATCAGTAAAGCCATGGTTTCTGTCCCAAGCAGAGCACCATCACCGAGTGGCAGTTCAAAAAGCATGTGAAGAGATACTAAACTGGGAAGGGTTCAGGGCACAGGGCATGTGATTCTGCTATGTAATCTTGGAAAAGAAAGGAATGGCATCTGGAATGGCTGAAGAATTCGCAATGGGATCCAAAGACATGAGGATACTGGAGTGATGACTGTCACATTACTGCTTCACAGCAGGGCCCTGAACTGGTGCTGCTGAACCCGCCCAGCCTCACGCTGCATAGGCGTAGCTTGTAGAGAGAAGCTCAGTGGGAAGGGATCTTAGGTGAGGATCAGGCATGGTGGTTCCAGACTTTACCTGTAATCTGTCCCTGGCAACAGTGAAATTTAGATGGACATCAGGATGAGCAGAGCTACATTCAGTGGCTGCAGATCAGTGTTTTATGTTAAGTGAAATTATTGTGCACCAGTCCGGATATAAATCTGGCTGATGCAGAGGGCTGATTAGCCCAGCTCCATACTCCAAGTAATCACGTCAAAGATGCAGTATGAATTTCATAGAGTTAATCATATTGATCACATCTTTTCAATAACAATGCATCAGGCACTTTTAGAGCAGATTAAATTAACTGCTTTTACCATTCATTAATACAACTCAGAATATTAACTATGCCTACGAAGAAATATTTTTACCCCTTCCTGCAGACATTCTCTGGACTCGTGTGCTCTTACTTTTCTTCTCCTATCCTTTTTGCAGTGGATAAGTAGAGGAGATATTGATGGTGTGATGCAGCTTCCCTCTAAAGGAGCCAGAGTAGCCTTGAGCTTGGCACAGGAGCCTGCATGCAATAGAGGAGATTAATGCCTGGTGGCAAATTACAGCTGATTGCCATAGGTGCCTGTGTACTGAAACACAATATTGCCAGAAGTATCACCAGGAAAACAACGTATCTGGCAGCCAACTCTCCCTCTCCTTGCATGTTTCCTTTCAAAATAGGGTATTTTTTCAGCCTTCGATGGAAATACATCTGCTCCTTCAGTATCGACTGCAGAACCCTTGCAAGACCAACAAGGACCCCACACCCTCTCTCCTGCTGAGACAGGGGAATGGTCTGGGTGCTCCCAGGCAGCACCTGAGCTCCACTGGGTTAGGCTATCACAGGCATCAATGAACTGAAGGACATTACGACGGGGAATTCCCTGCCCTCACAGCATATTCCCCAACTACATAGGAAGGGAGAGCACACGAGGAGGGCAAGGGCAGCCCTGGCAAAAGGCATGACACGAACACAAACAGTAGTGAGCTACAAGTGGTGGTGGCCCATGAGTGTCATTGGTTTGGAAATGAAGGAGGAGCACAGAAACAGGCAACCACTGGAGAGGTCACCTCTTCCTTTCTTACCTTGCTCCTACTGCTGCAAGTCCCTGAGCTGATCAGTCGTCCACCTCTCTCCTGCTTATGCTTCTTCAGCAATGCTTCAGAAAGTCTCTAGATTCAGTCACCTCCACATTGACAAGTCAGCTCTTCTTTCAGTGCTGGGAAGGCTGACAGGATACTCTTCTGGTCCTTCAGTGGAATAAGCGTGGCACTGCTCTTAGCTGTGAACAGACTTGTCCAAGGGCACACAAGGGTTTGATGGGCTTGCCAAGGTCAGGCCACAAACACGGGCTTGCCAGCCATACACCACCCTTATACCACTCCAACCCCCTCAGCTCTTCCCTTTCCCAGACAGCATCTTCGTTATTTTTAAAAGAATTTCACGTATCTGTTAGTCTGCAAACTACAAGGTAAATACACATTTCAAATGAAATGGCTAGGAGTTGGACACTTCTTAAAATATACATTTTATTATTTTCTGGTGTTTGCTATGAAGGTTTCATTCAAATTGTGAAGGTACATATCCTTTACAAACTTCTTGAGTTAAAGGTTTTTGTTGGTGGTTTTATGTTCTGTTTCTTTCATGGCAGAGGAAAACACACAGGCTATAAAATGTTGAAATTCATTAGCTGTTTAGTATCACCTCTTTGTATATGCTGTGGAATGCTTTGTAGAAATACTATATAAAATAAGGCAGATTTTGACAGGGAATCCAGTCGTAAAATTTCATGGGAGAAAACAAAAAGTTCCAACAAGTTCCATGCTGAATGCCCACCCCGTGGTGGGGCGCAGGGTGTGTGGTGTACAGAACCCCCCCCTCCCCAGCGGCGAACCCAAGTCCTTGTGACCGAGGCTGCGACCTCAGACCAGCCGTGGCAACCTGCTGGATTTAACATTATTATTTTAGCAGCCAAGGGAAGACCAGGTGGTCACCACTGGGTTGTGGGAGAGCTACTGCAGTTCTGGTGCTCAGACAGTATACATTTCTTGTTTATTCTACTGTTCTCAAGTGAGACCTTTTCAATAAAACTTATTTTAATTAACATAAATCAGACAATATTTAAACATACATATCTATCCTTACAGTGCAATAAAAATGTATCATTGTATAGTATTTTGTATTTGCATTATGAAAATAAAAGGTCTGTACATCAATTAAATGTATATTAATGAGTATGAATCATGTAAATTTGTAATGCATCTAAAGTTGGCTTTGGCTTTTAAGTATTTATAAATTCATAGAAAATATTGAACATCTAACAAAATAAATAAAACATATCATTTTAATCATAGATGCTAACGATCAACCTCAAAAATTCTTGTGTTATTTTTTTACATTTGCTACTAAATTTCTTAAAGAGAACTCACTTTCAGTAGTGCTCAGAAGTGAATGATTGCACCTTCTGTGATGTGAAAAAATAGAGTACATCTATTTTTCATAGATCAAAAATTCCTTCATAGAGAGTTGCATTTTAAATGTCTGATTGTTCTACGTAACTGTCTTAAGTGCTTATAAAAAGCATGGAGCTTTCTCATAAAAGCTGTGAGTCTTTATTAATAGATATTTCTTTTTCACTTGCAGGATTGAGGATTAAGCAAAAATCTTCTAGCAAATGTCCTTGTTGTGAGGATTATTCTTCAAGGTCTTCCAGCTTCACATACTGGTACGAAGATGTCGCAAAAACACGTTCACTAATAAACCCTCTTCAGTACAAGTACTGCAGCAATCCAGTGTAATTCCACTTGACAGGCTTATTTCGTGGGAAGTCCACACATGGGAGTTTGTGGAAGTCAACTGCTGACCTCACATTCTCTTGAATTTGAAAGTTCCCCAAGCGCATGGGCCAGCCTTACTGTAATACTGAAGAGACCAAAACAAATCTGAAATCACAGGAACAGAAGTGAGCTTGCATAACTATGCATCTGGTCAGTAAATTACACACCATGGTCTAACTGCTGTTCTGGTGGTGGTCGAAGGCTCCGCAGCTTCCTTTCATCTAGTCCTTTCCAGTATTTAAAGTTATTATCCAGATGCTGCATCAAATTTGGCAGATCTGCAAATGCTAGGGAAGAAAGGGCAGAGTGTACTTAGTTTGCAGAATTGAAACAGTCACATGATTCTGTCTGCTTAACTATCACTTGAAATGTCTGGGCAACTGTGTTAAGTAGGAAAGCTTAAATCTGTCACAGTGCTGCTTGAAATAGTTTTGGCTGGATGGCTCTCATCGCTCGGCTATCACTCAGGTCACTGAGTTCTGTAAGTCTACTTAACACTGGCATTGCAAGGCCCAGCAAACAGACCCAGTCTTCCACGAGGGCCGTAGTTAATCACGCTTGTAATTATTCTACTTCATCAAATCTCAGTCACATGTCATGATCTGGCATTCAGAAGAGTCACATTTCTGACCACTTTCACCGCGAAGGCAGCGCTTGGAAGGAAAGAGCTGCTCCCCCAAGCAGTTTCCAGACTGTAGAACTTTGTCTTGAAGAATAACTGATATTAACACGGACAAAATGACTGTCCCCAAAGTGCTATCAAGGAGAATGTGTTCGGTTCTCCATTTACAAAAAAAAAAGCAAGTTTAAAATGAAGAAGGTTAAACATTGCCTGAACCTAAGACATTAAAAAGAAGCCGTGAGAATGGCCTGGAGCAGTATCAACATACTTCTAAACAATAATGAAGTTATTAAGCTTTTTTGAACTGCAGAAATCTTCCTTTTTCTCCCCCTTTTTTTAGGAGCCATAAAGAAAGCAATTTTATATCACAGTACTTTCAAATGTTCACAAAATACTTATTGTCAGGAAATATAGCAGGGTTTTGCTTACCATCCCAGGCATCAAACATATCCGTGATGAAGTAATCGATGAATGAAATTTGGGATTTGGGGATGCTGCAAGTATTTCTGTCAAAAACTGGCATCACAACAGGTAAACCTTGCCTCTTTTCTTCATCAGTCTGGAAAGAACACTCATGATTATTAATCTAAGACACATTCTGTTAATGGGCTTCATTTAGCAGCAGACTGTTTGGCACTGACTAGAGCTACTGCTAATGAGACAGAGGAACCTGAATAAACCTGAAGAAGCAGCAATTTAATCTGAAGCACCAACTCATCGAGGTTTCAGCCAAAAAGCAGATGGCTGGGGCCTTCCAGCACTTCCCACAGTGATGCATTTACCTTCTGCATCTGCCCACAAAGCTGACCCTAAATAACTTCACACCTTACTGATAAAGTTATGACTGCTTTGGAGCTAAAAGATGTTCAGCCACTCTCAATCTCTGATGGAAGCAACATTCTGTACAACTCAGAGATCGCAAAATATCTTTTTTATCCTCTTTTTTTCCCCCTTGAGGTACCAAATCCCAATCACAGTACTTGTCTATCATTCTGCCCTCTCCTTTTCCTCATCTTCTTAAAACCTTTCTTCAGCACAGTGTGCAAAGGTCTTAGAGCATTTCTTGGAGCGAATGCTCTTCCCAGGCTACCCCAGGACCTGCTGATCCTCTTCTTCAGGCACAGCCAGCACGTGGGCACACAGAAGGCACCCTGCCTCTGCCTCTGCATTTGCAGGCAAAGCTCAAAAAGCCCAGCCACAGAACAACTTAATTTTTTCAAAAACCACACTGTAGTTGTCAACTTTTGTCCAGAATTGTATCAGCACAAGGAATATCCCATCATTTCAAATTTTTCAAAATGTTATTTTTCACATTATGTAATGCAGCCCGGATGTTCTGGGACACTGGCAGTGCAAGCACCCCTCTCTTCCCTTTCAAAGGGATGCTCACTTGGAATTTCAGGTGGCCAGAATGCCTTACCTGTGCAAAGTACTCCTCAGAGATGCGCCCGGCCCACTCTATGCACTGCTCGATGGGCCTGCATGGATTGGAGATGTCAGCACACTTTATCAACATGCGCTTGATAAGGATGCGGTTTTCAGGAGACGTGAGAACGGTTTTGATTGACTCTCCATCACCATTATTCTGTAACATTTAAGAATGAAAAACAATCCATTAGCAAGGTCTCTGTGCACTTACTCAAAAGCTTTGTGCCGTGGGAATGCTTTCAGCAGATCCTGTAGGATCAGTCCTGCTCCTGGCTACCATATTTGATGTCAAACTGAATTTATAGAGGGATTATGAATATCAGCCACAGCTGTGAACTCGCACTGAACTCCAGTTTCTGGATTCAGTCACTGTCTTTGTGAACAGATCTCTTGGGCATCTTTGGGCAAGTCGTGTAATCCCCCTATGCCTTCTCTGCTTCCTTAAAAGTGTGGAGAGGATCCATTCACCATTCCACACAGAGTGATGAGCACTGTGTAAGCAGGAAAATGGGATTCTCTGCCGAAAGCCAAGGATTAATGGACTTGCACATTAAGAGCTGAATAGCTGCTTTAAAAATAAAGGACTGCCCCGATATGCACGGCCATCCTCTGCAGGCAAACCTCACCAGCATGAGCATCAATCATTCTGAGGCACTGCTGCTATTAGGAGAGCCAGATCCCACCTCGCCTCCCAGGCACGCTCCTCCTTCCCTTCCTCTGGAGCCGTGTTAGTCCATCAGTCTCTGACCTGACTGGAAATTTGGCGTTCTGAGAGTCTGTCAGTATTAAAGCAATATACTAGAAACACACTTCTGAAGAGCCTCATCTTTCCTCTGCAGGAAAGGGAAAGTTTTCAGCCCACACACGGCTTATATTTGGTTCCCAGGCTGCACATCTACGCGCGTCAGTGGTGCTCTATCTTTGGAGCCAGTGTACAGCTAATATGAGTAAAGGCTCCGAAGATCCAGATGAGGAGCTATTTTCTGTGGAGCTCTGATGGAGTAATTTTCCAAAGGACAGACATTCATCTTTAAGATCTCTTAGAAAAAATACCTACAAGTACAACATTATTACTTGACTCTTTAGAGATGGGTAAGTACAGAAATTCACACCAGCATCTACTCAAAATAGAAACTCGCTGAAGCAAGGAATGAACTAGACTTCTCTGGCACTTAACAAGGTCTTGCTCTATAGTCAAAGCAGTGAAGCAGTAACACTAATAATGATAATAATGATAATGATAATGTGCCACCAGTTCCTGCAGTATGAAGAGGGAGCTAGAAAGCAGCTGAAACATTCTGATTGTTTCTTAGGACATATTTTTTGGAAGAAGGTTCTTCCTGAAGGAAGAAACTGACAATAATAAAAAAAATATTATTTGGTAGTATACTGGCTCAGAAACACCAGCTCCACAGTTCCTACCAAAGTGAGACTCCCAAACCAACACTTCTCCCTCATTTTAAATATGCAGAAGGGAAAATACAGAGGAAACAAAAGTGGGATGCATGTATCTCCATAGGCACGGTAAAATTACATAAGAGAAAGCCAGACTAAAGTGCTGGAAGCTCCAGAAACACAAGAAGTGCGTAAAAATTAAGCATGGAAAATCATTAGACATCATTCAGTTAGGACAGTAGAATATCCTGGTAGGCAAAGCACCAGGAATGAAGAAAGGATGTTCATTTCCGTGATCTGTTCAATCCAAGGGCACAGTTCTTCTTGCTGGATGCGGATGTCTTGGGAATAGAATGTGCTAACTGTGCTCAGTCCCAGCATCCTGCTCAGAGAGCAGAGGGGTCTCCACATGTCAGATGTTGGCTTCCTGTCATAGGCTTAGGTGACATCATGAAGGGAAATGGGAGGATAAAGGATGCTGGAGCTCGAAAGGATTTTTTTTCAGTTTATGAAACAAAAGAAAAAAGGAAACAAACAGAGCAGCTTCTCAGCATGGCTTTTTGAACAAATATATATAAAAATAATAAATAAAAACCCCTAAGTGGAACTGTCCCATTTGGAACACACGGTTGGCAGCTCTGCCTGCGAACACCACACTGAGTCACTGCCATGACTGGAAACCAGGCCAGGAAACACCCGCTGCCGCTGCAACCAGATATACGACCAGACTGGAAGGAGGATGTGCCAGTGTTCTGCTAGTTACCAGTACAGCAAATGAACTGGTTTGTGCACTCACACGTTACAGGCCTTTTAATAGGAACCTGTTGAACTGAGAAACTCCCAACAAAAAGAAGGGAAACATTTTGCTCCTTGTTTTCAATAAAAATTATATAGCCTTTGTCTTTCTTCCCGTCCTTGGGCAGAATTTGCTGGGAACCACGAATGCTTTGTGGGGCAGATTATTCTCTGCAGCCCCTGGGGCTCAAGGCAGAAGTAAACTTCTGTGTGATTTCTGTATCTGTTTTTACGGCCAGAGTGTACAGGTCCCCGTTCTTCAGCAGCAACAGCTCCTCAGCTCTCCGTAATAGCCAAGAAGAGGAGTTTGGCTCTTTGGATGGATGCTGCTGCTCAAAAAACTGCTGCATCCCAGCTCCTGGGGCTACGAGGAGGGGCTCTGTGCACCAAGCCAGGCCAGTACAGAGCCTTCCAGCAGGACCTGGAGACTTATGCACCCCACAAAGTCAGCCAGTGCAGCGCACCACAGCTGCAGCAACTCCCTTGTTCTCCTCGTGTATCTTCCCCTCCCACGCTGAAGGCTGCTGTGCTCACCCACAGAGCTCACCAACTGCACCCCTGCAGATTTTCAGGAGCTATAAAGACAAGCCATTTCTTAGGAGAACTGAGAGAACAGGACCTCTAGCGAGCCTACACACCAGACTACCCTGCAGGGAGAAGAGATGTGGTATGTAAAGGAGCTCCTGTCAAGCACCTCCTTCACCCACAGACCCACAGAGAAGTGCCCTGGCTATTCCTGGCTCGCTCACTTGCTTCTAATCCACCAAGAACTGCTCCCCCTTCTTTTATTCTCATTTGTTACAATCAAGGAAGTCAGCAGAGTAATGCTTCGCCTCACAATTTTCCATCCATTTTGCTGGCCTTACATTTCCATTAAAATATCTTGAAACAAAAAAAAGTTTATCAGGCTTTCAAACAAATGCATGAGCATGTTACTTCTTAAAATTGTTCTAAGCAAAACTGGTTCTGTGGAAAATTCCACAATCATAAATTAATACAGTTATATGTTTAAAAATAAGGTCTGCAATGAAACAGCTTGATCATCTACAGCTCTGGTTGTAGGCAAGCCTGCAGGCTGACACTTCACATTAAAAGGTTTTGTTTAATACTTTTCATAACTGCCAATTTAAATGGTTTCGTTAAAGTTTCCTCACCAGGTGTCCGCCTCAGGCAAAGATTTTTTCCCCCTGAAAATTGCAGTTAAAAAATGTTTTGGTGGCTTCTAAATACAAGGTTGGGGAAAATAAGCTCTTCGTGCTGATGTTAAAAATTATTGCTGTTTTTCTCTTTTTTAATGCTCACATCTTTTTAAGTGAGGACCTGGAATTTAGCTGGAGGGATGGTTTTGGGGTAAACCAGCCACCACCCCTGTGAAAATCTGCTGGACAAGTTACAAACTTTGGAGAAAAAATAGTTGTGGTTTGTGTAGACTCAATAGGGATTGCTGGAGCCTGAGACTGAACAGGACTCTCCCTGCAACTGGAGTTCTTGGCTGTGCTGGACCAGGCAGTGTCCAGGCCCTGGTTTTGTGGCAAAGAACAGGGAGCCCTGTCTCTCCTGTACTTGCAGTAAACAAAACCTGCATAAAAACAGCAGCGGGGAAGAGAACGTCATTGCCCGAGTTGAATGCAAAAAGGAGAAGAGAAGGAGTAAAGAGGCACAGAAGTCCTGGGAACTGTGAAAGAGAGGGGAGACTGGCAAGGAACCAGAGCTGGAAGAGGGGAGGAAGGCTGAGAAACAAGGGGCTCGTTGAGTGAGGAAACTTGTGCTGGAACTGGAGGAGGAAGAGAGGCAGAGCCAGCAGAAGCCAAGGAGAAGTGAAAACAGCACAACAAGATAGTGGGGAAAGAAAGGGCTCTGAAGTCAGAGCAGGTCAGTAAAAACTGAGGATACAGTTAAGGGCTGGCTGCATCCTGACACGTGCACATAAATGCAGTTATTGGGTTGAAGACATGGTGCTGTGCCTGTCACTTGGTCTCCTTTAACAACAGCTTTACAATGCAAGCCTGCCTTTATTTGTAATTGGTAGGAGACAGCTGTGCTCAGCCTTTTTATGACCTGGCTATTAAATGATCAGTCTAAAGACAAATGTGTGTACAAACTAGGTCTGGTCTTCTCTAGCTTCTGGTAGCAGTGAACAGGCACTGCTAACAAAGTGTAGAGATGTGAGCTTCAGTGATTACAGTGACCAGCAGTGAACTTCATTATTACAGAAGGTCCAATTACAGCACAAAAATCAAGAGTATTAGTCTCTCTGTGACTTTAAGCCACATTCTGCACCACGAGGGTGCCTGCGAAAAATACTTCATAGCCACAGACTTAACAGCCTTTCTCCTGGTTTAGTCAGTAAAATCAGTATTGGCATCACTGGGTGCCAAGAAGAAAGCGAATTCAGGAGGTACTACTGTGGACGAAGGTCCTCTCCTCCAATTAAGCTCCAATCTGCTTCTGATGGGTGAAGAAACAAGACTTGTTCCTCTCTCAGATACTAAGAAAACCTCCTCCTCCATTACACACAACAGTCATAAATGTGGTTTTCTAAAAAACATGGTAAGAAAACACAGAAAACCATTGCAGCTCCTGCAGGACATTGCCACTGATGCAAACTTTATTATAACCATTTCTGAAAATCTCCTCTGTGCAAAAACCATTCCAACAAAATTATACACTGCTCTTACTGGCAACAAAACTGCTGGTTGAGGCTGTTATTGAAACTGCTGTGGTTTTTCAGAATGAGTTCTTAACAGGCAATTTCGTTGTGTCCACGGGGTTCCAGATGGCTATTGATTATGTCTATATGATACATAATGCCACCATCATCTATTTTAAAGATTAAAACAAGGCAGCAGACAGTGCTGCAGGCTGAGGGCTCTGGTTTCCAGAGAATGTGCCATATGGTCTCCCATATACCTGCCCTCCCGCTGCCCCTCCCGCTGCGAGTGACTGAGAAACTCAGCTTCTCTTCTGAGGCCAATCTTGTCCCCTTTGCAGAGATGGTCAACAACAATGGCAGCTCTTGCCGCTTGCACTCTCTCTAGGGGAGTGACTGGGCTCATCAGAATGGCATTTTTAACAGGAAAATACACAACCCAAGCTTCTGCACATCAGAGTGCTGCAATATTAACACAACAGTAATCCCCTCATCCTCAAAATGTGTGACAACCATTGGCAAGCACAAGGGCATTCAAACCCTGAGGTGAAAGACACGTTTCTAGTCTCTTTCTCCACGTCTCTGATGAACTTTCTTGGAATACCACATGGGGATTTCCTCCTGCCAAGGTATCCCAGCCCCTGCCTGGTTGTTTTAAGGAGCACTTGCAGTGTTGCTTACCCCATTTTCTTCTAGCGCTGCCAAGGGTTTATTAATGCTGTTGACAAATTTGTTGACATGCTCAAAGTGCTTTGTCATTTCTGTTGCTAAGACCATGTCAATAATGGCTTGGCGAAGGGTTCGATATTCGTTCCTGTTTAAAGAAGGAAACAATTAAGAATGCTGACTACTTCACAAAGGGCTGCTTGCTGAAACAAGGCTAACAAAGAATGCTACGGACCATTGCCAGTGGAGAGAGGTGATGGGGGAAGAAAGAACAGTACTAAAGGCTTGGGCAGCTGCACCTGTGCTGGGTGAAGTACCTTTTGGCGTGCAGAAACTCCTGTGCTAGAGGCATGCCCAGATCTCTAGGAGAAACAGTGCAAGAGCTGCTCAGAAGCAGAGGCACCAGCCAGGATGTGCCACACCAGCACGTGCCCACAGCTTTGAGTACAGACACTCGGTAGTGGCTCGTACTCCAGCCAGGTTTTCAGCAATACTTTCCTGCTGTGTCCTGAGAGGGCTAAGGCAGTGGCCACGTCCTCACCCCAGTGCCTTTCTAGGGCTGGAAGAAGAACAACAGGTTCTTCACCGTCCTTTGCCACAAGGCATTGAATTTTTGACCGATCATCTGTGACTCTTTCTATCCTTGTTTCACCCAGCAAACCCCCACCCACTCAGCCATAGCTTGTCCTATATGTCCAATGGCACAAGGTTATTCTTCCAGACTTGCTAAGATTAGGATTTACACTAGGTTCCTTAGATAGGGTCTGCCTCTTTATCCACAGGAGGAACCGGAACCGTGGCATTACTTGTAAGTCTGTGCAGGAGAGGCAGAAGCACTCTAATGTTTTAAAAGCAAACATCCACAAGGGCTACAGACAGTTATCCACAAGGCACTGCCCTCCTCTCATTTGCATTACCTTATGTCACACAGAAGAAAGTGAGAGATGTCAGTGGGCAGACAAGGACCCGGGGTTTTAAGCTTTCTTACCTCTCCATGTTTTTAAAAATATTGCATTTGTCATCCCGGGTGGTGAGCTGGAAAGCCAGGGCAGCGTGATGGCTCTCCAGCACTGCAGTGTCGTTGTAGAGAATTGCCAGCTCACTGCCAGCATTGCACAGGAAAGAGTTTGTTCTTCCTGGGTGATCCACGTCATGGACTGTGGCAGCAATGAGTGCGGCAACCTCATCAATCGGATCCAGAGTTTGCTGAAAATAGAAGGATGCTTAGTTTGCCTGGCAGACTCATTAGAAACACTATGCTGTCCATAAGATTAAGCCAAGCTGCTGAGGAATAAAAGCCAGAACTCTGCAGATCAGGAAGGGTCAGATGTTCTACACAGAGCAATGGAAAATTCATTATAAGCTTCATTGAACACTGCATGACTTTTTTGGCCATGTTAAATTTTGCCTCAGCTGTACCTTCGACAAAACACATCAAATTGAACAAATGCAAAGTAATAAATTAGCTTGTGCTTTCTAACAACACAGAAATCACCACCTTCACTTGGATTTAGGGGGTTTAGCTTGGAAAAAAGACCAATATTGCTCAAAATTATTGTATTTCCACCAGACCTCCTCAATTCTTCTGGAAACTTAATGTGTCCTAATCACATTCCACTTACATGCTGGCTAGGTTTGCAGTTTGTAAGGAACGTTTCCCGTGTATCTATTTCTATAATAACAGTGTCCTGGAGCTACAGTTAATATGAATTCTATGAAGAATACTTGATGGTTTACATCCATGGAAAAATTACATGACTGTGTGTTCTTCTTCCTGTATCAGATTCTGATTCTCTTAACACGCTGCGCTCCATGCTTTATGTCTACTGAGATTAGTTATTGCTTTATGTCTAATTATATCTACTCCGTAACGAAAACCAAAACTATTTCAGTTTTAAGGTTATAATACTGTATTAAAAGCATAAAGGAGAAAAAGAACTAAGCAGCTCAGAAATATATTGTATAATTTGGAAACTAGCCCTTATGCTGTGTTTATACTGAGCTTTTTGTGAAGGATCACAGATGCAAAACAGTTATGTTAAAAAGTTTAATAAAATGAAAGAGAAGCAAGAGCAGAAATGTTCCCAGTTGAGTCTGGGAGCAGGGAAGATAATTTCCACTCCAATTAGCTTGAATTTGAGGTCCAGATCCGCTCCTGGCTTTGACAGTACCGTTCAGAATGGTTAGGCTTGGTAGGTGAAAAGACAATCCCTACTCTACTTTACATCTCCTGAAATTAATGTAGTGACTTGACTTTGGTGAAGCTGGGAGGACTGTCAACAAAAGGCAAGGAATTCTTTCTACTCTAGGTTCATAATTAGCACTGTCTGAAACACTATCTTGCCCTGTGTTAGCTTCTTCCTTCTTTCTTCCAGCTGCCGCTCGTGGGATTCTATTTTTGTGATGTGAAGTTAGGGGAGACAGATTTTTAGGACAGGCCCTCCTCAGAGGGACACAGTGACCAGTACTCGATCTGGCTGAGAGAGACCTGTGCAGATGGAAGTGATCCTGAGAGCAGTGCTTCAGTCTGCGAGCCAGAAAATTCTCCCAGGCAAGAAGAGAGTTAAATTTACTGAAAAAAATAAAGTCTTTGTGTGAATTTGAGTGACAGAATCTGGTCTTCTGCATTTAGGTTGAGTTGAATGCTTTGCAACACAAAAGCAGCTGGGCTGTAACTTTGAAAAGAGAAAGAGAAAATTCGGAACTTTGAATCTGCTCCTTCTGCTGCTGCAACGCTTTTTTTTTTTCTCTTCCTATGCCTACAGGGGAATGGAAATAACATTCTGGGAAAGGAGGAGGCAGTCATGCCTCTGTGGCATTGAAACGAGTCCAGATCTTGTCTGGTTTTCATAGATATTCTTGGGAAGACCAACTAAACCTATGGCAAACCAGCGGCTGAAAATACCCAGCGAAGTTCTGTTCCCACTTGGCGTGCAGTATTTGTCACTCAGCCTCTGGAGAGCACACTAATGAGCTGCAGCTCCAGGTTAAGGGGCTTACTACAGCTTTAATGAGCTGTCAGAACCTTGTTTACAGTCACAAACATCTCAGCCAGGTGCCCATCACTAGCATTATCCTTAGGCAGGCCGGTTCAGGGTAGGAATTTCTGTCCAAGAATGTAGCTCAGAAATAAGTACTGCCACTCCACTGCAGACACATGCAAGCACTGTTTTAATTCCCCTTCTCCAGTCTGCCCTCTGGGCGTGTGAGAACAAAGCTTGCTCTGATTTATTCTGGTTGTCCCTGGCTCTAATGCCCCAGTGGGTGTTGTGGTACAAGGAACTTGACAAGGAATCATTTTCACTACTGCCCTCCAATGCAGTCTCTTTGAGCCTCAAGGCACCTTGTTCAGTGATATAGCTTTGGAAGCACTAAACCTATTTCCTGGCCTATGTTGTCGTGGGAGTCTTCTGTAAAATTACTACTGCAAGGCATAAAAGATGGTGATTTATTATGTTAAATCTGTATTTGGCAGGTACCACTACAAAAATCAGTTTGTCATTAGCTCACCTATCTACAAAGCTTAACTGTACAAAGTTTTGTTTTAAAAGGTTTTCTTATTCTCCCACCAAGATAGGCTCAATTCCTATATTAGTATCCATCCTCCCATCCATACCATAAGAGAGATCTTAGAACTTATGTAAAGCAGTCCAGTTCTGTGATCTCAGAGTTACTAAAGTGGTTGGCACTAGGTAGACATTTGGAACTTGGCATCTTTTTTTGAGAGATCTTCCTTTGATCACATCTGTACTTCCCACCGACACCGTTTCTTATAATTGTGGACTCACCTTGACTCTTTCTTTAGACAAGAAATAAGCAGTGGCATGTAGTACGTCTGCTGAATGAGTAGAATTATGGTAGGAGTTGGAGGAATGGTAGTTAACTTCAATAACTTGTAACCACGACCTCAGGGTTGATTCTGAACAGTTTAGGAATTCACAGATTCCAAAGCGAGCAAATATTTTGAGACCCAGATAAACCAAAGGTCTGTGGAGAAAAATAAACACAAAGTTTTAAAACAAACGAGGTTGAAAGAATATTACACAGCATAAATAGTATGAATCTATACAGGATTTTAAACCAATGACCTGTCAGATGAGCTGTAAAGACTTGAGACCTGTAAAAATATTCAGCCATACAGAGAGCAGTATTTTGGGGCTTGGAGAGTCTCTGTTTGGTAAATGTAGACTGCACTCAAAATGAGATAAATTAGCAAGTGCTAAACTCTGCGTGTGAGAGGAGGGAGGTGATCTTGCCTTTAGATTAAGTATATCTACACTATACAATGGAGCAATCACTATTCTTTCTGTGCTGCAGAGCTGCCCCATTTCTTTTATGCCCACCCTTGCAGGCATCCATTGCTCACTGACATCGCATGCAGCAGAGGGTGAGAGATGGAGGTATTCTGAAAGCAAACGACTGGGCCAGAGCATGCAATTTCTAGAAGACTCTAAGGGCCAAATGAACTTCCAGTCTAACCCAGTCAGAGACCTGTCTCCAAAAATAACAAATCCCTGTATTCCAGTGCTCTTGCTTCTCCCAGGTCAAACTGGACAACTTAAAACCCAATGACTGGCAGCTGAATGAATACTGGAACAGCAGTACAGAACGTATCTAATCTGAAGGCTGTGAAAGTGCAATATGTTTAATAGAGCAAATGAAAAAAAATCAAGTTTTAGTACTCTAGCCTTTTTCCAAACCCTGTAAATACTGCTGTTTTCTTGTCCAATATGTTTTTTTCTTAAGAAGAACAGGTAAAGTGGCAAATATTGTCAAACATGGTTTCTTAAAAATAGATCTTAAATGCTTATTTTGGCGTCTCACTTTGCTGCTTGATTCCAGATGCATCAAGCAGTCAAATTTCTAGCTGCACCTGACAGGTGAGGTGAGGTCATTTAGAGTTTGATGTATATCTTGGCAAAAACACTCACCTAGAATCATAATATACTGAAGTTACATCCCCCCCAAATCCTCCCCACGTAGCACTGCCAGACAAAGGTCTCTCCGGGTTTCTGTGTCAGGGAGCTGTAATGCACTAAAGCTCAGATTTAATGAATTACCTTGGCTTCACCACCATATGTCTGCTTGGACCTGAAGACAATACTAGCAACATATTCATAGTTGTGACTCATTCAAGATTACTTTAATTCTCTTAATAAATTAATTGTCTTTATTTAAACACAGCAGGAAGCAATCATAATTACAGTACCTTTAATAAGAGAACAGGCAACAAAATACCTCCTTTGTCCCTCTGTGGTCTTTCCAAATCAATAAGAACAGAGAAACCTATGCAGGGATCTCATGCACATTGGCTGCCTGGGGAACTCATGTATGTTGGTTGGGACAATGAATTCTTAAGTTACTGCCATGTGTGAATTAAATGTTGTAAATCACACAGACTGACTACATTTTCACTAATTGTTTTTAACTGCTGTATCTATAGCACTTCATTAGAAATGGAAATGTAGCAAAGCAAAAAAAAAAACAACCTAAAGTAACTGGATGCAAATTTCTTCACTTACAATAAAATCACTTTAAAGGAGAATGAAAACCTGATTTTTTCCCACTTTTTTGGCTCATAAAACCATGGTCTAAAAGAGAAGTGTAGATATGTTAACTAAATGCCTGATATCTTTCTTAGACATTGTTTTCTAATACCCTTCAAAGCTCTTACAGCTCTGGGATTTTCATGAGGGCTTAAGATAGTCAATTCATTGCAGGATTTAGCCTCCGTGTTAGTGTCTCATAGAAGCTTTAAGCTAAGACAAAGCACAATACACAAAACTAGACCCAAAGAAGAACTCCTGATAGGCATCAGCAAATAAAACCAAGGATTTAAACAGAAAGATCAATTTACACTCTTAGTGGGAGTGTTTGCCACTAATGAAGCAGGGTCCATCTGAACTACTGATCTGCTCTTCACAACTCCTGGGATGAAAACTGGTATGTCCTACTTTTTATCAGTAGATATTCTTCTGTTAGCTTACACAACAAATGTAGCCTGCCAAGAGTTTAGAATAAAGACCTCCCGCTAATCCCAGAGAGAGGCAATGGGAATTCTGCTGAAAAGATGTATTTGAACTGTTTAGGAATAAAGGTCACCCAGTTACATGGAGAGAAAATAAAACGTGATCTGGATCAACTGATCAAATTAAGACCAGCATGTTGACTCCCTGTGTAGTTGGCCATAATTTGAATTCAAATCCCCAAAAGAAACCAATTTGATTTGTAGAACTTTTCTATTATTGAGAACAAAAAAAAAAGGAAGGCTGTTAAAATTACGTTGGTTTGTTATTATACCATACCAAAGATACATAATCTTCACTGACATCCACTGGGAAACTGCAGGACATTGTGTATGATGAAACATGTTTAATGAGTTCATACACAACTAGAAATGACAGTGAGAAAATCTGAAACATTTGACTTCGTAGATAAAAATAACTCCGTTGTAAAAGCACAAGTAGAGAAATTAGAGAGTTGATTACAGGGTGACATTTAAGTCAGTTTTCAGCAACTTCAGTTTATGAGCTCTTGAGTTTACTGACCTCTTATGGGTGGCAGCCTCAAGTTCAAAGATATCAAAATCCCAGTGTTCCTCATTTTCCATGGCCTGGGTTATCCGTGGGGGTATGTCATTGAGGGAGATCGGAGAGATCAAACTGCCAGCGACCTGATGAGTTTCTGTTGAGGAATACATTTGGAGATCACTATCACTAACCCCAAGATACATTTTTACTCAATGCACACGTTTTCTTTTCTGCAGTATTGCCTGGCAACTCCCGCTTCTACAAAGCTCAGCAATGCTGCAGAACAACGTGTATAAATGAAAATAAAACAAAATCAATCTGTGCTTAGGAAAACCTGATCACATTTCCTCTACTTCTTAGATTTCTTAACATGTTTTGAAATCTCAGTAACTGCCAAATTGAAACTTACGTTTTGCTGACAATATGTATTCGTTCCCTGATAATCTTCGTAAACCATCCTGTTCAAGAAAAGTTGAGAGTTAAATGCAGGGAATTGTAGAGAAGTTCTTTAAGATGATGATGCCAAATAGCACAATGACTTTAGAGAATCCTGACTCTGACCTGTCACAGCCATCACAGCTGCCTCCCCCTTATTTTTTTGATTAACATAGAGTTCATAATGGAGGAGAATCTGCAAGATACGAGATACAACATGAACTCATATAGGTACAAACTCAAAATTTTCAGGTGCAGATGGAGGTCTGGAATTACAGCCTCGTGTCCACCTTTGTCTGGACAACATGGACACAGGATCTGGATGTCACAAGCCAGACACGGTATGTCCACGTACTTTCCATCCACAAGCAAGGGTGGGTGGCAGGAGGGAGTGGATGAGATGCACTTCTGCTCTCCTCCCCCTGGTACTGGCAGATCAGGTCAGCCCAGCAGCGTGAGAGTCTCGTGATTTGTGGCTGGGATTGCAGAGCAACAAATGGCTCTGAGGCTTCCCTTCCATCCAAGAAGAACGCGTGCTTGTTTGTTCTCCAGCTCAGTGCCTCCTAGGCTTAATTCTGACACAATGCCTAGGTGTGAAAACTGAGACAGAGGATTAAAACTAACAGAATGATATATTCAATATTTACTTTTCAGCTTATAATTCTAAATGCTGTCACTCAAATCCTGCTTGCTCTTTTGATGTACACAGCTGTTCTTTACTTCATGTTAATGTTTAGCCCGTGATGAAAAACAACAGTTACCAAAAGACCCTTTCTGAACGCACCTTCCTAACAATGTTATGCACCCAAAGTGAAGCAGAAGCGGATGCTTTATCTGAACATGCAATGTCTCCACCTAAAAGAACTGTTAACTCTCATTTTTATTTTCACATCTGTAAGTAAATTAGATTGGAGTTCTGTGATTTAAAAGTAAAGGGATCACTGCTCCTATAACTGTCTTGGTGACTCTCCAGTAGCACTGCTATGACACAAATATTGAGGATGCCTGGTGCTGTGTATCATTTAGAATCAAAATTTGGGTTTTCTTAAGAATGGAAATAGCAGGTGCAATTGTATCTGGCAAATCTTTGAACTCCAAATGCCCTTTCCATCTTGAATTATATTTGGGAGTTCAAATCCAATAACTTATTTTTTCCCTACTCAGACACAACTTCTGAACATGAAGATTTCATTCTGTTTTCAATAGATCCTTCGCTGGAAAACTGCTTCTCCCAGATCATTTTAAAACTTGTAATATACCATATACTATCATGCTCTGAAATGGATTTTCTCAGCTTTTCTATTACCATAAAATAGCCTTTGTTTTATTTTTAGTAAGGATTTTTTGTTTTGCAGCATTGTTACCCACATGCTCTGGGATCGTGGACTGAATACAGTCAGAATATAAATGTGTGTAAGAATCAGCAAGCCACAAAAAGGAGAAAACAGCTGGGTTTATGGACTGGGTGTACTCAGCAGGAGAAGAGATTCACTTGCAGACTCTAACGACTTTATGTATCAATATTCTTCCCATATTTTTATAGTTAAGGTAACAATATATTTTGTCTGATGAGTTAGCAAATTAAACCCTGTATGAACCATTCAGGTTTTCACCTGGAATCCTTCAAGTCTCTTCTATGTTTCTTCTGATTAGATATTTGTTGTGGCATTTTAAAAAGAAAAAAATACATGTAAACTGCTTCAAACATTCTGATGGATACTGCAAAGGCATCTTGGCAGTTACAGCATGAAATCAGAATAGCCCAGAGACATCTCTGAAAAGCTGACATCCTTTGCATCCTTTGCCTTTTATATGCAACCTACAGAGTGATGGGAACACATATCCTTAAGGCACAGGTAACACTCATCCCAGTGCACCCAGTTATTATCAGGAGGGTCACACTCCAGCTCTGAAGCTTTGGGTTCAACTCTTGCTTTGCTTCAGGTACAACGCTTCTTTTTCCAATGTCTCCCTTCCTCTTCTCATAACATAACAACATAATACATGCCTTCCTCAGTCTTTTTATTGCCTTATTGATCTAAATTGTGAGTTCTGGCTGTATTTTAATAAGCAAACGTTGATGTTTCTAGCTGAAAGCACTCTGATCTTTCTATGAGCCTCTACAGGTACAAATGTAATCCAAGAAATAGCAACAAAAATGTGTTTTGCATTCTTTTGAAATCACATTCTTTCTATACACTGAAAAGCCCCCAAAACATGCCATTGTATTCCTAATTAAGAAATACAAGTGCCTAGCTATCTTTTTTCTTCCTCTCCCACCTACACCTTTATAAAATTAATCACATTGAAAAAAGAATTCTTTTTTTCTTTCCATTTCAATCAAAACTAATGCTCCAAAGGGGCTGCTCAATTTTCTTCCCATTTTTCCTGAAAATTTGGCATCGTAGAAGCAAAGCCCATGCCAGATGATAAAGATTAAGTAACTGGGAGAATCAGGCAGTGGAACATTAATCAATTGTTGTGGCAGTATGTACTTACTGTCATTAACCCTCCAACGAGGTCACTCGTGTGTGGATCCTCATCTTTTGTCCCCAGTTGTGGAGAGTACAGTTCAGTGGTTCTTAAAATCTCCAAAACCCGGTCTAAAGCTTCTGCAACTGGCATGGGACTGCTTTCTTGTGCAGCATTGATGATGTTTATTACCTAGTTCAGCATCAGACACGTTATGAATTTAGAAGTGATTTAAGGAAGAACAGACACACTTATCAGTTACTACGGAAAACTCATAGCAAATAAACAAGATGTACAACTTTAATCCACATGTGGGAGAGTCAAAATGAAAGGCTGTTAATAAAACACTGATGTTTGCTACTGACTCTGGGAACAAGATTGTGGTCTTGAAGATAGCAGTCTTATTAATTACTTTCCTATTCAAGGCACAGCCTCAAAATGTCTCTGAATGGGTTTAATATAACTTTCTCCCATTTGCCTCTCTCAGTTTCTCACGGAGCTGATTTTTGCCATATCCTTGAACGGTTTCAGAAGGCAATTTACAATGCATAAGTAAAAAGGGGGAACTCTAATCTGTCCTTCCCACGGGCAAAAGTCCTTAGAAAGTGTCATGCAATGGCTGAGCACACGGAGGGCACTCTACTAAGCAGGCGTGGGAGGACTTTGTCCAGAGCACCCTTAGTGGGCAGGTGGAACAGGGGAAGAATTGCACCAGAGACCAGCGCTGCCCTCCCCTCGCTCTGGATGGAGCCCCAACATTCCAGCACAATCCAGAGCAGTCAGCAAGGGTGCACATTACCTTGGTGATGGGTGCTTCGATAGTCATGGAATGTATCCTGGCCATGGAAGAGTGTCGCCTTTGTGAGCTGCCTGTGTGGAAAACAGAATTTGTGTCCTGATTTCAACAACAAGGAGTGACAGGAGGATTCAGGCAGGCAGTCTTGGTCCATTCTCTGAACTGCTTACCCTGCTGTGCCCTTCAGAGGCAATTCATTGCAGAATGCATACATGCTTGTCATGCTGGGGACATACAGGGGCTGAACCACTGACATCCCTCATTAGAGACAAGCAGCCTGGCAAAATCATGGCTTTGGGTTTTTATTCTAACTCCTTAAAATATTCAATTAAAAACTCAGTTAAAAGACTGTACAGATGTGTGTGTTTATAAACGGGAACGGGCAGGTTGGTAACTATTGCACTTAGATTATTACAGGTTATATCTACTTTTGCTGCCTGATGCAACATGAAAAGTCAAAGCGAGTCAGCTTCTAAGCTGAGGTAAATCAGTGAAGCTTCTTTGAAAGAAGACAGCTATACCAAATTAAAACAGAAGTGGTTCTGGCCTATGATTCATTGGTGAGTGAAAACCAAATTTTTTATATCAGTTAGCAATTTTGGTTCTGTACAGAAAAGGCCAAGATGGGATTTTTTCTGGATAATTACGTTGTTACCTATGAAATTCAGACACATCTCTGTTACTCTTTGTGCTGAGCAGCTCTTAAAAAGAATCATCAATGCTATTTTTGCTATACTGAAGTATGACTGTACCCTCACTGCCACAGACCTACTTCCATGTTTCACTAGCAGATGCTGCCTGGGCTGTAATGATGAGTGCTTTAACAATGTCATGTAGGGATCAGCAAAAGTTTTGAATATGTGAGTCATCTATGAAGCCTGGGATGATCTAATGGAGCAAAATACAACACAGTGAAAAGAAAACAAAATTTGCAAGAAAATTATCTTCCTATTTTTATCGAGAGAAGAGGTAAGAAATGTAGTACTGTGTTAGGTTTAGAGTTTATTGTTTGTATCTGTGTTGAATCTCACGATGTCATCCATGCAGGATGGTAGAGGATAGCCTTCCATTCTCCACTGGTGCAAAAAAAAGACTCAGAGTGGTTCAAGAGAAGAAAATGGGGTATTGACAAATGTAAAGCTGTTCATTAATTGATTGCTTGCTATTTTATTTGTGTTTGTATGTGTACATGTACACACATACATGCTTATATCTGTCTGTGTATGTAAGTATGCACATAAAAATCTGAATAGATATCAAAATCAGGAAAATCTACTTGTTTAACATACCATCACTCCCTCGTGATGTTGTGGATCTGACATCTAGTGATCCTTTCCTCCTGTCTTTGTGTCTGCAAGTCTGAATATCTGCAGAGAAAATGATATCATACGATGACATTAAGTTGTGCCCAAAATGTACCTTAAAGGAACTGAAACTCCGAGGAAAGCCTGAGAGCACAGGTACCTGATTGACATTTACACCACAAGGCTTCAGCAGATGAGAGCCAATGAAAGCTCCTTTTCAAATTCTCCCCCAGTTGCATCGTCATGAACCCAGTCATGCTCTCTGGCAGAACAGGCCTAAGCATTTTTGCAGAAGGGATCTAACAGCGAGGAGGGAAAGGTCCCTCTCTTGACACAGTGACACAACTGGAGTTGTGAACACAACTTGGGCCACACTTGAGTTCTCTCAAGTTACAACTGCCACAAGGAACTGGTGGACCAAAGCAGACTACAGGCTAGCAAACTGGGCAATGCATCCTCGGTCCTTTACAGCCTCCAACAGATCCAGCCTGTGCTACCAAGGCTACAGGGAACAAATACTTGCAGCACAGATGCCAAGGATGTCTTAACTGAAGTGTTGATATGTGGGATGAGGGTGAATGGTGGTGTTGGTCATCCTCATCTGCACCCACATGCAAATACCCCAAAATACAGTTAAAAGCAATGCAAACAGACGTGCCACTGGCTGCAGGCCGGCCATAGCCTGCCTTATATTTATTTTGCTCCTTTTTGAGCTCGATTCCCAGCTTAATGCTACCTAAATAGCACTGTTCAGACTGTCCTATACAAGTATGGCTTTCAGTCAGACCACTAACAATGGGCTTTATTTTCCCCAGGTACAGTCTGCTTATTAGGACAGAAGAGATGTGTCATACCTGTCTGAGATTCAGCCTGAACACGTTCACATGTCTTCTCCACCTACAAATCAGTATGAGAAATCCAGTTAGTCAGAACTTTCACATTATTTGGTAATATTTAGGGCTCAAACTAAAGCAAGCATAGCACTATTTTCACTTACCTTATTGTTGTCATTGCACAGTCTACTAATTGACACATAGTGTCTAATCTTTCTGTAAGCAAAAAAAACCAGTGTGTTAATTCCTATCCAAACCTCAGCTCTAATCCAGTGCTGATACACAAAATGGGTAAGAGCAACAAATGAATACAAGACAAATCCTGTTCTGGCAGGAAGGCTCAACTGGGAAGGGAAAAGACCTCCACATTTCTGCATGTGATGGGGAATACAAAACAGAAGCATCTTTTGGCAAAGGCTGTCTCCTCCTGTTTCTCTCTGCCCCACCCCAAGCTTCTTCTGGGCCACTGTAGGATGTTTCAGATGTGATACAAAGGCAGAACATGCAACAGTGCAGTCTAACAATCAAAACCTTCTTCAGGATTTAGGGACAGAGCAATCAAATTGAAAACTATACCCTTGACTACCAGTACTTTCTAAACTTCAAATGGGCTTAGACTGCTCCATATGTAGCGATGAATGCAATACATATTGGTCTTACAAGTTGGGCATCTTAAGCTGAAAATATATTTTCACTCTATTGATGGAAAGCAGAGAACATGAATTACTTCCAGGGATTAAATCAACCCAAACTACAGGTTTTTTAGGAAGTAACTGCATGAAGAAGCTCCATTTGGCCTTCCCTTCATGAAGAAGCTCCATTTGGCCTTCCCTTCATGAAGACACACCTTTCTAAACAGCTGCCTCAGCCAACTCTGGAAGATCATGTGCCGTGCTGATAATTAAGGTTCATGTTGCCTAAAAGGGTTCTGAAGCTACCACTGTATGCAATCTGATCCACTTTCTTTCCCAAGGTAGTATGGAAGGACTCATCATAAATGTACCAATAACTAACATACCTGTGTGCTCCAAATATTCTATTTGGAGACTAAGTGAAAGCTGCACAAAAATCAAGACATGCTTGAGTTTTGACCAGGATCAAAGCACACAGTGACCTCATCACAGAAAGACACTGGGCAACAGCCATAAGTAGGTGAGCAGGGAGGACGTGGTACAGGTGCTCTGGGGAACAGAACGTAGGTCCTGGTGATCCCAACGCAGCACAGAGAAAGAGAGAAGGGTGCACTTGCACTTCAGGGAGTATTAGAAGAGTAAGAGTCACAAGTGAGTATATCTGGATCGTTGGCTCCTTTTTGGGGAGAATTAGGAGAACTTCACTTTCCCTGCACAGAGCACGTGAAGTTGATTTTGCGCCAAGTAATTAAAAGCAGAAGGCAGAGGGTCCCTTCCTTGTTTAAACGTCCTGTGTACTCAGTAACAGGATAATCCAATGTCTGCTGAAAGCAACTGAACTCTAAACTGAGCCTTGATTCAGACCTAAATCATGCCTTGAGCTTTCTTACTTACCCTCCCTGTCCAACGACAGGTAGTATCTTCACATTTTGTTGGATGCTATCTCCATTTTTCTTTTTCGCATAGTACATTCCTTGCCATTCCTGAAAAAGGAATTCAAGTAGAAGGATGTTCAGGTAGACCAGGAAGAGCAGCTGGAGCTTCATACTTTTTTTCATTGAGAGCTGTCTTACAATGCAAAACCAGTCAGGACTGGCTAAACTGTGCTTACTCTCAAATTTTTCAGGTTTCCATTCCTAGAATAGTTGGTGGTGGTCTTTTTCAATAGGTGCCGCATTTTGAGCTGAGCATCTAATAAATATTAAGTGATTAATAATTGATTCCATATTGTATATTCACTTAGTACAAACTACCCATGCCAACTGCTGTCTTTCAGTTGAGTTCAACAGACTTTAGATCAGATCTTTCACATGCATGTGAAAATACCTTTGTATTTTTTTACGTTAGACCGACAGATCTGACAGTAAATTAGGCCAGAGCACAGGTACAGAGAGAACAGTTCTGTATTTATGTTGATGGAGCCAGCAAATAAAGACTCCAGCCCCCAGAGAGCTGCATGGTGACAGCCTGTGCAGAAAAAAATATGAAAGGTTTTTCTAAGGATCTGTCAGAGAAAACAACTGTGCATAACAAACTGGGAAGCGACCATAATATCTTCTCCTGTGAGCTGCATGAGGAATACAAATGAAGATAGAGCAAACATCACAAAATTCAATGCTCTCATAATTAAAAGTATGTGTATCAATAGTTTCCTGACAACCAGGATGAGGCAGAGATGAGTAATCAATCTCTAACTTGGGTAATAAACCCAGAGTGTGCACAAAGGGATGAAGTCATAAGGTCCAGATCGGATAATTCTCGCATTGAAAGTACATCCTTTGCAAGACAGGTTATTCACTAATACGTTGCTCTTAGCCAACAGATCGATTATTCAACTTATGAATTTCTAAAACCTGTGAAACTGTGGCAGGAAATGTGTGAGGGAAAAGGTCAGCAAAATTCTGAGAAATAGGAGGTCCAAGCCAAACTCCTGCTGGTAGGTAAAGTTCTCCCAGGGACGTTATTTAAACGTACTTTAAACCCACCACACGCTCCCTCAGCAAAGAGCCTCTGTCAGCAACCCAGCGGAGAAGAGCTACCCCACAAGCCACGCTGTCAGTCAAGCTCATCAATAAACCCACATGAGAGCCACATGAGGCCATTGATCAGTCACTGCTGCACGGCCTAGCGGGCTGGGATCGAACGCGGAGTCAAAACCACACACAGGGAAAAAACAGCTTCACCCTTCACAGAGCGAATCAGCGCTGAGGTTTTGGACTTCACTAAGAAGGCCACGGCATGTGTCAACCCACTGAGCACTCATCCCCCAATCCAGCCTTCCTTTTAGGCTGGGGATCCTTGCAGCAGGCAGCAAAGTTCAGCAGGCTACTTGTAGAAAACAGAGCAAACCAAAACAAACACAAGATGTCAGGAAAACCACCTCACAGAGAGCAAGGCTGAATTAGGAAGGAATTGCCATAGATCTTTATCACAGAGCTTGATCGCTCTCCCACCCCCTCTGTAAAGATTGCTATCTTCTAAATAATTCCCACGGAGTGAGAGGAATCGCATGTCTTGTCTGATTCATTGATAGCTATCTATCTCACTTCAGAAAAGCAAAACTAAGATAAAGAGCTTTGTGTCACACTGCAGAGATCACAGGCAGGAAGAATTCTAGTAAGAATTGCACACTTCATCTTAATGGATGCAATTTGAACCGTGAAACAGAAGAATGAGGAAAGTAGGAAAGTAAAAAAACCATGTAAACAGAACATATCCACCTAAAACAGCTCAAGCTGTTCCAGACAGGTTTAAATAAGTAGTATTTCATTAACCCTCACAGCTGGAAGACCTAGAGTCAGGAGTAAAATAAGAGCAAGGAAAGAGATGGATTACGGTTCAATTTCTATCACTCATAGTTACATATATTTCCCTTATTAAAGACATTTTTATCAGCACACTAAAATATTAAAAAATTTGAGCGCTTCAGATCTTGAGAACTGATGTTGTGGATTTAAAGCCTGGCACGTCTAACGTGTTTGAATTATAACTTAATAAATACTCTCTCAGAACATCAGTCTTGTATCACACATATTTGCTGAAATGATTTTGGTCAGGCAACACTGGCGTGAAGCACCATAATCCAAGCTATTGACCATGGCTGGGGGCTCTTCCAAAAGGCCCCTACACGTAGAACTGAGTGACACGTTCTTCTTGAAATGTAGGTGCAATCTGCACCCAGCTAGAGTGCAGCTTTATTAATGCCCTGATTTACACAGTGTGACTCAGCACCCCTGCCATGGTTCACTTCAGCATCTCCCTGCTCTGTGTCGATAACAGGGGGCTTCCCCTTGGACAGACATCATGACCTATCCGGCTCTCCTGAAGCATGGGCTGTGACACATCTACAAATACTAAAGTTCCCAATCTCTTTGTGTTACCTCCATGAGCTTCTTCCTATAAGGAACTATGATGTTCAATGACATCAGAAGCATTTACACCTCCTTGTCAAGATGTAAATAAAAGCTCCTAGATGGATGCTCACACTGCAGCCACAAGAGTCTCAAAGGAACACCACGGAGCTACCAGGCAAAGAGCGATGACTCTCTGTAACAACCTCCCTTGAAGCCAGCTGCAATTCCTCATGCACTTTCTTGGTGCAACAAACATTTCTAATGGAAATCCATTGGACATCTCCCATGTCATCAGAGACTAAGAGCACCTATCACTCTCGAGTGATATTGCAAATGTGTCTTCAGATATTTTGACGTTCTCAGCTTGCAAATCAGCTTCCACTTCTCGTGCTGAAATACTTCGACGTGTTCTTTTCTCATTTACATTACACTGGATAACATGAACCCATCACATTTCTATTTGATATTCCCACCCCATTTGCTACACAACAGCATATATTACAGAGAAATGCACAAAGTCACTTATTTCCATAAAACATGTACCTCTTCCAAGCAAGAAAAGAGAAAGAAGCCCTTAAAAAAAGAGTATTTTTTACTTCTTCATCTTGTTTGAGAAAGAAAGCTGCAAGTGCTTTGTGTCTAAGTAACTTCGAGTTACACCATGTGCCATCCCTGCACAATAATAACTTTTACAAGCAGCGAAGGGTAAGTGATACAATGCCATTACTCACCTTTCCTATCTTTATGCAGGAATTAATAGTATCTAGGAAATCGGCTTTTTTTTCATTTAGAGGCACTTCTGTTAATTCCTTTCCTATTAGTTCACCTATTTGATAGCCCATCACTGTTTCAAAAGCAGGATTGACATACTGTGAAATAAAAACAAACAAAAAAACCATTAAACAGGATACTTAAAGCACAACAGAATCCCTTTTTTTCTATTTGCTAAACTAAGGGGTCTCTTTCCCAGCCTGAAATAAATCTCTGTATGTACTGCTCCTGAGAGAGGTGCCTACATTTTTTTCTTGCTGAAGCAAACCAGAAATGTCCATGCTAGAAGAGTCATGAGAGTGTGTACACGTGAGCAAAGAGAGGGAAATGATGGAAACAGCCGAGTATTACAAATCCATAGAATTTAGACACACAACATAAATTCCTGAAAAAGGAGCTCTGTCAGTTCTCAAGTCTATAAAATTCAAACCTACCTCAGTGTTCCTGAAAATCACAAATTAGATGGTGGGATACAATAGGAATATTAATGTTTTCTATCGATAAATTCATCATTTTATCATGTGTAAGAGCCAACCATTGCTATTCCCATGATGGCAGCATCAGAATACTGAATGTTTCAATATGAGAGAAAGGAAAAGGGTGCCACTGGGTGCTCCTAAAGCTCCCCCCTCAAGGTTCCTCCCTAAAGGTTCCCTCTCTATGTGATACAGCCCTGCCTGCAGGAGCTCCAGGACTCTTGCAGCCATCAGTTCCCTCACATTCTGTGGCTGTCTGCAGAGGGATGAGATTTGGTCTGAAAAAACATATCTGAAACAACTTCAGGATGTGTTCTGTTATTTTTGTAGAAAGTATTAAGAAGGCACATCCTTCAATGAAATTGCCATTGGCAAGATTTGAGTCATGAGGTTACAATTTACACGCTTGTTATAACTCCCAGAGGCTTGGACCCAAGCTCTTTACTGATAATAAAATCACCCCTCACAGCCTTCATAACTAGGGGTGGAACTAACTCCCTTCTAAAGATGATGTTTGCCATGACTGCAAACCCAAGCACAATTTCTTTTCCCTTTTTTATAGAAATGTTTTAAGAGAGGATTACATTAAAAACACTTGGCCCAAGAATCATGATGCATCAAACACTATCAGAATTACACAATAAAGGTGTGCTACCTTGATTTAAATAGAAAATCAATTAGATTTCCTTTTCAAAAGCATGAAATTAACACACAATGTTTTTGAAAAGAATGTATACAAGCCAGTTGCTGCATTAATGATGTAAAAGAATCATTACAAAAAATGAGAACAAAAGAGTAAATCCTTATTAATGCAGAAACAACCATTTCCCTTAAAATTGACTTGATTTATGCAAGATATTTTGAATGGAGAAAATCCTACTCTATGGCTAACCTCACCCCAATCTTTTCAGAACCATGAAGTTAGGTTAGATTCTTGTACTGTAAGAAAAAGTAAATGTAATAACAGATGAAATAAAATACAGTCAGTCCAGAGAGCAATTTTCTGTACTTATAAAAATAACTGGAACAAACCTGTATTACATGGTCTTCACTTGTGATCTCAATGGCTTCTTGACTTTTCTCTAATGCTGTAAATAATGAATTACATGCCCTGGACATGAAAAAAAAAAAAAAGACATCTAATTAAATTTAATCCACATCATTCTTATGGTATGTGACAATAAGTTATCACAACTCCATACTGAATAAAGTTGTACTTTAAATGATTAACTTATTTTCTTCACCTAAGTGATATTCTACAATTAAATACAGCAGAGTAAAACAAATACTCTTTTAAGGCTGTGGCTGAATTTGCATTCTTTTGTTAATGATGTTTTTGGTAAAATTACCTTAGTTTGAACTGTGCCCGCACCTCTCCAAATTCCAGCTGAATCAACTCATTGTAACAGGCCATTATATTAGAATTTTCTACATATCTCTGCAAATGAAAGGTTAGAAATATTTTATCATTAACATTTCTATACTCAAGGGTATGAAGCTGTTTTCTTTTGCTTGACAAAGAACTAAAAAGGAGTATATATGCAAAAAATGGACATGTAACACAAACAACACGAGATGGCTGTTTTTTGAGACTAGGAAAATTCTTCAAGTAACTGCATTTTGAAACAGTGACAGATCCTCTTGGCAACGAGGTTCAACCACTCTGATTATTCCCTGCCACCGTGATCAACGTATAAAATAATCTACTTTTTTATAAAGTGATATGCATTCATGCTACTTATTTAAAAGAACAGTGAAAAAAGTCAAGTCATTAAAATTTGAGATTATTATGAGTTTCCAATTGTTAATACCCCAAGGTCTGCAGAAAGCAAACCTGCCTGACAAATATACCTGCCTTTGGATACAATTATTCATTTGTGGATTCGGACCGCAACAACTTCCAGCCTTGATGCTTTTTTAAAACATCTCATATTTAGTAGCTATGAGCCTGAATGTTAAATTTTTGTTCCTGATAAACTGCCACAGACATTGATAGGTTGGGAGGGAGGACTGATTATCAAAGGTAAGCCACCACATCAAGCCTGCTTTGCCATTAGTCCATCTCCAAGGCTCTGATCCATAAATAATTCACAATCTGCGTGCCCACTGGAATGATTCTGTACATATAAGCACAGTTATTTTCAGGCTCTAGCATTTCCTCTATTAGGACATTATTACAAATAAGCAAAAAGGTGCAAATGGATTGTGATGGGATAGCAAACAATCTGGTGAGCATGCAACCAAGTACTCTGAATCACACTAAATCATGCACGTTTCTGTTCCACTGTCAGCTCAATGCAACGAGGAACCCACTTAACTGACGCACTAATAAGCACCTTTCCTGCTTAATTGGAATAGTTGCCAAGGAACAGATCCAGAGTAATACTTTTCAGGTGCCTCCAAGCAAAAGATAATAGCACTTGACAGTGTCTGAAGCCTGTTTACAGATGTGAATTGGCATTTGATAGAGGAGATTTCCCACAGCACATTCTGTTGTTCACTGCAAGCTGCTCTCTGGCTCTGCTATAGTCGCCAGACGATTTTGTCAATGTCAACCTTTCAAGCAGAGCATCACAAACTCACTCTGAAATAAATGTCTAAAGTAGGAAAGTCTCAGCACTGCTTTTTGTACTCCTTTTGTACTCCACCTACACAGTCAGCATTATTTTACTGGTGCGTGGTGTTCAGAATTGGGAAATATATATAAGAAGGAGAAGCACGAACAAGATTTACACATTGGATTTCTGACGCAGTCATTGACAGCCAAACTTCTGCACAGTTTCTTGCATGACAGTTTTGGAATGTCAGAGCAACCTAGCAGAGTATACAACATACATACCCTTGTGAAGCCAGCAGAGATCAGGGGCAGTATTGACGACTCTTCACGATCAGCGTGCCTTTTACAAAAGGATGATGAAGTCAGAGATTATTTCTGTAATCAGCTGAGACCCAGTTTCCCCAGCCATTGACATGGCTGTACCCCAGCTGCCACACTAAAGGCTAACATGGCAAGATCCTTACAGGATCTCTGAAGAAAACGTTCATTTTGGGGTTTTATAAGCTTTCATCTTTGGCATGGGTAAGCCAAAGCGTTGTTTTCATTTTTGCATGTGTTGAGCTGCTTATACCTCAAAACACAATGCTTAAAAAAAAAAAACAAACTAGATTGTTGGTCTATTCCTTCTTTTTTGGTACCAGACTCTTTGTTGTTTATGCTGTCCTTAGTCAAAGATGCACTTTAAAGTCTACGTGGCCGAAATGTTAAGAAATTACTTGTTATCAGGTACTAAATCTTACATGGGCAGCTCAAGATGCCTGAATGAGGATGGATTTTCAAATGTTGCCTACGCAGTGACTTCTAGCAGGTCACTTGGGGATGATGCACTCCTAAAATGAGATAGCTGACTAATTTTGAAAAACTTGGCTACGCTAACTGTTAAGACATTCCAACATATGGGAATGTATGGCTGGAATCTGGGAGAAAGGCCGTTATGTTAAGTTTCTGTGAATGAGCAGATGGAAGCTGGTCATGTTGAGCAGATAGCACAATAGCTTTTATTTATGTGTGAAACTTTAGATCTCATGGCACCTCTTCTTTTTGTTTTCCTTGCACTTGTTTCTTACACGTGATGTGAATGATGCCCACTGAAGCAGGAGGTTTCCCCAAGATTAAGCAGAGCAAGAAGGGCAGCTGTCAGCAAATTCTCCCCGTTCCTCATGCCATGTACCTGGTGATGCTGCCTCCCAGAAGCACAAGGAAAGGCAGAGGAAGAAAAACCCAACTGAGGGAGAAGACCCTCCATATGCTGTTGGCTAAACGTCAGGCTTTAGCACAAACGCGCTTCTTGCGGCACGAAAGGAAATGTGTTAAAGTTCTCTGCAGGTATCATCACCAGAGAGGGCTACGATCTTCTCTCACCAAACAATGTGAACATTTTGAAAAGACAAAAGTAAATTGCAGGGGATAAAACCCTTCTGAGCAACTTCCTAATTGTGAGCTAAGCAAGCCCAGCTTCCAAGCTCTCCTCACTTCTGAGAGGAACCCCAGGTATCTTTCTCTCTGATGTACACAAGGAAGCTCTTGAGTTACTGTTTGCTCTTTTGGTCCTTTATTTGTCTTTTCTATTAGTTGGATGAGGGACAATCCCGACTGCAGAAGCAGCAGTTACCACAGTCAGAAGACTTCCTGACATATCATTAAAGATGATATTCACAAAGAAATCCCTTGAAATATTTAATCAGGGTCTTTTGTTCACTGACACGGTGGTGGAAAACAGGATTTTTAATGGGAAATTTTATCACCTCAGAACTGGTGTTCAGAATAAATGTTTTTCTGAGAAATGGACATTCCCAGAATTGTACTGTGAGGGAATTATCTTCCATTTATTTAATTTCTGATGAAATATATCGCATTTTTGTTACTTTTACTTTTTTTGTGATATATAAATAATGTTTTTCAGAGGGAGGAAGAGGAAAAAAGAATATGCACTGCTTTACTGAGGTGCCATAATATAGTCTATTTTATTTTTAAAACTTCTATGGACAGATGTTATTTTATACTGATCAAATTGTTCTAGATCTTGTTTTAAAACTCAACAGATCTCCTGTTTATGCTGAGATTATTCAGGCTGAAAGACAGAATTGTTGGTTTTATTAATACCAAAATACACATCTATGAGGCAATTCTGCATGATGTTATTTGAAACATATTCCTAAAGCCTCCAGTAACCAGGAGAGGGGATAAAACAGAACAAACCTAAAAAATCCAACAAATCAAAAATCCTATCCCTGTCCTGTGGTCAAGGATGGTTAAAATTCTATAACACATGATCACTAGCACAGTAGGAAGTTCCAACTCAGGATTTTTAATGTAGTATTTACTTTTCTAATGCTAAGATTTACATTTTGTTAATCACATGAAAGTAAAGATATGAGTATTTACCTTCGTACTACACCAATAATGACCGTATTTTCTGAGGGTTTCGTTGTTCGGATAGACCTTTAAATAAAAAGTAAGATAATTTAACATATTTTGAGTTCACATTTCAGAAAGCATGACTTTACACAATCTTCACACAGTGCTTTTCTTAAAATGCCTCTTTTAGAGGGTTTAACAACAAAAATCAAATCCTGAGCCTGCAAGACCACTAAGAAAGAGTATGAATTTAGCAATGTTTGAGACTCTGTGAAGAATGACACAGGGAACGTAGATTAATCTAAATCTCAAATACTCTCAGTGGGGAACAGCAAAAAATTCTGCCCCCTGAAACAGCATGCAATGGACTTGTTTGAAGGATGTGGCCTCACTCACTTCAGGAGTTTTGCTTCATTCTGGGGCAGAATGGTAAAAATGTACCAAGGGGACTGCTGGTATCTGGTCTTTGCCTGACAAAGATCTTATCTGGTTAGCTCAGTTTAAGGAGGAGAGGAGCCTCTGTCCCAGTGCCCTGAACCCACTGCACTCACCCCGGGTACATCACTTGACCCTGCCACCCCTACCCCACAGGCTGTTATTTAGTCTAGACACATTCCCAGGGGTGTTCCACTGGAAAGTCACTGAAGCAAGGCCCCCACTGCCTGTCAAGTCTCTGTGGAGAGACTCAGGAAGGCAAATCCTCCCCCCCTCCCTTTTTTTTTTTTCATACTTTACAGCAGTTTGTGAAGTATTTTTGGCATCAGTGTGCAACTTCGCTCTTCATAACAGATTTTCAAATGTTGTAGGTATGGAAACGTGCACACAAAACACTGCCTATTTGCATCTGGAGTTACTCAACAGCAAGTGACACCTCAAAAAATTCAGAGCACTAATGAAGTGAATGTATTCATTAAATTTCTCAGTGGCAGACGCAATCTTTGCAGTTAATTTAATGTACAAACTAGGAACCAGGTATCTGGGGGGAAAAAAAGCCCAGTTCACTACAGCAGTACTCTGTGGCTCCAAGCCAGATCAAGCTTCAGATATCCTAACACACAACCAAAACTGCTGCAGCTATCAGATGTAAATCACTGAGGTAACATTACTTGATGCTGCCAGTGGGCATCTGTCCAAAAAAAAAAGTCCAGCATTCAACAAATTTTATTAAAGGGTCATGTAAGAGAAAAAAAAAACCTTTGATGATGTGTTAACTACATAGTATGCATTAATTACACTGAAATGGTGCCCACCTGCATAATGCTTCTGCATCAAAGTATCTGGAATGTCTATGGTCAATAATGATAATGTCATGGTGTTTATCAAGAAAACATTCTAGTGCCGACTCGGGGGTCCTGGCGATATTACATCGAAATCCAGCTTTCTCACAGGCCCAACAGAACCCGTTGCTCTGGTTATCTTCTTTGGCAAACACTAAAAGTACCTGGGTTAAAACAGACAGTCAATCATTACAAACAAGTTTAACATAGACAGCTGATTCTGTGATTTTTGCCCGCAGATAATGTGGTTTTTAAAGTCAATTCCAAGGCTTTATCCATGGTTTTTAATAGAATTGCTTTCTACAGTGTATTGCTTTTTGTAATTGTCTGTATCCAGGGGTGTTTCAGGTGGATAAAATAGTCTGCCAGAGCCATTTGTATCCACATGGGATGAACAAGTTTGGGAAGTGGCTCTCTCACCATTAGCTACAAAGAAAGCTCAGGCAATCATTTGAGATTAGAGCCAACATTTCAGAGAGTGCACATGAAGTAAGTGTGTCTATTTTCCTCCACTGAAATTGTCTCACATGCAACCATTTCCCTGGGGTTTAGTTTTCTTGCCAGGATCGTATTCCAGAAAAAAAAAAAATGCCATGGTTCACCTGATGGGAATTAATATTTAACGGTGCTTCAACAGCATGGTGAAAAATGTGCTTTCCTTTTCATCTCATTCTAGCACTGGATGCAGCCCACGCTGCGGGGTTTCTGGAAACTGTAACAGACAGGCTGGTCCAGATGAACTCAAGCAAGACTGAAAGCCCAAGCAGCACCTCTGTATGTGGAGCAGGTCCCCATGGGACTCCTACACAAAGCTTGCCATGGGATTTATATCACAGAAGGAGATTACCATGGTTGAAATCCAGATCTATGAGCCAGTATTTGCTCTGTCCTAACTTGCTGTGTAATTGCCAACAACGTTAAACTCTCTGAGCCTTTTAAACATTATAATAATCCCTACATACTCAAAGCACAATAAGGCCCAATTCCTTCTAAAACATATTTCAAATTCTAGGATTGAATACGAAGGAACCTTCTAAGGAAGACTCTCACTGATGTGATGGTGCTTTGTGTCAAGATAGAATTTTGTAGAAGAAAATTTCTTTTGCCTAGAAGAACAGACAGAATGCCAGGTTATAGATCTGTGCTGATTTTGTGGATGACTCAGAATATGCAGCCTTTTGGGAAAGATGGATAATTAACCAGCATTTGGTCTACTGTCCCAAGACACCAATCTTTCAGTAATTTAATCAAACCACACTTAGATGTATGCTTTGGTCTGACAATAATGTGGAGCACCCCATTTATCTTCTGGGTGATTTTAGGAATTCCAGTGCTGGTTACACTTTGGATCAGGTTGGTGGAATGTCTACCAGTAAATCTTAATGCTTCCATGTAATGCATATTTATGTAAGACTGAAGGACTTTGCACTCATTTAGCTCAGATGCCTTCTATAGCAATCTGCAAAAATGTTTGCAAAAATATGTCATAGTTTGGGCTATATTTAGTGAAGTTAATTTATAACACTCTTAAGAGTGTAAGAATGATTTTCAATAGCACAGAAAGTCAGCGGATTTGAGTTGTATGACTCTGGCACAGAGGTGATGTTGTCTAACCTCTCCTTCCTTCATACCTGCCAGATATATTACCAGGATGAATTGGTAGAACTTTAGAGTGGCCTGTGACTGGACAAAAGCAATACAATTATTAATAACAACACAGGAGGCAAAAACGTTCAAGGAAAGTTTCTAATTTGTATTTGGGGAACAGCTGGATGAGGCTGACGTCCGATAACAATACTGTCTGTGCTGGCAACAGCTCAGGAAGATATCAAATCACAGAATCATGGAATGGATTGGATTGGAAGGAACCTTAAAGCCCATCCAGTTCCAACCCCCAGCCATGGGCTGGGACACCTCCCACCAGACCAGGCTGCTCAGGGCCCCATCCAACCTGACCTTGGACACCTCCAGGGATGGGGCAGCCACGGCTTCCCTGGGCAACCTGTGCCAGGGCCTCACTGTGAAGAATTTCTTTATAATGACTAATCTAAATCTTCCCCTTCCAGTTTAAAGCTGTTCCCCCTCATCCTATAACTCCATGCCCTTGTAGAAAGTCCCTCCCCAGCTTTCTTGTAGGCCCCTTTCAGCTACTGGAAGTCTGCTACAAGGTCTTCCCCGGAGCCTACTTTCCTCCAGGCTGAACATGCCCAACGCTCCGAGCCTGTGAAATTATCAGGTCCAGATTACTTCCACTCCATCTTGGATTATTAATGGTTCAGTATGCCTTGGGATGCAGGAGAATTTTCAGAGGAAGTCCAAAGGAGTCATGTATCTGCAAACCTCATACCCACCCCAGACAAAATAAGGGGGCAACTGATATATGACCCTTATTAATAAAAAGATAAAGGAGGATGAATTAATGCCAGCCAACAATCAATAACAAAAAGACCCCATACTTTGCCAAACTCATTTTGCACCTTTTGTGATGATATTGGAAGTTTGGTTGATGCTACTAATAATGCTGGTGTGATAGAGCTTGACAGGACACTTGGCTTAGTATCATTTTGATGAGATTTTGATTAAGAATTGACTACTAATAAAATACAAAATAAGGCAACACATGAAATTGATTGCAAGCTAACTGACAGCAGAAGGAACTACAGATAGCTCTATTTTTATGACCTGAGAGATGTTTCAAGAAAAGAGGCAGGATTTTTAGATATCACAGAGAATATAATGATAAAAATCTGTTAGGTGCACTTTATCACTTGACAAAAATGCTCTGTGAAGTTTCCTATACCCTAAAAATTCCAGGCATAAATTTTAAGCTAACTTCTGTGATGTTTTAGAAATTAAGACTTCAGTTTGAATGTATTACCTGAAGTTGATCTTGATGAAGTCTCATAGGGCCAAACTGCACATCTGTTACTGGTGCCTAAAAGAAATAAGAAAGGATCTTATTAATACATAGGCAGCTAGGGAGGAAGAAAAATCAGCTCTGTTAGAGAAGACGTTATTTATTTACCTCAGCCTCACAGATATATTGCTATCATTATAAGACTGCTTCTTCATGAGGGTCTTATTCTGCTTTTGTAAATTTATATGCTAAGCACCATTAACACAGGTAGAAATCAACAAGCTATTCTTCAAGTCGTTTTTTTATTGTCATTTTAAACATAAAGTAATGGATTAGTCATGAAAGTTATTTTTTGTATTCCCTGTATCACTCCAGCTGCTCTGTAAAACATGCAAGCCTTTAAAATTTCCTTTTTCAAAAGTCAAAAAAAGCATTAAATCTCCAGCAGAAAGGTAAAAATACATAACTCTGCTCTTAGAATTTCACATGTAACAGGTGCCCAAGGGTGCTACAAAAACACACTCATTTCATTTCTCCAAGAGCATTTTGCTGCATTCCCTCCTTCCCAGGGAAGGTTGCAGAACTCGGATATTTGTATTTGATGATGCATTGTGCTTTGAAAAACCCTGCAAAAATGCTGTTGTATGTCATGTTTTCCACATGCCAGCAATTCCCTCATTAGACTCTGTTGAAGTAACATGGGCAAAGAGTTTAGGATGCACAAACTAAGCTGGGATCCTTCCTGCTGATGCATCCCTTCCAGTAATGGAGGTCAACGACCAGAAGTGCTGCTGATCACAACTGGTTCTCTTTGATACCACTAATCATTAATCAAGCTTGAACATGAATGACTCTTCGATTGGTGTGGGATGGACTTTCTGAATTAGTTAAATACATAATTACAGAGGGAGACTCTTAACAGGATTACACAGGTTAGGTTCTTTGGGACTTCCCAGGAGACAAGTATCTGCTCTTTAATGTGCTCGATTTTCACCTCTTGTCTCAGAAATTAAAACTAAAAAAACAGGAATAACAATGCTCCCAATTCAAAACTCAAACAAGAGTCCAGCCAATGGTTCTTGGAGTGATGTAGACTCTTCAAAAGCAACTCCAGCAAAAAAGCAGAAGAAATTTTTTTGGTGAGGTAGTAAATGAAGACATCTCTGAACTCACATGCACAAAGAAAAGATATGTTGAGCACAAATGTATCATTTTTACATTGTTGTTTTTCAAAATAAAATTATACTTGAAGATCAGGTTTATTCTTTTGCAGTCTAGAATTTTTCCAATAAGTAATTTTAAAGAATCACCAGCACATCCCACAGAAAAATCTTTTTGAATTACACGCTCCATTATTTCTATGACCTTACTGCTCCATTGCTCAGCCCTCAGAGTTTGTCTTGTATGATTTTATTTATTTATCAACTTGGAAATCATCACTGCAACATTAAATAAGCAAGAAACATGAGTCAAGGCAAAATGGCAACACAGTGCCTGCAAAACCAAGCCAGGAATCAGTGTTTGTCTCTGTTATTTAAGTGAGCCTTTAAAAGCTGATGTTAAAAATGACACAGAGGGATTTCAGATTTATTCTCAGTCATTATAGATCAGATCGGCTTAGTTTAAATACTCTCCAGTCATTTTTTTCTAATTTTGAGACCAAAAATTTCTGTTCCAGGGACAAAATTAAGCTGCTTTATTCTCCCTTTTGGCCCATCATCCACTTATTCAAAATCTGCACCAGAAAACAGCAAATGCTTTTGCTGCTAACGCACGTAGCAGGAGGGAATCCAGCTCTCTGCACCACTGTCACTGGTTTTCCAGCACTGACAGTAGTAACTACTTGTCCTGAATCAGTAAGATCAGCAGAAGCACCTGAAGGACACAGAGAGAACATATCTATGGAGTAAGAGATGCCTTTTTTACACTCACTTCTCTGACCATAACCACACTTCAAATTAAATTTTGAAACACCTATTCTGTACACTCCAGCTGCAGAAAGCAGCAAGTGTTTTCAGTTTCACAAAGAAATGGCTCCGAGCTGTGAGGTTCAGACCCAGAACTGAACTTCTCTGGCATCTGGGGATATGTAAAACCCATCCACCAGGCCCAGGTACCCTTGGACTATCAGTCCCAGTACAAGGGGAATTTTAACAAATGAGATAAACTCAGTATTGCCAGTTACTGCTTTTCAGATGCTTCTTTCTTTTAAAATGGTTGTGAATGAATTTAAAGGACTGAGCCTGAAAAACACTTTTCTCTAAGAAACCCATATCCATTTCTATACTGAAAATCTCAGTCTATTCACCATTTCCCTTAAGTCACAGGCACTGCCCAAAAGAGACAAACTGTCTTGTTACACGTTAACTTGTTGTCCTGAGTAGGAGAAAACCCCCAGTATGCATCTCAGCTGGAAAATTTTGGTGAATTCCAGTTAATTCTTAATCCTATTGAAATCTCTTCAAACAACTTGATTAATCATTTCAACTTTTTGTGTGCTGCTGGTAGCACTGAGCAGTAACACGCTGATTAAGTATCGTGTCAAAAATCAAGGCTTCGGCAAGGATTAGCAGAAACTCAACTATTGGTGAACTAAATAAACTTTAAAAATACATCTAATGCTGCAAACTTACAACAAAACCAAACCCAGCCAAAGCTCGCATGTAGTAACTGCACAAATACATCTTTATTCCTTCACAGCTTTTGCTACTTATTCCTTGAAGTTTGTTTTCTACTTGAAAAACAAAAACGAGTACATTTTCAGGCTGACAGACATGACTTATGCACGTGACAGCCTTCCAGGCAGGCACAAACCTGTAAGAATGTGTATGAGAAGACAGAGAGGTAGAACTAGTTCTAGTTCCTGGAACTGATTGTGACAAAGCCGGGTCCCTTGCCAAAAGCTGCTGAGTAAGTACAACGTGTGTGAGTGTGGCAAGACCTGGGTGCAGGACACTCTGAGCACCCTGACTATGCATGCAAGTCTTTTGGAAGCCCTTCCTCGGCCAAACAACCTTAGAGGCCAACCTAACAACTTGGAGCAAGGGACCAAATCAAACAGATGGGAGGCAAGGGTCCTGCTGTGGATTTCTGACAGCACAGCCTGCTCTCATTGCAGCCCCATACTCAAACCATCCCAAGAGCGCAGCCTGGCTCGTGGGCTCAGAATATGCTGGAATAGTTTGCAACAGCAACTAATTTTCAGACTTTCAAAAATGTAAACCTTTCTGTCTCATCTATGCTAGCACAACTTCCACAATAGCTGGAGCTCAGTTCCTCTGGCTCTGGGAGAGAGAGATGCCTGTAATAGCAGGCTGCAGGTCAGCAACTACTAGTTAGCTTTAATTGTAGACAGCAGCTCAGTTATTGCAGCAGCAAGTGTTTACACCCTGTGCTTAGAAACACAGCAGATAATCAGCTCCAGGCTACTTTAAGTGTTTACACACAGCAATTGCAGCCATTTTACATTCTCTGACCTGCCAAACTACTGCTGGTAGCACTTACTCTCCCCAAAATCTGCCCTTCTTATTCGAACACCGCATTTTCTGTCCTGTTGAACCAGGCCTGGCCCTGGCACAAAGTGAGATCCCTCCCAAGGTAATGGAATTACCCACACAGAAGACAGCTGTCCGTGGGGAGGTTTGCTACTGACTGCTGTGTGCAGCTCAACACTCGCTAGAAATGTACCATCTAAGTTGCAAACACTGAAATTGCTGATAAAAATACTTCCTGTTGCTAATATCCAGAGAAAAGTGAATGTTTGGTAAATAAAAACAACTGACATAAGCTTTAAAAAGACAGACCCGAACAACTGTGACTGATCTGACTAAAGTACAACAAAGTCAATGTTGACCTGATATAACCTGGTAAAGTACTTCTTGCTATGAGTCATTCTTCACATTTTACCAGAACAGGAATGGTTTGTTCATGGTTGCTGGCTTGTTATTTTTTTTCTTCCTACAGCTAGAAAAACTTTAAATGAACTTGCTCAATGAATAAATGTTGAAAGGAATAAAGGGTGGAAACAAAGCCAGCTTGATCCACGTGCTCCCTGCGGTGATAAACTGCCTGGGACACATCAAAGCAGCCCACAGGACTCCTAGCTGCTAGAGGTCTCGTACCTTGGCTTTCTGCAAAATGCCTCTCTTACCATTGCCAATTGGAGAGGAGAGCAAACCTCCTAAAAGGGCAGTGTTAGCCCCCAAAATCCTTTGGCTATTAAATCCCATGCAATACTCCTGCTATGGAGGGGCAAACACATTCCTCCTGGAAGCTGATTTCTTTAAGTCACTCCTTTTATGAAGATTTTGTGGGACGTTATAAAGCAGAGCCCTGTAAAGCCCAAGGTAACCCTTGTCAGAGCCAGGATCGTGGGCTGCTACAGCACCACCCATTCACGAGAGGGGCTGGCCAGGAAGCTGCTGACATCCTGGTGAGCCCGAGTGCTCACCTGAAATCCTCCTCCACAATCCACAACTACTCCATCACCTCCTTTCTACCACAGATGGGGCTGTGTGGATGACAGGAATGACTCCTCTGCTGTGCACACCGCCCACAGCTCTGGCCTCCTGCTTGCACCTTTCCCTAAAGGGCAGCTGGAAGCATTTCTGCTCCTGCTGCTCTTTTAGCCTTTTCCAAGTTAGAGTTTGCAGGAGGAGATTTGACAGCTTATTTTTCCTGCAAAATTTATCATTTTACTCAGATCAATATTTTAACACATCACAAAAGCGCGTTTTATCTCATTTTGAAATATATACTTAAGTTTTCTACATACACTGGGTACATGACATAAATCAGCATGAGTTGATTCATTATAATAAGGCTTGACAGTCTTGATCATGAAGATATGCTAGGACCATTAGGACTGTTAACATAAACTGAATTTTGATAAATCTAAGATAAACAAAGGGATGAATTTCACAAAGGAAAAACCATCATTTTTCTTAACCTGGTGGTTTACGCATAGATTTATCACCCCGGGAAATGAAAGCTCAAATGAACTCATAGATTTATACTATACCTTAAACTTTAACTGATTCAGTCTATTAACACAAAATTTGAATTCTACACGATAATACCCTTTCTCAGAAATGTTAGCCAAACCCTCTTGGACAGGAAACAACCCACTTGGTTTAAATAGGCATGACAAAGTCCAAGATCCACTCGGTGTGGCTAACATTTCTGGGCATAGAACTCTGTGTTAAGGATCAGATTTATGTTTCCACCATTCACATTTTACTTTGTTTATAACAAATTTCATCACTTTTTGAAATATACGAATACTAATCCAATCCATAGGCACTTACTTATTTCTTTCTCAGTGGAAATCTACCTAAGTAGAGAATTTAAGACTTAACTTCCTATTTTCCATTGCACTTTCTGCTAAACACTTAACATCACCAATCACACCTTCCTTTGTAGAACTTGACATCACTGTTTTGTTACAAACTTAACATTGGTGCAAATTACATACTGAGCAGGTACTCCTAACTCACACACAACTCTTCAGAGCAGAAAGGGCATTTCATAGTCCATGGGCTGAATTCCAACCTGCTTAGCAACAGTGAAAAATCAGAGTAATTTAACCAAATACAAAGAGAATATATTTGATTTACTTCAGTGTACATGAAGTGGGAGTCTGGCCCGATGAAGTTACTTCCTTTTGCTGTTTGGAGGCCACAATAGTTTGAATAAAGAATAAGAGGGAACAAAGTGTCCAAGGTTTCTGCCTTTGCTCAACAGACTCAAGGACAAAGGTAAGCCCAGCTCCCAAAGACCTTAAGCCGTATGTAGGCAGTTTATTATTCGCTGAAATACAAAGACAAGTGTTCTTTCTGAAAGGCAACTAAAATTTACCAATACTGCTGTTCAACCTAGATGAAACCTGTTAATTCCAGCCCTTAATATTTTTCCTATATCTGTTTCATAAAACATGTAGACATATGTCAGAATCAGTAATTTACATAACATAGGACTCTGACTCAGTGCAGTTTGCTTTGATAACATCTAGTATTAACATTAACATTAATCTAACTTGGCTTCCCACTGATGCATCTCTGTCAACAAAACAATACTGATTGAGATCTATATTTCAAGGTCTGAAGTTCACCTGAGTTTCTGTTCTGGTACCTTTTTGTTTTTACCTATTTTGTGTTTTAAATTGATTCCTACAAGAATTACCTGTGATGCTGCCATTAGAACACACAGTGGTAAGCAAAGGGGTAACAAAGACTGTTTTCTTAATCTGTTGCTCAAGTATTAATAGCAGTTGTGAACCAGTTTGACATAAATCAGCTCTTGAGAGCCAAACTCTGGCCTCTGATTCACATCATTAGCGACACAGAATTTGGATAGCTTGCAGTTTTTGTGAGAAGAGGAGCTTTATTGAGCGCAATGAGCTGCCAGAGCTCTCCAGCCAGGCTGCTGGCCCTGTCAGCCATGAGACCCCAGCTTCCTGACAGCACCTTCACTGCTCCTAAAATCCAGCCCCTCTTCCACTGCTCAGTCTGAAGGCAGCTTTTGGGTCAACCCATGTCCTGAGGAAGCTATCCAGAAGATATCCAACCCAGCTAGGGCACAGTGCTGAATGCAGCAGCTGCCCTGGTTTCCCAGGCCTGAGGAGGGCCCTACTGATTTTTGGCTACATGTTCTGCTTGCCACACATGCCAAATATTACTATATATGTCTGTTTGTCTGTATTCTGGGCCTAATTCCCCACTGCATTTCTTCAGTGTTACTCCACTGCAATAAGTAAAGCTAAATTAGAACAGAACTGGAGCAATACTGTTGTGAAATCGGGCTCACTGCCTTCTAGCACACTTTAGACACAATGGAGAACTCCCATTTCGTGCTGTTTATAAAGTCACCTCTTACTCCTTATAGGAAACTTTGGTTATCAAGCTGCAAGCATGGCACTAGCAACAGTGAATCATTCCATTTTATTGGGAATAATTAATGATGTTGTCCCAAAATGACTTTAATTATTATTTGTAATGTGGTAAGGCCCAGGTGGCCTCTGGCCCAGACAAGTGGCCCACTGTGGTAACGTGACAGGACAAAAAGACAGTCAGCAACTCCTGCTGTTTTTAAAGGTCAGAACTTTTACACAGAACAACTTGAGGGAATTTTTTTAGCTCTCAATAGTGTGATAAAATAAACATCACTATCGCTTAGTGTGCCTACAGCACTGTTTCACAGATCTTAAAACTTGCAGAGGGAGGAAAATGGTTGCTGTCACCATTGTACATTCAGATGGTCCAGGGGAGAGAGACAGTCCCAGCACACCCTGTGCTGAGCCCAGCATCCCTCGGCATGGCCTCAGGATCATTTGCTATCTGGAAAGCATCTGCTGACTTCTGAAATTCAAAATATTAATTTCTGATAACCCAAACGCAAACACACTGTTATCATAGGTTTCTAAGGTAAGCAGATACAACTCCAGCAAAGTGACTGTGCAAATGTCACACTATGTACTTCCACAAAAGCCCTCACTCCCAATGAACCGCACACCAAAAATGGCTGGAATAAATCACAGACAAGTCAGAAAAAGAAAGCCATCTATTCAGTAACCCACACTGACTATTGCTGTCCAAATAGAACAAAGCTGAATGGAAACCAGTTCTCTCTCAAATCAAAAGCTTTTACAAGTTGTATTTGCTGCAGAATTTACTGGATTCAAAGATCCTTTATAGACCCATATGCTACGCACAGGACTTGAAATTTGCCTGTTTGAAAGAGAAAAAAAATGTGAATCATACGCTCCACAACAATCCTGGAGATGTGAATACACTTAACATTGGCCTGTGCCCCACGGTCATTATGTTGCCAAATGCTTTTAGGACCAACAAGCACTGAATTTAAAATGCTCTAGGCCTTCATCATCTTAAGATTTGAGATGGCTCACTGGGGTCTTCGTGAAGGTCCCCAACTTTCTGACTGAAAGTTTTTCAAGAACTTCTCCACTCAGGCCACATAAGCAAAGAACTTTGCCTGCAGGCTCTGAGCTGTCCCCACGTCAGATCCCTGAGCTGCTCACTAAACTATAGCCAAATATTTCTGTGTGGTGAGGGCATGCTGTAAAGCATTTGTAGTTACATCCTGCAGTAAGAGAAAAACAGCAGCTTAAATGATCTGGCTTGTACTTTAGAAGAATTTTTTAAACCCTATAATAATGGTTTTCTATACATAGGTTGCAGAAATGGATGCCTTTATCAATGTAAAAAAAAAGTACTGTGAACATTTTCAGCTGTTCAAAGTCAAATGTATTTTTTTAAGCGTTCATCTTTTTGATAGTCCAGCTTAAGAGTTACAGGAATAGAATGGGCAACATGCAGAAACTGAACTGCTTCAGATGAAAAAGAAAGAGGTTATCTTTAAGGCACTAGCACCTAATTTCATGTTTTATTTGTTTTTGGCAAATTCAAGGGTCAGCTAGAATACCCTGCACTTCAGAGCAAATGTCCTCCCACGTCAGGCATCCTTGGTATTCTGGGGTTACTTGTAAATATGGGTTGTGGATTGCCTTTGTGAGATGTTGCCTTGTGGGCAGCCGAACAGCACGTATGTGTGGATATTACACCTCTCTGAGTTTCAGCAGCTATTCCTTTGTGCTCCAACAACTCTTAAGACCACTCTGTTTTCCCTTTTGCAACCAGGAGCAGCCAAACCCTATCTCACAGAATGCTTTACAGGCAGTCACATAAAAACGATGCATCCAGCAATTCCCAGAAGGCTTTTTCCCTCTCCTGACACAAGTCTGGCTACTCCACTGGCTAGAAGAGCTCTGGGGACCAACTAACTCCTCATACACCAATGTCAACACCAAAGTTTCAGTGTGATATCCTCTCATCTGTTGGCAGTAATAACCTCTACCCAGATGTAAAGGCTAGCCAAGAACACAGAGAAGAAATTGGTCTTTAAGTCTCACAGGTCAGCAGCCAAGACACATTTGAAACCAGCACATATGTTGGGGTTTGCATCACTCCAAACAAATAAATCCAGCCTCAGCTTTACCAACATCTTTGGCTAATTGAAAGGGAACTTCTCATTCCTCTACTGCTGTCTCAGGTGTATTCATTTTGTAGGCAGGCTGTAGCTGACTTTCCATCCCCCCACTTGAGCAGACGCTTTAGTACAAATACTACATTCTTCTGGCCCGGAGGGAAATTCTTGCTGCCTGCACTTCAACAGTTGAGCTGCACAGCACTCTGGGAGACTTAAATATGGCACAGTAGTTCTATTGTTTAATATTATTAAAACTGCTTGCTCTCTTGTGATTCTGCAAGATCCTGGAGTGTAGCAATAAGTGCTAATCTGTTTCATACCTATCAGCTAGTTCTCTTCTTTCTAGTGGATACCACTTGCTAGTTTTATTTTAGAAAGATTACAGATGCATCAGGATACAAGAGATCTCCATCACTATCAGTTTTATTTCTCTGTTTACGCACATGAATTTCAGAGGCAGTTTCCCTTGAACCATCTGGATTTGAACAGTCACCTGACTAAAGGCAATTCCAGTCTATCAGGAAGATTTTCAATTACTTTCTTTATGTCAAACAAACTTTTCATGCCTTTACCTACCAACACTGCAACAGGCACAAACAGACCAAGCAAGGCAAGGTAGTACAGCACAAAACTGGCATGAACTAGTCAGTGGATCTGCTAGGCTTCCTAGAAGATCTCTACTTTGTCCTAAGCCTTCCACTTGTTACGAAACAAACTTGCTTTTTCTGTCGTCACTAATAACCCATTGTTTGCGCTGTCACAGTTCAGGCTTTGCAGACCATAATAATTTTTTCTATCTGCTGCCATTTATTATCATCAAAGCACATGTTTCCCAAGCAGTGTCCTACAGCCTGCAGCAAACTGCTATGAGACCACAGCTGGGCAGGTAGCAAGCTGAAATTACCCCTCCTGAGAGAACTGCACATGAGCTCCTTGATTGCTATTTTATCTTGCACATCTCCAGCCTTCGCCTATGCTGGCATCCTGGATGAGCCAGATGATTTTAGTTCCCCGACACTGGATGTTGACATTATGGAGCTGCCTCCTTCTCCTTCTCCACTCTCCCAGCCATGCACACCACCTTCACACAGCTTCCTCGGGTATCTGGGAACCTGCTGGACACCACTGGCATGTGGTTTTCTGTATGGTCCAACACATGTGCTCTGCCCGCATTAAGTAAGCAGGAACTCACTTGTGCTTTATCCAGTGCCCTGCCTGGGAACTGCTCTCAAAGACAGCAAAGATGCAGTCTCTGAGATGTAATGTTGTGGGCAGAATAAATGCTAAGTCAGTGGGACAAAGGTCAGTACAATGAAAGAGAATCATTCAATACTGATAATAAACATTTCAGTGTTTTTTTGTTATTGAATACAGGTTTACCAGGCTGAGTGCAAATGTTTACTGATATTTGAGAAAACTGAAAGAGAGGTTCTTGGCACTCAAACCTTTCTAAATAGAGAACTTTATCTGCAATAAATGGAGGAAGATTTGAGACTGCAAACATATTCAAGATGTCTTTTTTTAAAAATACTAAGAAGTTCACAGTTAGTGCATCCTCTTTTCACACTAAGTTTTAACATTAATTTTGCCTGTTCACACAAATGACCAATGGAACAGTTTAACTCCAGGTTTTATCATAAAGTGGAAAACAGACAAATGGATTTAAGAGTGCTGGGGATCCCTTCTTTCTTTTGACCACTAGGAACTTCACTGGCTGAGGGGATGAGTGACTGATTTCCTCTAATACAGATGTCTCTTCATTTCTGAGGACCTACAGGGTAGTTTGAAACCTGACACTGGTTTTCTGCTTGAGCCTGGTTCAGTAACACACAGTGCTTCTGCCAGCCCACAGGGCTCGTTAAATATTACATACTCAGTAGATGGGATCACTCTTTTTTTCCCTTACACACAGTAAAACTTTTTAACAGTTACACTGATCCCCCTAAAAGCTGCATGTCTTTACTAAAGCGGGGGTCTCATTATAATCAGAATTGCAAGTAAGTAGAATTTGATGCAACAAAGCAATTTTTCATTCCAGTTCTCTCGTAAACAGAGTTTTGCTCTAGCTGGATTAGATAGGCACACTCCATTTTATTTAACTTAATTGAACAAAAAACTGTTTAAAAAAATTAACTATGCTATTATCTTGGATATAAAGCAGTCTCTGCACATTCTGCCTATGAATTTACAAAAAAGCTGTTGAATATGCCAAACACGACACAGCTGGTATAATGAATTATTACAAAGCATGATTTTCTCTGTAGAAATGCACAAGTGACCAATATGTTACCACCTCCTCGTAAAGTTTCACAGGACTAAAGCCATGGCAACCGAGGTCTCAGCAGAGCAGTCTCTCACGAGGCAGCTCCTTTTTAATAAACAACCCATCAGCAAGGAAGCCCGTAATGCACTCTGCCACTGTGGTCATTAACTGGGGAACAAATTCAGCTGGGTATCAAATATCCACTTAAGATTAAATCCTGTCCACAGTGAAGTTCATTGACCTTGGTACTGTCTGGATATACTCTCTCCAGGTACAATGTTTGTATTTCTCAAAGAAAGTACAAGGGCCATAATTATGCAGATAATAATCCAGAGATATTGCATAGCCTCATATAAATTCTATCTCTATTTAACCTTCCGATTTCCAGGGAAGACAGACATCATCTGGAGTTACCTGCATCAGCTACTTTTACCAGTTTTATGACAGCAGTGACAGTTTCACAATCTTACTGCAGTTATAAAGTTCAAAGGAAAGACCTGTAATATGCACAAATAAGAACATGGGGTAAGAAGAGAAGATGCAAACCCGCTGAATAAATCTATGAAGTAAACACATGCATTCACCTGCAAACTGCATAGACAGATAACTGCTGTATAAAATCATGAACACACAGCTAGCAGTGGTTAAAAGGCCCATTTGGTCGAGCAGATGTGGACTTCCCACATGTCATTTGGACAGCCATGTTAAAATGGTTTTTGCTTTCCCCATAATGTGAGCAGGATGTCAGGAAGTTTTTCAGAAGCTGTATCAGTCTTCTCAAGTTACAGTTCCTTGACGTGGGCTCTTCCATAGGGGCTGTTTGAATACCAGCACTGTGTGGAATCTCTGAAATAAGCAGGTTTTCTGCTCCCCTGGCAAGGCCTGAAAACTGTGAGCAGAGCAGAGTCACGACTAGCGCAGCATAACAGTTCTCAAATATCAGTATCACCAGGTGACTACCACTTTCTCCACAATTTTATGGACACCTAAATCAATCTGGCTCGTCTAAAAGGGTCTGATGCTGTAGCTGGGACCTGCACAATAGTCATTGAATCATAGAATTACCCGAGCTGGAAGGGACCCAAAAGGATCATTGAGTCCAACGATTGTGCTACATATGAATCAGTGCTGGAGGTGAGCACATCTGAGGAGCCTGGGCTGTTCAGTCATGTGCCACAGAGCTCCACGCTTACATTAGTCAGCCAGCGATATCCCCACTTCACTTGGGTAACAATGACAGATCAGAGGAATGGGCTATATGGAAGAAAGGCTCCACTTAGTCATTAAATAATGAAATGGTGTCAACCTATGCAAAAAAAAAAACAAACCAAACCCCTGATTAGTTGCAAGGAGAACTGGCATCCGTCCAAAATCAATCTCCCTTGAGATACAAATTCTGGCCCCCGACGAGATGGACGCTCCTTTAATCCAGAATTTCCACCCTGACCGTTTTTGCTTTCTCACTGCTGGTTTTCCTAAGAAAGGATGCAGCGGGCCCAGGCCTTCTCCTGCGAGCGCCAAAGCTTTACGCCAAAGAACAAACAAGAGAAAACAGACATTAAAGTCCCGTCTGGCGACACCATTCGTTAAGTTCACAGTCACCATTTCCTTCTTCCTCCCTGCACCAAGTGTTTCTTCCCAGACAGTGATCCAGACTGCTGATAGCTCTGTCAGGGAGCTTTTACCAGAAATTTTAGCAGGAAATGTTAATTTGCAAGGCTCGGTGTCCTCCCTCGGGGAAGACGGGCGTTATATCTGCACAACCTAGCTGTGGGGACTCAGAGCTCCTCAGACCTGCCTGCAACACCCAAAAGAGAAACTCCTCTGTATCTCCAGCAAAGCTGAGTAAAAAAACAACTGTACTCATTTATTTTCTTTTGCCTTTTCCCCCCAAGCAATGAAATACTAGAAGAATGTCCAAAGCAAACAGAAAAGTTCTATTAATGAAACATCCAATTCCGTGTAGCTTCATGGCGTAACTCTGAGCTCAGCCTGATTTCTAGGACAGAAAACCTAGCTGGAAGGATGTAGGACTCAAATAAAACAAACCTATTGCTTTGTGTAAAAATTATACTGTATTTCTATAAATCAGTTTAATGGTAAAGATAGCCTGTGTGAAACAGTAAATGTAACACATACATTCACACATTGCAAATAAATTAGGTATGGAGGATAAAAAAATTCCTAGTATAAAGTCAAATGTCTAATGTCTCGTGTAAGAGATAGAAAGGAAAAGCCAGACTCGTTTTATGAACTGTTCAATAAAGATACAGTAAAACTACAGGCCACTTGGAGAATTAAAAAATCAAAATAAACCCATAAATGCATCGAAGAATTATGTAGCTCAGACTCGAGGTGAAAAGTTTGAGTTGAAACTGAGTATGTAACTCAGACTTGAGTTGAAAACTCTTGAAAAGTTTGATTATTTAAGGCAGATCACCTGATCTCTTTTTCTTTCTCCATGAACTTTGAAAATAAGGCTGTCATTACGTACTATAGATGCAGGAAGAACAGTGTTCTTGAATAGGAAAGCTTTTATCAATGATGGGAAGTTTAATTTGACTTATTTTATGTGTTTGCATGTTCCTTTGAGCCAGGACAAATGTTTTACCACATTCATATTTGTGTGATTAGCAGATTTTTCAGCATCTCTTTTGTCCTTATCCTCTAAAGACAAAACAAATGGTGCTGCTAAAAGTGTTGAACTTTGCAATTTTAGTACTATGCGGCAACAGGAATTTATTTTGACTAACTGTAAAAGCCACTAACACGTACAGCACAGCACACAAAAAGTGCTACTTTTTGAACCAATAGGTTAATTTGAACCAATAGGTTGTACTCTGGATGACTTCAGAATATACTATGAGGTGCATAATTTAATCCAGTTCTATTTTGTAATCTAATTTTGCTAAAAACATTCAAATGTATTCCAACGAAACAAACAGCAGGAAAATATTAGAGGTGGCATCAAACCACTACTCTATTAGACATAAATTACTCACAGTACGTTCCCCACAGAACAGAGTATAAAAATTTGCAGGCCACAATATGAGGTTGTACCCAGAAATACTTTCCAGATGAAGCAAGCAAGATTTGCAGTGGTTTTGTGACACAGTCGACAATTTCCTGCTATTGGAAGAGAGATAATCCAGTACATTTGGTGCATGGACTCTGTCTCCTTGCACGCCTCCTCTTCTGAGCAAAGCGAGCAATGAAAGATAAAAAGGACACTTGTACAAATATAAGGTCCATTACTGCTCTTTGTGTCCTTCCTTCTCTGAACAGCTGAATAGCTGATCACCTGTGAATTGCTTTGTCAGACAAATCAAACAAAATACAACCCTGCCATTGCTACCCATGTACTCTTTGGGAAGTAAAGCATGGCTTGTTTGAACCATAAACTAATACTACTTGAAGATTAATTTTATTTATGATTAGAAAAATGTGCATATGTTTAGGATAATAGTTTGCTGATACTGTGAACATGGAACTATGGGTGTCTCTACTCATATCCCTCACACTACATGTCTGCTTCAGGCAGTGTTTTAAGACAGAATTTCATAGCGTTCACGACAACTTAATAGCTTGGTTGATTATTTTGCTTTGCAATTCTCCTTTGTATTTTTGGCTTATTACATTTTTTAAACATTTGCATGGCATATGGAATTACCAGGACTACCATTTCACTGGCTTCCTATTTTTTCTAAAGTAAGGAGAATCTGTGGGCTCTGCCAATCAAGACACCACTTCCCCCAATTTAGTTACAGCCTTTACAAGCAGCACTGTGTAGATCAACGTGTCCCATGTAAGAAGCTTTTCACATAGTCTGCAGCAAGAAACATCTTCTGGTAAGCACAAATGTATTTTTTACAGGACATAATAGCATATTCTTTTCCTGAAATGTTCCATAATCCCCAGTATTTCTGTCATACAACATTATTTTTATTTTCTTTTGAATCTAGTTATCATCACTGCAGAGTCTACCTGTTGTTTTTTGACACAACTCTCTCAGTCTCATTTGAAACTCTCCCAGTTTCACCTTGTTGGAAAATCTGTGACCCTCTGACTCCAAGGCACTGGCAGGGGTGAGAGCATTCATTTTGCTCTCTGTTCTGTCATCCAACACAAGACTGAACAACTGGAGCCTCAGGCTGATGGTATCAGCACTCCAGGAGTTGGAGGCAAACATCTGGAATATATTTGTTAGAAATAAAATGAATGACATCTTTTCAGGAGTTCTAGCTTGCACCTGTACTTATAAATCTCCATGAGGGTAAGTTATGAATAAATTTAATCAGAAGCAGGAGGCAGAAGGCTCTGATTTTGAGCCCTTTGGCTCAACCCTTGTCAAAGGCCCCAGGAAGAAGATCAGTACTGAGGTGCCCTGGAGAAACAATTTGTTCAGAGCTCTCCTCCTCCACCAGAGGATAAGGAATACGCTGCATTAGTCCTCCTGGGGTCCACGGTGCTTTCAGTGCACGTGTCCAGCCAGCCCTGCAGAGCAGGTCGGGTGGCAGAGCGCGCTCTCTTGGTCCCCTCTCCCCAGTGATGGAGTGCTCTATCCCACCTTTCAGTCTGCTCAGGCAAATGGGAGTTTCAGCCAGCTTTGCCATAGGGGAAATGTATCCCCAAAGGTTATTTTTGTTGTCTCCAACGCCAGGAGGGGGTCAAACTTCAGCAGAAGCTGGGCAGGGGAATGGAAAAGAGGACAGGAGGAATTTAAAAGGACAGCACTGCAGAGCAGTGACGGTGGGGCAGGGGTCAAAAGGGTCAACAACCACCACTGTTATCTCGTGGGAGGGCACAAAGGTACAGGATGAACCTCTGAAAATATGTAGAGGAGGGAACAGGGAATACACAGAGAGGAAGAAGGGCAGGGGAGAAACAAAGAGAGAGAAGGCCCTGCCAACAGTTTGGATGTGTTACCTTTGACTAGGCCTGAGCTCATTGTCTGCAGCCGTCCCCTTTCCTGCTCCTTTCCTGAGCCTCCCTCAGCACAGACAGCGCTTGTTCCAAATCGGAAGGTGACTGCTGTGGGTCTGGATCCTACAGGTCCACACCAGGGAGTAGGAACTTCTTTATTTTCACTTGTGCCGACTGCAAGGCTTTCACTACAAAGGTTTAACTGACTGAAGTGCAAGCTGACCACATCTTATGCAACTTGGCAGCCTGTGTCAGAGATTGCTCATGTTTAGGGATTGGTATGATCTTAATGAGACAATCCCATTGCAAACGCAAACACCAGGAATTGCAAAGTAAATTCACCCAGGTACCCATGGCTGGGTACTGCACACGGTTAATTTCTCTGTTTACTGACCCATGAGCCCCATTAGGGATGCAGGATGCTGGAAGAACAGGAACTCCCTACTGGGGGAGAGCCCATTATATTTCTTTCTGATCATAAAGGAGGATACTCCGAGGGAAACAACATTTTTGTCTCTACATGGACCCAAACAAAAAGAAGACAGAAAAGACAAAGAGAGCTCAGCATTGCAGTAAAGTGACAAACCCACATGTGTCACACTCAGTACTTCACACACTCAGACTATTTCCAGTTACTGGAAACATCACTGTGCGCACCACAACTGAATTTAGTACAGAAAGGCACTAGGTAAACTGTTCCGGCTATACCTTAATAAAAACCTTAAGAAACTAAAGATAAACTCACCCCCTGCAATGGTGGGCAGGTTCCTATACACCACACCCTGCTGTTCTGTCATGAGGTGTTCCCTGACTTCTTCACTGCTTTGCAGGGCAACTCCAAATGTTCCAAGTTGTGGGTTTTTTGCTCTTGGGTTTTCTTATTTTATTTTTCTTTTTAAATAAAGGACCTCGGGAGATTCCTTACAAGAACTGCTTTCATGAAGTGATCCTCTGCTCTTTGACAAATCCACAAGCTCTCTGGAGAAAGGAAAAATAGGATTTGGAGACAGAGTACTGCTAAGCTGGGGGGACCATTTGGAGCATGATAGACCTACAAAAGAGATAGGGAAGCACAAGACTCAAGCACCATAAGGCACAGGGTGTTCCTTATTTTTACAAAGGTCTCTGTTCCAGAAGGTGCTTCCTCTTGCTATGGATGACAGGAGGCTAATATGACAATGTTGTTCATATTATTAACGAAAGCTGCCCCAAAGCTCTACTCATCACTGGTTCTTGTCCAAGTGGAAGTTAATAACCCTGTGGCACTGACTAAAAAACACACCAAAAACGTAAGTGGATCAGACCCCTGGCAGAATTTCAGTACTCCTGATCTCAGCAGCCAGGCTCTGCTGCGCTAGCTTGTAGAGGAACTGTTGATGAATGCTTTGTTGACAGTTCCTCTTGTCTACAGAATTACAGCACTAGCACCTTCCCAATCAACTGCTTGCACATTGTTTTGCAATACCTGGATGGAGGTGTTTTCACATACACATCATACAGCACCACATTATAAACTATTTCAGGCTGCTTCGGGAAGCTAAGAACATAATTCTGCAAGAAGACAGAGTCATGGGGAAAAAAAATATCCTAAAGGCATTAAAAAAATCCCACAACCTGAAACAAAACTGGGTTTTCATCATTGCTGGATGTTTAAACTGTCAGCTTCATCCTCCTGGTAAGTAGGCAGCTCTAGTTCACAACTGAACACCTACTTTATTTATTTAGCTATGCTGCATTTAACCTTACATCCTGTCTGCTGGGTGCATCCGGCTCCGCAGACCTCCACGCAGCAAAGCTTTACCATGAGGTGGGGGAGCTACTTTCCACAAGCCAAAAAACAGGAAATTTGATGACATTGTTCAGTGAGCAGACGTCAGCAGAGAGTGATACAAAAGAGTAAACAACTTCCTAGCAGCAGCAGACAAATGGGCCGGAACTACTGGAATCCTGTGATGTCTGGTGTGTTTTGCATGAAAATTACTGTCGCAATGAAATAGGGAGACGTGGCTGATGTAAACTGGAGCAGCTCCCTGGAAATCTAGGAACCACACCAATTCGGTCTGTTTAAGATCTGCCTCCTAATCTTTGCCTTTGTGCTACTGAAAACATCATTTTTGAGAATTCATATTGTTGATATTCTAAATATTTTGTAAGCGTTCTCATTATTTTAAAACACACAAAAAGCTGATTTGAATAAAAAGGATAAACTAGTGAATGTATGGAAAGCAGTGCCAGAAATGCAAGTGCCACTTCATTATGATCGTGCTACCGTCAGTCTTACACATTTATATAATGAATATATACATATATCATATAACATTCTTGTTAAAATACTTTGATGTGAAGGGAGCTCAACAGTCTGCTGGTGCAACCAAACATCTCTCTTTGGATTCCAGGGTCTGCTTTGTGGAATCTGCTCTCATATTTTCCAGCTATGGGCAAATGTTAAATATGATACGAAAAAATAACCTCTCAGCTAGGTGTACAATGCCTCAAAGCCAGGTTACAGCAGGCAGAAAGGAAATGTAGAGGGAGGCATTTTTACTCTAATTGAATGTCATTTTGCCCATCTCTGTCCAATTTAAAGATTGCTTAACTGCAAGAAGTAATTTTTGACCATTGGCCACAGATATTAAGCTTCTCTACTGCATCCCAATCAACTGTACCAATAAAAATGATATCATCTAGGAAAACTCTCTTCTCTACTGATCTACTTGTAAAAACACCACTACCGAGGCATATAATTTTTCAGGTCCTTTATATCACCTTTTTGAGTCACCCCTTTCAAAGAATTAAGTCCTATTCTAAACAAGTTCATTCTTAAGCTCTTGACAGTCAGACCAGGATCTTGCTGGGACTTTATGATCTGGGAAAATCTGTGGACCTTACAGAAAACACCCAGGGTGTTCTGCAGGGCGATGCAATTCAGTACAGACAATCCAGAGCTCTGCTCTCACCCAGCCAAAATCTAAGCAGAACAAACTCCTAAGATGAAAATTAGCGCTAAATTTAGAGCTGTCCAAGAGACTGCCCTACTCTCAGTAACAGAGAGAGGGAACAACAGGAAAGAGCCAGACGCTTCTCAGCTCTCCTTGCCAAGTTCTCCTCTCCTTGGAGACAAAAAATGTAGTATGTAATCCTGGGGAGGAAGACACACTAATAACCATGTCAACGCTGCAGTCAAATGACACGGGAAACAAACTGGGCCAGACCTATCTGCAATATAACTCTAGTCCTTTGAGCAGATTTGTTCTTCCTAAATACTGGCAAGTTGCTGTCGGCCAACAAACGGCTAGACAAAACCAAATAAATAAAATTGCACACCCAAAGAGCAACAAATGCTGATAGAAAACAAGTCTATAACAAAATTGAAATTGCTTCTCATTCCTCATGCTACCTACACCAGAATTTTTCTGGTTTCAATGAATTTGTCATTTTAGCAGAGTATGAGTTTGCATCAGTTTTATCCTCAGTTTGAATGGAAGAAGTAAGAGTTTAGAAAACAAACTCCTCTCTGAATCTCATAATTCGCAAGCTTCCTCTATCTTTGATTACATGACAAAATGAAAAATACATACATCACTAGCAAAAATTTCCAAGAATAAGCAAATCAGTCTGAAGGAATGATATTCACCTGGGTGTGCCAACAACGTCAAGAAGTTAATCTTGTCAGAAGACAAGTTTTCTGCAAAACCCACTTCGCTTCAGGAGAAAACCATTATTTCATTATGACTCCCTCCCCAGACTTCCATCCCACCGAGACTCACGGCCAAGAGAGACCTCGCTCTGACCTGCAGCCACAGCGATGGCGGCGGTGCGACACAACCCGAGTGGAGATACGTGACTACACAAGTCTGTCATCTACATGGAGCACTTATTTAGGGCCTTCCATTGTTCAGCTCTGATTTATATCAACAGAGGTGAACGTGGTGACGAGAGGCAGACACCATATGGTTTTAAATACAAATGAAACTATGGAACTCTATTGTGTTCAAGCAGAGAAGCGAGGACAGCGTAGGAAGGGTGGGGAGCTGTGCCGAGCAATCTGCTGACAGAGGTTACTGTCTCTTCTTGATACGGTCTGGCAAGAGGACTGCAACTTCTGCAGGATTGCCCTCCCCCTTCTCAGTGGTCTGAGGCTCCAGGTACGACACAAAGTGCAAAACGTTTTCCAGCTATCTCTACAGTGCCACACCACTGAGATTTTGCAAGCCAGGCAACCGTTTTCTGCTTTTTCCTGTGCAGCCAAACGTGGAACTCCTTTTAACTTTCTCCGTCTGGAATATGTCATTATCACCTATGTTCAACTCGATTTTTACATACGATTTTGTTTCATGGAAGGGTATTATGAATTTTTTTGAAATACGATGCAAAAGCACCTTCTAATCAGATTAATCGATCCTATGTTTATGAGGGAGTTAACCTGAGGCCACTAACTATGGTATTTCCTATATTTTACACCTATTTTGGGTCACTTTACATTAAATTAGGAAATGGACTAAAACTGAAGCGTATAAAAGGAGTGCTTGTCAGGAAAAATGAGAACTCCAAGGGTTAGATGCACCTACCATTCACCCATCCACAAAAGGGAATGTGTTTCTTAGGGGATCACTGCACAGTGGTAAGCTTTGTTTCCGTACAGATTTTGACATATGGCTGAAGTTAGACCTTAAATTAGAATATTCCTCTTTGAATTGAGAAATGATCTTTCTGTGCAAATGAATAGTGTATTCAGTGTGAATAAAGCTTCTGCTATTGCACAGTTCATCTTATCTACTGATGTAATTTCCTCTTAGTTGCTTCTGTAATATTAATAATCACCATATAGCCAAAGAGGTCATATACTAGGAATGTATACTTTAAAATTCTTCAACATTGCAGAAGAGTTTGAACAAAAAAAATCTATGTTTCTGGCTAGATGGACACACTGAATGACTTGCAAGGAGGTGACGTTATGTCATTTACAGGTGGGGATAAAGAAACCTGTGTACTTGGGGAAATAGACTGCAGATTGCAAGAGCTAAAGATAGAAAGGAAAATAACTAATGAACAGTGAATCTGTAAGAGGAAAGGTCATAAACAAAGTAATCATCCTGATATAACCAAAAAATTCACACAAAAATCACACAGGTTTAATTTCTGGGTTCAAGAAGTTTCTGATGCAGTCCTCGATAAGATAATTCTTGTTCGAAAATGACTTTGAGCAGCGGCTTCTCTTTTCCTGAACGCAGCAGAAGCAGCTTCCTGAACACACCACTTTCAGCAGACAAATGCCAATGCAGAAACATTGCTGTTTTTAAGGAGACTGGTCCCTTTGAAGGTAACTGCCTGCTATGAACATCTCAGAAAATCAAACTCTAGAAAACTAGGGTATCATTTTTGTGATGAGTGCTCTCCTTGGTGGGACTGTGGCTATCTCCAGGTGTTATGAAGACATTCAGTTCTTTGCACACAAATAGGAGAAAAAGATGAATTTCTACCACATGCACTGAGGAAAATAAAGGCCCAGGTCCATCCTGCCTTGTCTTACTCACAGAAACAAGATGCCAGCATTAAAAAGCTGGAAATCCGAGTCACCTCTCTAACTCGTGGGTCTGTGTTTCACTTACAAAGGAGCTCAGGAGACCAAGAGCTGATAGGACTGGCTGTGCTGGAACAGGGTTTGGGAGGATCTGCCCTTTCTGAATGACTCAACATTCACTCCATGAGCTTTCTTGGGACACATGCTAAAACATACCTTGTTATTAATTACTGCATTCGAAAAACGAAGTTGATGTTTAAAAAAAGGAGAATTAAGACATTCCTTAACATCTTTGATTTATAAAAGCCCCACATGTCACCATACATAATTTTGAAAAAAGTAAAAATTACTTTCTAGTAAAAAGTAATTATTTCTATGGAGAAAATGTTAAAAAATGACGAAATGCTACATTAAAAACATGTAAATTTAAGGAAGAAGCAAGTTCTAGGGCACAATGGGGTGAAGAGACCTCTCAAGAAATGGTGTCAGAAAAGAGTAGCTGGGAGCTTTCAGATGGGCTGACAAAGAAAAACTATGAGTAAGATCTACTTAAAGACAGCAGTGATTCCTCAGAATATTGCAGAAACAGCTATTTCTCACAAATATGTACTTTTTTTTTCTTCAGACCAGATATAGGTCCATGACATAGACAGTCTCCCCTTATGTACTTAAATCATTCTCTTAAGTATTTCATAGCATGGAAATACTGTTCTGGGAGAGACCCAAACACTGATTTGATGACGCCTTTAAACCAAATAATTTTGGGTAGAATTTTCATCCTCGTAGTATTTCAGCTTTATGTTCTCCCAAGAATGTTTTCATTTTTTCCTCACTTGTAAGCAAAATGTTACCAGGTCTAGAACTTCTTTAAGGGATCTCAAAATAATTGATCTTTCCCTCAAAGCCCAATGACTGCGCGAGATCGTGGGTTTTCCTGGCAGAAAAGGCTACTTCTGCTTCTTGCAGTCGCACAAAAAAAGCTTGAATCCTAACTCTTCAAACACTAGAATGTCAGCAGAGAGAAACAAAATGTGCTGTGATTTAAAATATTAAAAATAATTTCTCAAGCTTAGTGCATTTTTTTGTCTGGAATAGTGATTTTTAATCCCCTGGAGCTGGCAGTTCTGCAGCAGCACAGCAGAAACGGGTCACAGCTGCTCTGGGACTTTGATCTCAGCAAGAAAGGCATTAAGTGCAAAGCAAAACAGGGTGAAAGGGCAAGGATCAGCCTGATTAAATCTTGTGCCCAAAGTCAGACCCTCCAACAATATTCAGAGAGCTCTCTTCAGCACCCAGGTCCCAAAGACAGGACTGCCACTTCTCAAAGCAGACATGCAATAGGATTATCACACATCCAATAGTCCCACACGGATGGAAGTTACCCAGGCTACCATGTGCCACAAACAAAGGCCAAGGGTGGAAGGAGCTGGTTCCACTGCCTGCCCTTGTAAGAGCAGCAAGCACAGAAACTAAGCCACACCAAACCCCAGCCAGAGAGGAGAGATCATCCTGCACAGGGCAAAGAAGTCAGTCAATAATTTACACTACTTGAAAACCTTACACTTTCCCAGAGCAGAACATCAAATCACACAGCTAGAAGGCATCTGCAGAGGTTGTCCAGACCATCCTCCATCCCAAGGCAGGATTAATATAGTTATGTTACCCTCAACACACATTTGCCTAAGCCCCTCTCAAGCTCTCTAAACAACCTTTTGAATTGCTTCACAGTCCTCTCAGTTTGCAGGTTTTTCCAACTTATCAGTCTTCAGTATTCTCTATAATTAAGGCTGAACGTAATATTTTTTGCTCTATTCACCATGGAAATGAAAATTTTATCATTCCCTTCCACTCTGTATCAACCTTTTCCAGATTTGAAGGCTGGTTACTTTGTAGAAGTCATTTTAAAACAATTTTAAAACACACACACACAAAAAAAGGGTTGTAAAGCCCAGTCTGTATAAGCTGCAACTTGTGAGCAATCGCTCAAAATAGTCTGGAGACAACTTGAGGGCAGGATTGCAGAGGGATGCAGGCACACACAGACAAGCAGCTGGACACAGAAAGGGTCTCTGGCGATCCTTACCAGTTGAATCCCAGTTTCTAGGAAATGCCTAGAGAGAGCACAAGCACTGACTTCCATGGAAACTATTCTGCTGAAAACCAAGGTGCTGCATCTCCTCTAAGAAACGGCCGTGTCCAGGGAAACACACAGACCTATTTTAAGTTAAGCCTGTGCCCAAGTGCTCTCTGGATCCTGGCTTGTTGTTGTACACAAGGAAGTTTATAATACACATTCATTTTCAATCAGACAACCTAGACATCACAGGAATTACATCTTGCTCTTAGGATTGCAGTTGGGAGTGATTTTGTCAGTCCCCAAAGAGAGAATTTCACTGTTTATTATAACAGCTGGGATTAACTATGTGCTCTAGTAAAGACGCTAGAAATCCTACCAGGAGGTAACTGTATAATTACTTTTCTCATAGATATTTCAGAATGAAATAGAAGTCTCAGTTATTGCTTACTGGCATCTCCAGAGCATGTAATCTCATAAAAGAAGGTTTTTTAAGATTTATAAAAGGAAAGAGAAAAGCTTACTGGAAAACAACAGACTGGCCACACTTATCTTAATTTGAATGAGGCTCTGGCAAACCAGAAAGTATAAAGGAAGTAGTTGTGTAATGCCTAATGACTGTTTAGAATGGAAAAATGTTTCTTCTTTTATTTTGCCTTGTTATAAGGGGATGGGTCAGAGTACAATACAGCTTAAATAGGAAATTATGCCTATGATTATCTGAAGTTTTTAAAAGCTGTGTGCACATATTGTACAGTACCAGGTCAGCTTTGAACCATGTTGAAAATAGAATAATTTCTATTTGCTAGGAAGTTGTGGGTTTAACTTTATAGCACAAAAGCAATAAAATGACTTTCTTGCAACTAAGCCAAAGAGGACAGAGTAAGCATTCTCATGAGACTAGGAAATAAACACAGCTACATCTACCTGATACTGCTAAATCCATATCCCATCTCTTTGTTCTCTGACTCATCATACATTACCCAACTGCTGCAAATTACCAGCAAATTATCATTATCAAATGCTCCCAAAGTTTCCCATTTTCATGTATCTCAGCTTCTGAAAGGCACCAGCACTGTAAGACACTATGTGGGCAGTGAACAGGGTCTGTGTCTCACCGAGTGGAATCTAAGTGAAGACTGCCCTGCTCTCTTTGCAGTCACTTCAGCATCTCATTCCAGATGAACTGAGCCAAGACACTTCAGGAGAGTTCTTTTCTTAGCTTTGCCTTTGCTCTCAGTCCTGTTCAGGAGATGTGGGGTGCTCACCAATCCTCCACGCAGCTTCCCTAAGTGCTGCAGTGGATGTGTTCCAACAGATGCAACAGAAACTAAAAGACAATCATAGTCCTGGCCTAAACAGGTCAGGCTCTTGCAGTCTTGTCTCTGAGCTGTCTCAGCAGGAAATTATGTTCTATACCACAAAAATAAGCTTTGAGTTTTTAGAAACAATATGTTCATGTTTCCATTGCAATATTATGCCCTATATTGCATGTGCCAGGCATAAAGTTCAGGTTAGCATGTATCAAGATTTTTACAACTCCACACCAAGAAAAACACCTCCAGTACTTCTGGTCTTGAACCTTGCATTTCTTGTTCATTTCACTTCAACTCCATGCCTTCTGAGGCACAAGAACATCCAGTTCACCAACAGTGTATTGATGTTGCCATCACCCCCAAACAGACCTTATTAGGGGGCACTAGAATAATACATTAATGAATATGAGTAAAAACGCCCCGGTGAGGATTTGACCTTTTGGACTATTATTTAGGAAGCTGCACTTTTCACAGCTGTGACTGATTGATGTTTCATTGCCAACAGCTTTCTAGATATATCATATAATAAAAACAAATGCTCAAGACTCCCTAACATTATTAAAATCACAGTCCTTAAAAATAAGAAAGACAACAATGGCAACGCACAGGCTTAGCATGAATCTCCTCAACTGTTTACACTGGACATCTATCAAGTCACTGGTCTCTATTCCACTGATTTTGCAATTCTTAATCCCAAGAATCCAAGTTCATTTTAACATGGATGACTAGATTTGGATACTTTAGCTCCTGCTGTGCAGCACGCTACGCCTTGAAAAGCTCGGATGAAATAAAAATGTTGGTGACCCGATTTAAACTTAAACCAAATCTGGGAAGATTCGTTCTGAGTGCAACTCTAGTAAAAATCCTGCATGCATAACACTGCAATTCCCTCACCATTTCTAACAGATATGAATGAGCAGTCAGCAAATAACCTATTTAACAGCCACATCTTCAGGAAAGCGTAGTGGGCGGTCGCTGCAGCGGACTCCAGCAAATATAACTTCCAGTAACTGTGTGAGTGAACTGGTTTTTTTTCATTTTCAAACTCTATACATCCCTTAGCAATTACATTTTCTGATGTGCCCCCAGACCAGCAGCCTGCAGTTCTGTTGGGTCAGGACTGTGCAAACCTATGGCAAAGCCTGTGTTGCAAAGTCCCCCAGTACCATCTCAACTCCCCTCTGACTGCAGGAGTCAGGAGGTGATACTGCCCTTCCTGCTGGGAGGAATGCAGCAGCCAGGAGGAGAGTGGGAAGGAGCTGCTGGGAACTGGTATCTCTCAGGGAGGTAAAACAATGTGAGGAGTTAAGTCCAACCAACATTTTACAGATGACAACCAATTCCTACAGAAACAGAGTTGTGGGCCAGAACAGCTCACACTCCAGGACAGAAAAACAGCAACTAAGCCTGGGTCTTCATTCCAACATTTTCTGGACATCTTTTTGGACTCCAGGGCTTTGTTGCAGGTACCAAAGGTCTAAGGCTGCCCTTGGGTTAATGCATCCATTCCTAATTCAGTGTATTTTCCACCTGGATATTGTTCCTGTGACAGATGAAATCCATCCTTTTCTTTTGTTGTTTGTTCTCAGACAACAAAGAAATCTCACAAAGGGTCAAAACATATCATCTCCATTGCCAGCTAACAATTCTTTATCACCATTACTCATTTATATTGTTTATGTTTCCCTATTGCCATAGTAACAACACAGACAGCTAGAAAGAAGTTGCATGAAATAAATCAATGGAGTCTGCAGACTCAATTAAACAATGGTTTGTATCAAGGGGAGAAGGTGAGGGACAAAACCTGCAACACATTAATATTGGACCATTTTTTGTTATTCACATTCTAGTAATTGGCAAACAGTGTCTAAAGAAAACTGGCTAGTGTAAAACCTAATAGGGAATGTAACACAAGGAGGAGGACTTGAATGAGATGGTCATGATTATTCATCATTGCTGTAACAGATTAATTAAGTGTTGCTATTACATGCAAACATCAGAAATTTGGCCTCTAGCCCAATGACTCTGCAGCCTATGAGACACAGCCCTCCATTCTTCCTTATGCTCATGTCCTTTTCTTGTATGAACAGCCTCACCACATGAGATGCAAGACTTGCACAATAAAAACTCCACGTGACAACACATATTCAGAAAAAAATTCTATAAATGGTGATCTGCAAAATGCTTTAGAGTAAGTACGGGTGTGCTTGAAAGGTCTTAACCCACTCTTCCTGGTTTTCAGCCTTCTCAAAATTGTAAGTTTTATTACAATTCCTAAAATATATTTACTGTTGGTCTTTGTACTTTAATCAGAATGCTGATACACTAACAAAGATGCCCAGAAAGAGAACTTTTAAGGTCCAGAGATGCAATGCAGTCAGTCCCCAAGTGCCTCCATGTGATCATCTAACCAAGTGGTTTAAGGATCACAGTCTTAGATGAGGAGACCTAAATGAAGTCTCAATTTGCTGGATTTGGCTCCTTCCAACAATCTTTACTGCTGTTTTTGCAATACAAAAGCCTCGAGTGCCTCTTCAGCTTTGCTCTCCCATTAGCTCCTCTATTCATGTTTATTGGTACTGCCAGTGTATCACAGAGCCCTGTTCCTAGGCTGGGATGCTCTTGTGCTCTATCAACCAAACACAGCGATGGGCATCATCTTACAGATCAAGTACATGACACGGAGCGAACGATGGACAGGTGGGGTGCAACACGAGGAAACAGCTCTGCCAGAGTGGAAGGCAGTGCATTCAACACACCAGGGACACAGCTGTGGTTAACTGGGTCTGCAGTGGCTGCTTCTGACACTGCATCTGGCAGCAACACTGGCAAGCTTTTCAGACCAGTAAAGAAGCCCAAAGAATATCCAGTGACAGAGGGGCCTGGATTTGAATACAAAATGTTTCCTTCATTCTGCCCTTCTCCTGCTTTTCACAGTGTAAGCCAGGGTACCAACAGATCTGCAAAGTGAAGGCTGCTCTCTCTGAAAATGCTGGACCAGAAGAAAGAGCAAGCAGAGAAAAGAATATGAAGCTAAGTGAAACCCTTGGCACAAGGTATCAACTCACCATAAGTAAGTTAAGGCTTGAAATAAGGAAGATTAGAAACCCTCAGAAGAGGAAGGATCTGGAACAACCTTCTAATAGGAAAAGGGAAAGGCTGAAAAGTAATTAGCTTTGAGACAGTACAGGATGCATTTATGAAAGACGTTTAATGCTGTGGCTGCCCATAATAGCAGAGGACTGGCCTTCCTGACCCAGGTCACCCCTGCTACTCCAGTAATGGCACATGTTCCCAGAACACAGAAAAGGCCAAACCCTGTTTTGTTCAAAGCCCCTCTGCCTATACACTTGTTTTGTGCTTAATCCATTGCTACAGCAGCCACTGGGACAGTGAACAAGTGGTATGGAAAAAAAGAGTTAGTCCAAGAAAAGTCATGAAGCAAAATAGAATAAGTCAGGATATCAAAAGCCCAAATGTGTTATATTTGATATTCAACTTTTTAAATCTTCCATCCTCAACTCCAAAGCAGAAAAATGCAAAAGCAATTGGGGAATCAAATCTTCTGGCTTTATGTTTGGCATTAAACACGTCATAAAAATTATTGGCGTTGGCCCTTTATGCATTTAATACATTAAAAATAACTACAATCATGCCCTGACTGAAAAGTAATCTCAGAAGTCAGCATGTGAATTTAGATTTGAAGAAAAGCAACCACTTAGCAGCACATCCCAGAGAAGAGGAGAGGGTAGCACTGTGCTTGCCATCACATAGGCTGCTGTAGTCCTCTGGCCATTACTATCATTAGCCCCACAGTTAGTTAACCCTGGAAACTACAAGAGAGGTGCTTAAATTCTAAAGGAAAGGGAAAGACAGAAAGACAGAAAGATGTGCTCAATTTTCAGCCAGCTGGGAGGAAAAGCAATCCCAAAGACACCACACATAGTGTAAAGAAAAGCTGAATTCCCTCCAAGAAGTGCACGCTGTAAATGCTCCACTCGTTCCTACTCCAGATAGAGCTCCCAAATGGGGGAATGGCACTGACTGAAGCTTTGAGACAAACCTTCAAAAATGACCTCCTACAGCTGATACTCAAAAGGGCTGGAAATTCACTGTTTCTGTTCTTCCTGGGCCAGGCAGCAGGATTCTCAGTACTGTGCCCCTCACACGTGGCACTGCACATGCACTGAGTCTGTTAGACCTGCTGTAGCAAAGCAAAGCTGAGACACCAAGTTCCCTTTCTATGTGCTGATGTAGAAGAGGTTGCCTCGCTTTACATCTGTTCAACTCAGCTAGCTCTCCTTAACTCTGCAATGACTAAACACAAAATTTACCTTCCACAGAAAAACCAAACAATTTGGCATCAACATTCAGCAGGAGAAGCTTCATTTTTTTCTGTTTACAAGTTCTGTAAATCCCAGTTGAAAGTCAGCTTCTGAATTCATATAAAGGCACCCAAATGATGTTTCAAAACTAAAACAGACGAAGAGTCTTTGATGCAGTCTGCATGTTCAGTGAGAATGGCATAATTCAGCACCTATATAAACATTAAAGTATTTCTAGGTTAAAAAGAAAATCATTAATGTTTAAGTCCCTCTTCAAAATCACCTCATCCACCCTGGAGTTAATGCCACATGAAAGTCTTATATTATTCCCTCTTAATATTTCACTCAAACTGCCTAACTGCAGGTTTAAAAGCTCTTCCATCAGCACTACATTTTGAAAATTGCAGTAATTGCTTTCAATTGAGATCGTATATAGTAATCTGCTTGTTACCTCTTTGTTACAGTGTCCCACTGTGAACGTATCAGCTGCACGAGGTATTGCAGCTCTCCTGCCATTTCAGGCATTTGCAATTTTATCAGTTTTTGAAAGAGAAGTTGTCAGGATTTTGGCAGTGAAGCACGAGAGAAATTGACTTTCAAGGACTCCCAGCGTGAAAACATTTCCTACTTTTTGTCCATGAAAGTCTGGTCAGGGATGTGGCCGTTACAAAACCTCTCTGCTTGCTTTGGGGGTTCTTGTGTTCTTTCCCAAAAGCTGTTTGGATGGTTCAGTATCTGGACCACAAAGCAGATAAAATACAAACTATATGGTAAGAATACCCATCGATGCCATTCCTTTTTGCAAGTACATTGATATGATCACATTAACCTTATCAACAGTGCTACCAGATCAAAGGTGTACATTAACTCGTAGCACAAAACTACCTATATATAATTTTACTATGGAACAAAGATGTCAGTATTACTAAGCAGCAGAAACATTCCTCTTCACTTGCCAAGCAAGGGTAAAGGAGGAACCCCACGGCATTGCATCACTTAGACCACGGCCAGATAAGAGAGGAACCTTTCTGTTCCTCATCTTCAGCTTCTGGCTGCAGGTGCTTTGAGGCTGAAGCCTCCAGGAAGCCCAGAGACAGCATCCATCTCCATGGGGCACGGTGCTTGCCACGGTGTCTCTGTGGGCCACTTCCAGCCTGCAGTTCAGCAGCCCTGGATCCCACCCCATTAGAGCCTTGGCATTTTCTTCTCCCTGCTTCTTGTGGATAGATGAAAGTCCCAGTGATAGGCCCACTCAGGCTCCAACTGCATAGATGGGAACTCCTCCCCTTAGCACTTTAATCCACCTCAGCGTCCCCTAGTTGAGGATACTTCAGAGACCTGTCATCCCCTCTAGCACCTCCGTAATCCCTGACAGCACATGGAGCCTCCACCTTCAGCAGCAGCCCCAGTGCTGGTTTAGCTGCACGCACAGGTCTGTGGCAGTGGCCACGGTGGACTGTGATTCCTTTAACCTAGGAAAGACCACGATATTTGTGCCCTCTTTTAAGCTAAAAACTGAAATGTTCCTTCATTAATTCTTCACAGCTCATTACAGGAGCATGGTTTGTTCTGTGGAAAAGACTACTTTTTCACTTATTCTCAGACAACACTAAAATCCTGAAAGATTTGACTCTGAAGAAGCCTCCTTCTGGGAAACACGACCTTGGATATGGCAGAACATAGAGTGTTCCAGTTTCCTCTACATGAACGAGGCATCTGCCCTGCTGGACATCAAAGACAGCCACCGGGACGAGAGGAATCTTTACTTTGGCAGAAAATGGCAGGTAGCACATAAACAACATGCAGACTAAGAGGGGAGCCGGCCTGCTGGGGCCGCGAGCGCGCTCCCTCACTCCCGTGCACGGCCCTGTGCCATCGGGATTTTGATTTACTCACCTTTCTCGTTTCTGTGGATTTATTCAGAAAATTCTATAGAGCAATAAACAACCAAATATCTAAGGGACCTGAAGAAAACTGCACTCAGAATGCCTCATATGCACTACCTACTCAAATTCCTGCTGTCTGCTATACAGGATTTGTTGTTAAACCACAGAGGTCCTGCAAACTTCTGCTCTGATATTTAATTTGTTCGACAGTGCCTGTTTTGTTGACCTCTGGGGCTCCCTGCAAGGCCTGTTTTCCCAGGCTCTCAGAGGGGTGGACTGAGCTGGCTTGAATGAGGAGCGTCACATTTACTGCGGGCTGGGAAAAGATGAGGGCTTTGCTTAGTGCTGACATGTGTCAACTTTAAACCTGTAATAAGTGCATTTTTAGAAACAGAATTCTCTGTGTGCTTTTGAGTGGAGCTGACTGCCTTGTGAGGCACAGAGCTTTATGTGAGGTCACATAAAACTGGATTATGACAGTGAATCAAAGGGGCATTAGGAATAAGCTAATTAGAAAGGAAGGACCTGCATGTACACACACATCTTGCTAATCAGTGATTATGGGAAGGAAAGGCTCAAGAAAATACACGGCAGCTAAACAAGGTTTTAACACGATACTAAAGAGACACATAGACCCTTCCCTCAAGGACAAGCAAGCATAAAAGGGGCAGATGCAGCTGATAAGAGCAGCCCTGTCCCACTGTGCTGGGATATTCACATGAACATCATTGCTGGGCTCATCTGAAGTTCAGGAGAGATGACAGACTTCAGTCCCCTCAAACCCCAGGAACCCCTCGGAGATCTGCGTGGTTTCAGATGCAATTCCCTAGAGGACACTGCCTCATTGAGCAGACGTACTTCACGTTCACAAGGGATAACTCTTGGGGAGAGCTGGGGATCCATCACAAGCTCCAGAGAGCCACTGGCACTGTGAATTCACAGTATCACTGTATCATGAGGTTGGAAAGGACCTCCGAGATCATCGAGTCCAACCTATATCCCAACACCAACACCAACACTAACACCATCATCTAAACCATGGCACTCAGCGCCTCATCCAGTCTCCATTCACTGAATTCCCAAGTGGACCATACTGACACACTAAAGATAAAGAGGAAAGGGATTATATCTCTGCACAAATATCCCAGGCAGGGAGCTCCACCCAGATTTCTCTGTAAATCTTCTGACATCCATGTTATTTATTCACTGACTTTGGCTTTTTCCACAAGGTTACCAAGTTCTCTCCTCAGTCAGGCAATGTCTTGGAAGTGATGTACAATAAACTGTGTAAAATTGTCCTTCTTTTTCACTTTTTAATGAGGGAGCACAAAAGATTCTTAAGGCACCTATTGAAACTTAAAAATAATTGTTCCATGCTGTGAAAGGAAGCTTCTTAGCACGCAGAGCAGCTCCAATAGCATGTTACTGCACACCACAAAACCTGAAGCACAGGTGAACAAGAATAGAGGTAACATGCTACAACATAATTAAGTAACATTAAAATTTAGCACTTTGAAAGTAGTAAGAACTTTTAAATTGCCAGTGTTAGCTGAGACCCAGGAGTACACGCACTCCAGGGGCCATCTGTTATCCTCTGCACAACAACCCCTGTTAACTCATTGTCACTGGGAAATCGTTTACTTAATAATACATTGAGTTAGCTCTTCTTCCTACAGAAGAAAGCTGTTCCATAAACATAAGGACATATTTCCAAACCTCAACATTCAAAACTTGCTTCCCTGCTTATTCCAGATTCTTCATTTTTATAATATCTTCTTGTGAAAGAAACTTTTAAGAAGAAACAGTCTATTCAATGGTTTGCTTGTGGTCTTGGAGAGCCTTGCTGAATAAAAAAAAATCAAATTAGTGTTTTCCAAACTGTTTCTCAAAGTGGAGGAGGAAAATAACATTTCCATGCTATGCTGATACCTGGGTAGAAATGCCTTCATTTGACTGGCAGAGATATACTCCTCACCCTTCTTCCCATACAGTTATTTACACATGATATGTTTTTTACAGACTGGAACCCTTGATCCTGCACTTGTGCACCAAGTAGCACATTTTATCTCAGTAGGACTCATCCAGACATACAAGTCTGCAGAAATGAGGGCCACAGCTACATTTCTGAATGCCACTGGAGCAGAAAGACTGCAAAACCAAAAAGTCACAGTGTCATCAAAACCTCAAGGTAGAGCAGCTCCCTGGCTGTTGCCTGAGCTGTGTGTCTCTAAAGGATTATAAATGATGCAATCATGACATTTCCATTACTTTATGGCAGCACTTGTAACTGGAAGGACACGGTGGCAAAAAACCCAGATTTAACATAAGCCATGTTCCTCAGCATCCCCATAAAAAACCAAAACAAAGCCAAATAAACAATTTGAGACAAAATAATAATCTGAGCTGATTTTGCAGTATTTGACTTGCTTTCAAAACCATTTTGTGTTTTTAGAAAATACTGTGGGTTCTGTGCTCTCTGTGGTATTTCCAGCGGACACAGCTCTTCCTGTGGTATTAGACCTGGCACTGCCACAAGAACTTTGCCCCTGATTGTCTCAATGAAAACACCACAAAAGGAACACTTTCGACGACTGGCTGGAAACATCTAAAATATACATATATAGAGGGCTACACTTAAATATATAATCAGGAAGGGGAAAAAGAAGAGAAAAATTTGAAAACCAGATAAAAATGCAATGAATGATTTTACCAAAAGAAGGGAAAAGACAACAAGGATTTAGGGAAGGATTTTTGTTTGTTTGTTTTTTTCAGAGATTCCAGTCAGGCTCAAAAGCTTTGCTCATTTTTAGCTGGTGGATTTGAGCCAGAGCCTTTCCTTGGCTCTCACTCAACTCTACTCTATAGCTTTGATTCACTGAAATCTCAGCCTTAGCTGGGGGAAGGGAGACATGTCAGTGCTGCTCCCGCAAGGAGCAGGCAGGAATCGGAGGCGCTGGCTCACCCGCCTCCGTCCCTCTCCCTCTGGCCGTGCTGTGGGGTCTGTTGCTCCTGGAAGACACCCAACTGTCCTTTTTACCAGGCAGTTACTGCATCATCCAGCCTCGCCAGGTCTTTTTTTGATGTGTGAAAGCAGAGTTGAAGGGAACGAACTCGATTATATATAGATTATTACACGGCTTCAAACGGGTGCCGGTAATGTCACGCTCCTCTGGGAGTGGGTGAGGATGCCCTGCAGCCACGAGACACATACCTTCCATCCGCTGGCAGGGAGCAGGGTACTCACACCCATTTCCAGACTACAGGCTGGCTTTTTCTGTCAAGTCCAAAGCAGTGCTTGGCAGCACCAAGTCCTCGGCACAGCCCCAACCCTCCCCGAGAGGGACGAGCTCCACAGATGAGTGGGTCTTTCCTTCACCACGTGTGTCCACATATCTGGCCACAGCCCTGTCCACTGAGGGTCCCAGGACAAACCAGCAGGGTGGTGGTGGGTGACCTGCCTTCTAGGAACTGCCTTGAGTCCATCAGCTTATTAAACATTACTCTAACGAGCCAGGAGATGACAGTGACTTTGCAGCACAGTCAGATCTAAACTGATGAGCTAAAGTCTGCAGCTTTCACTCAACCATTTAATTATCCAAGTCACACAATCTCCTCTGTGAGCTCAAAAAACACCTTACAGAGAAAGAAAATTGTAAAGGCAAGCAGGTCAGGCTTAGGCAGATGTGAACCCTCTGGAGCACGTGGCAGGGAGGCAAGGAGAGACACAGCTAAGTGCAAATTGCTGCCGTTGCCGTATTAGTCATGCAACATAAATGGTGTCAAGTAACAGGCTTTATGGGAACAGACTCTGATTTCTCTAACAATGCCAGAAAGTGGCATTGTGGCTAAAGGCTGTAAATTAAGCATTGTCAGGGTTGACAGAAATGTGCCAAGGTCTGTCAGCTGGACCTAGCAGGGCAAACGGGCTGTATTAAAGACCAGGGTAGTTCTGGGAGCATGGCTGACCACACTTGGGGTGCCACGGAGGAAAGAGAGCCGGAGGCACGGAGATACAGCTCGGTGGTCAAAGCACACGCCTACAGTCTCAGACTGATTCTGCTTGCAGGAGCCCCAGGAGCTCTTCCTCCAGGTCAGAATAACCAAAATACAGGGCTGCTCGGCCAACTATATTTCTCATTTTGGTGCAAACAGAATCTACAGTCTTTAACCACATGGAGATTTTCCTGTGCAATGATACTCTTCATCAAGGAAACATCTTTTCTTCCCTTTTGTCCCAGTGCTGCATAAAAAGGGTAAAGGTACAAGCTGTGGGCATTAGGCCTGCCTTATTTTCTTCAACACAAACAATTTAGAGATTTTTTTTTCAGATTTTTCCTGACTGCATAAACAGTTGATCCAGCTCCATTTTGCTGAGCTCCGCAGCAATTAGTATCATGACTCCAAAGTGCCAATTTACAGCTTCTCAGTCAAAAAGGCTTGAATATGATGGGATATTCTGCTTTCTGGTATTTATCCTCATCTAAAATGAATCTAGTTTTAACACAGATCCACGTGGTAATGGCAAAGAAATACAGATCTTTCACCCCAAGCAGGGGTTTCATCAGTGTAGGTATTATCCCTGAACCTACAGTAAACTCATTTTTGCACTGCTGTAAGGTTCCTGGCGCAGGACCTTTCCCAGACCCCCCAGCCAGGCTCCTTTCCCTAAGTTTAAGCCCACAGTACACAGCCATCCTGCTCCAGGAGATGAAAGAGTTCCAGAAGTGTCTCTGTAAAACACCAGCCAGTAAAAATAGATTCTACCAAGCAAAAAACGCAACATTGAGATTAGAGAGTTGCAAAATGGTGAGAGACCATCACTCCAGAGAGGTAGCTAAGCAACAGCTGCTTTGTTTTGTTTTGAAATCTATATGAGGAATAAAAATACCACCAAGCATAAAGTCAGCCCAGAAAAAATATTCCCTCCTCCGAAGAGGAACTGGGGCAGTGTCTGCAGCGCATGAAAAAGTGTCACCTTTGTTTTAAACTTACCATCTCGAAGCTTCTTTTGACAGCCTTGCAACTGACTGTTCAACATCAGATACTGACAGGATGGCTTTATTGAGGTTTTCATTGATGGTTTTATTTGAAAACAATGTATTTAAGGTAGGTGTGCTCTACTTGAATAACCTGATAGTAAGTCTGAAAGCCTAGAGTTCATTTGCTAACAGAAATAAAGCCTCCCTTCAAAGTGATATCAGCTTACATGCACTGAGTGGCTTAATCAAAGGCAGAGGGTTAATTAACCTAATGAGCAGTACATTAAAAACCTATTAAACCAGGAAGTTCCAAATACCTGTCAAAGGGAACATTGTCTTTTCCAAAGCCAAATGTGCTCTCGGATTCGTGACAAGACAAAATAAATCAGTCCTCCAGTAAATTCTGCCGGATGAACTCTAAAACTCAGGCTGAGATAGGATAAGACACTTATCACACAACCAAGAAATGAAAAATGCTGTGTAACTGTTTAAGACAGTACTGAAAGATTTACTATTTTGTAGGACAGGCTCCTCCCCAACATTCAGCAAGTCCAAGACAAAGCACTGGGCACCACTGGAGGAACACTCCTTGCTCCTTCAGCCTTGACCTCTTTAAATGCCAATTACAATGACAAAGGGACACAGGGAGACTCTGCAGCCCTAAGCAAAAGCATACTAAATCCTCACCAGTCCAAGTCCAACTCCTCTGCTGAGCACCTCCAGGACAAGCCAGAGGAGCCAGATCTATGGCACTGAGCAAACTACCACCTGGAACAGCCACTTGACCAGCCAGGAGCCACAGAACATCTGCTGCCAGGCAGCTGCAAGTTCTCTTACAGAAGAGAAAAACATTCAGCAAAGGATAACCAAGGAGAAAGGGAGTTTAGCCTATTAAAATGAAACTCATGGATCTTAGATGACCAACACAGCTGATTTTAAGGTAGTTTCATAATAAAATCATCACTAGGCTGAAATTTTCTTACTGACCAACTACAGGGACAAGCTTTATAGGCGTTTTAGTACGTAAAGATAGACAGGTGACTCAATTTCCCAACGCATCCAAGCAAATTGTTCCTGCATAAGACAAGCATTGCTGAAAATCCTAGTTGGTGTCCCCATGCAGTTGGGGAACCTGTCAAAACCTGTCCCTTAATCCCTCAAAGAGTAATGTTTGCTTTCAGGCATTTGCTAAAATCATTTTTTACCACTGGACCATTCTGAACTTCCTGATGTGATAAAAGGATATTTGAAAACTGAACAAGCTTACTTCTTCTCTCACTTTCTTGACCTTTTATGTGGATGTAACTGTGTGAGTATCACTGGAAGAAAAGAACCTGTCCCATCGTTTATAAACAGTATTCTCCCTTTGTCATATGAGGAGAAGAATATTATGACATATTCTGTCAACATTTACAAACACAATTTATCCAAATCATAGAATAAGTTTCCATCAGACCAACACAGAAAACTCCCTTTCATACCAACGCAGCACGCAACGTCATCCCTGTCCTACTGAAACAACACTGAAAGGTCAGAGGTGGGACTCCTACTCAGGCAGGCACAGAGGAGGTGCAGGCACTGCAGAGAGTTGCCCAATTCCTGGTAACTCCTTTGGTGCCCATGGCTCCTCGCACACCAGGACAGGTGGAGGTAGAGAACTCTCCAGCGAATGAGCTCTAGGGGCTGGGAGGGAAATCCCTCAGATTTTGAAGGGATTTGGACTGGATCCTAAGTAAGTTATATTAAATATTTCTAAGTACTTCAGCCTGTCTTTAAGGAAGCAGAAGCTGTGCTTGAGCACCTCAGGATGTCTCACCATGATGATTATTTTCCAGTGAAGACAAACTTTCTGCCCCACGGCAGAGCAGACCACCAAGGCGCTGCCCTGGCAAACGTTGGTTAGACTGAAAGGAGTGGAAGAAGAGAGTAAAATGAAATCACAATTTCTTTGTGATGAGTCCAAACAAGCAGCCATTGGGGCTATGTCCTTCTCGTTCCAACAGATGGAGACAGAGACCTTTGGGTTTAAGCATCATGCCTCAATCTCAAAATCTACAAATGTAGACGTTAACTTAGTTTATCCATGCACATTCCCAAAAGCTTTAGACTCTCGTGTAACTTTCTACCAGAGGAACAACAATGAGAAACAAATCAATTTGCAGGATTACATATAGAAATAAAATGGAGTAAACTGCACCTAAAAAAAATCTCTTGTTTTCCTCTCTTGTCGATTACATCCAGTCATGGTCCAAAAAGCAGTGTTAGGATGAGAAGTAATAGGTTTGTTTAACTTGTATTTAACCAACTACTCTCTTGAGTTCTGGGAAACAGTCTGACAGCTGGAGGAACAAACACAGGTCAAACATTTTCACTGTTTATTGTATTTTGAAGGTTTGGATGCTCTTTGTGCTTCACAACTGCAGCAACTGAAACCAGTGAAGGCTCTGAGGTGCTCTGTACTTCAGAAGAACATATCACATCCCCAGAATATGCTGGGTACCCAAAAATAACCTTGGGAAGAAGGGTCTTTGCATTTCAGCAAACCATGGAAATGTTGCAGGAGGTATTGTTGATGATGACTTTCCATGGACTCCAAGGAGATGGTCTTTCTCAAGAATTCAGAAGAAACTGTTTGTCTGGGCCATGTGAGACTACTGAAATCAAGATACCTTTCAAAATATATTTATCTGATATATTGGTTTAATATAGTCCCTTCTCCTTTTTCTGGGAATACACAGCGAGTGTACAACCGTTTGAACCCTGACATCTCCCCACCCCACCTCCATTCTAAAGTCATCTGTCCAATCATTTGCTGGGGAGTTGCAATTCACTGTTATTGGGAATAACTTTTTTCCCCCAACACGCTGATCATATTTCCAGCTCACGACATTCACTGTAGCAGTTTGCACTCCCTTTTTCCTCCAAGCTCAAGTGTTTCACCTTCAGGAAACATCCCAGCTCCTCTGGCCAACAGGGTAAGAAACCTGAGTTGGTTTCTGTACTCGGTTTTACTGAAACAACTGACAACACTGCCAGGTTTCTAGGTTGACCATTTGAATCTCAAATCTGGTGCTGTATATCCTACATACCTGACCTATACAACAACCTGTACCATAAAGCAAACAATAGAGATGGTTCTCCTTTGACACATGTACTACTTTACCTTCTGAACATTTGCCGGATTTCATCTGAAAACGGCAGTGTTAATTAAAACAAACAAATAAAAACTTGTTTTGACTATTTAAGGCAGTTTAAAAACTGTTTGCCTTGAAGATAAAAGCAAAACTTACAGGCATTTACCTTATCAGTTTTACAAACAACTTGCAAAACTAGACAATAAATTCAGTGTCTATGTACGTCCTGTCTTTCTTATCTCTTCAGCAGCTCCAAGCTCTGCACTTCCCTTACTGCTAAAACTCTTCATTACTGGTTCACCACCTTGACTGTTCCAGCTTTTCCTTGTCCAGTTTCCTTACCTCCAGACTCTTTTCCACTCCACCCTAAAGTGAGCTGCTAAAATCTCCTCTGGATTTCTCCAGTGGTTTCCTGTTACTACTGCAAACTGAAAAAGCTTCTTCCTCACTTAGAGTCCTCTCTCAGTTTTTCACAGCCTATCTCTCTGTGCCCTGGCCAGCTCTGCCCACAGCCTTGTCCCCACTGTTGTTTTCTCAGCTTTCTATCTCTCTCTCACACCCAGAGCTGCTTCTCACTTCTCTTTAGCTGCCTTTGCCTCCAAGCCTCACTGGGCAGCTCAGTTTATGCAAGATCTCTTTTTTTAAGTTTTGCTCTTTACTTATTATCCTCCAATACTCTAATTCTCCCCTAAAGTATTTCTTTGTGGCTTGATTTTGCCTCTCCCTACATTAACTTCTAACCTGTTCAACACAAGAATCCTACCTTGCTGTTTGCTTCCTAAGTATAATTCCAACATTTCTTCACTGGGAAGAAAAAGCTGCAACAACAACCCAAATAACAAATAACTCCAAAGAAGTTGAAGATATGCATTGAATCCAATGGGGAATTCAAGTTTTATATTAGAACACAGAATCAGCCCAAAAGAAAAAATAGAATTTACTCTCTAAAGGCAACCGCTAATGTAATTACAGTTACAAGAAGAAATTCTGTGTGTGGAAGATTTTATTTAATTGTAAGCAAATCAGACATGTGCATCTTGTATATTTATTACTCAGCATGACTGCACTGTGGTTTTTTGCTTGGGTGGAAATGGCACAGCTCTAGATGGGCCCGTGAGACAGGTCCACCTCCTGAACAAATGAGTATTGCCACCCTTGAAGTTAAGAGAAAAAGACACAATATACTTTAACAGCTGCAGTACAAAAGTAGTTCCTTATTTTCAATTTCTAACACTGAAGTTTTGTTTTGTTTGGCAAATGTTATCCAATTTGATGCTCCTTTTTATGGATTGACCACAGAAAGCCAAAGCAATGGAAAAAGGCCTGAGCAAGATTCATCACTGCTGTGAAGAAAGATATTTAATCTGGAAGCTCAATCTATGTCTTTCTTCAGCAACTGTCTAGTTGTTAACTTGACTGATTTCACTTGAAAGTCTTACTTCTGAAGGCATAGATGAAAACTGAAGCTGCAACAAAAGGTAAGCTCTGCACTCCACTAGGGACAGCTGCAGCTGGTCTAAACCTGTGCTTGTTCTACCACAGTTGATGGAGTGATGACAGTTCAACAAGCCTGAGGTTTTGCCTTCAAAGATGTACATGGGAAGGGGTTTTTTGCACTTTATTTCATTCCAGAATTGTTGACTTGGACAAATCACCCAAAGCACAGTTGTCCCCTTTTAAAACTAACATAAACTGCTGAAGGGAGAAATTCAACAAGAAAACAATCAAAACTGAGACTAAAACAGTAAGACCAATCCCCTGCCAAACAGAACCAGCAAAGATTATGCACTGCAACACTGAAAAGTGTGCAAGATAATAAGCACGCTGAAGAATTAGCTCTCAAAGAATGAATCATCATCGGTTCCACCTGACCATTCATGTACAGAGACTACAACAATGCTAATCTTCCATAAACCCTTTGAAAACATTTGGAAAGCAACTCAAGCAATATTTGAGTAGGGCTACAAAATGTGGAATCAGTAAGCAGTATCAAGCTGCCATGGATGCACATTGAAAATATCTTCACAGGCAGCTTTCTAAAAAGATAACAACAACCAAACCCAGCACTTTGTTTTTCACTGAAGGATAAACAGATAACAAACTGTACATGTTAGGAAAAAGATGTCCAAATTTGCCTTTTTTTTCCCCAGTCATAAAATACCATGCTGCTTCTGCACAGGAGAGAAAGGATAGAATAAGCATCACGTGTGTCTGGAGGCCAAATGGACTGTCAGCCCCTGGCTTCTTGACAAACTCCTGAATGGCAGCAAAATCTAGATATAATCTGTCACCCCCCCACTGAAACACACCCTGTCTCCCATGCAGACCATAATGTGGACACCCTGTAACACCACGGGCTCCAAAGGTGGGCTGGGGCAGCCAGGGACCAGGGCAGTGCCAGGCTGCTTGGTCCTGAGCCCTGCTGCACCTTCGGCTTCCAAAACACTCACTGTGACACCAACACGTTCCACAGACATCAGGGGCCTACAGGAAAGCTGAGGAGGGCTCTTTGAAAGGGAGTCCAGTGATAGCATGAGGAGCAATGGTTTTAAGCTGAAAGAGGGGATATTTAGATTAGAGATTACGAAGAAATTCTTCACTGTGAGGGTGGTGAGGCCCTGGCACAGGCTTTCCAGAGAAGTCGTGGATGCCTCATCCCTGGAGGTGTTGAAGACCAGGGTTGGATGGTCTGACCCAGGGAGAGGTGTCCCTGCCCATGGCAGAGGGGCTGGAACTGGATGGGCTTTAAGGTCTCTTTCATCCCAAACCATTATATCATTCTATTATTGTTCTATAACACACACACCATGCCAATGGCTAAGCAAGCACAAAGTGTAGCACATTTGATTTTTGCAGTAAGAAGAGTGAGCTTAAAAAAGTAAAGAAAAGAGTAGTCGGGGAGCTGAGGAAGCCTGGGTTCAAGCTCCTGGTCTACCACAGAGTTTCTGTGTGACCCTGGTCGAGTTGTTTATTCCCCACACGCCTGAGCAATAGCTCCGTGGGTGGCGCAGAGGAGAAATACGTTAAAGACTGGGAGGTATTTGGATACAGGAATACCCAAGAGCTCTAGGACTGGCATATTTATACATACAGAAACCACTTGGAGACAATAACTCAGAAAGCAGCAAGTTAAAAAATAATAAATGCATTAATCTTGACAGCGAATGTTAAAGTAATTGTAAACAAGTATTAGGGGACACAACAACTGCGATGATTTCCCTCAGTTAATTACATGGTCCTAGAAGTGAAGAGAAGGCATTTTCTTGTAAATGTAACGTTGGTTTTCTTGTGAGGAGTTACAGCTGCCTATAAATCCGATGAGCAGAAACACGTCTGTGTGTCCTGTCCTGCCTGACCTGTAACAACTGGAAGCGGCTGCAGAACTGCAGCGTAAATCACGGTCCCTTCTGCACACACAGCCAGCTTTTTGCAGCCTGTCAACTGCTGCTGTGAAACTACAGAGCACAAGTTTAACTTGCTTCTTAATGGAAATACGAGCTGGCTTGTGTAACCTCTGCCCAGCAGTTAACAAGAAATCATCATTAATTGGAGAGGGTACAACTCATATCCGAGAGCTCACTCATTTTTCTTGGGACATTTCAGCTGAAAGAGCAAGACAAATACATTTTATAAATACACACCAAGGGTTTTAACTTCTCACAGACTTTATTTTAAGTGACCAAAGTATTTGACAACTGCTTTTTAAATGTGAGAGAGATTTTGAGTTTTAATACTGTAATTTGCTGTAGCGCAAACAAACCATAAGTAACTTGCTTGAAAAGCAAATTCTAACTGGAAAGGGGGAACATTCGTTCTTTGAACTGCACTTCTTTTCACTCCTATTAGGCTGATAATGCAGTTTTAAAAGAAAAATCATAACAAAGAAAAATAGTGTGTGAGTAACTTTTGTACCTTGCAAAACAGTTAAGGGTTTTTCTGTTAAAATGTATGCTGTGGTGCTAAAGGAAAGAGTGTTTTCCTTGATACCTTCATCTTTGCTCTTAAGCCAAAGGAACATGATGTTAAATTCTGCGCAAATATAGCACAAACCACAGCCCTTTGTGCGTGTTCTTGAACTGTTTCAAGAAGCCCTAGAGATATCACACATTATCCCATGATTCAAAGCTTTAACCTTGAGGGAAAATACACAAAACAGCTTCAGATTTTTTTCCAACTCAATACAGCATTGTAAATACTATAACAGCTATTTGATAAACACAATAGAAGGGCCTTTAAAGTGAATACAACTCATTTGCCATGTTTATAGTAAACGTCTCAGTAAAGACTGTTTTAAAATGCAAAACATGATTAACTACTCCAATATTTTTACTGTATCTACTTCTCTGTCTAGTCTGATTTCATCTGCTTGAAGAGAAACCCAGGCTGATGTCCATTTTGAAGAATGGAGCATCACTCTTGTTTATTAAAAAGGCGAATGATAATTTATAAAACTAAACAAACTTGGGTATGATCATCTTCACTTGATAAAAAGAATATTTTAAACAAAATGCATTTGTATCTGAAATTATTCTAAGGGCTAATAAAATGGAAATTCTGCTCTCACATGAAGAAAGTGAGGTGTACACCAATGTACAAAAGCACTCCATGTTCCTGCAACTTGCACCAGACAGTATGGATTTATATTAGTGGCAAACATCCCCAACTAATGTTTAGTTTGCATTTAGCAAAATATGTGATTTAGTAACAAAGTCTCAAGTGTAAAAATATACCAAGACACCCATAAAGAGAATATTACAATATATCTAGTCATGGTGACACACTTTTTATAAACAAGAGAGTCTTAAAAAATTTGAAAGGTCAAATATCTCCCCTCTTATTATACGGCTTTCCAATTCTCTCTTACTGGTTAGAAAATATATCTGATTCTTCAGGAATCTTAAGGAACTTAAATTTGTGAATTGTCCTATCATCACCACTCATTCAGGCCAGGAACACCAAAATAACAAATTCCCTTTTCCCACCTTATTCTGCAAATTACCTTTCAAAAGAATTACAGAAGTTGTGGTAAAGACACGACCATTATGAATTTGAAAACAAATAAAACAGTAGCAGTCATTGTCACCATATGTCTATGGGACTGTGAATTCTATGGGACTACTGACACGGGAAGACACCTCTGTAGAATATTTTTAGACATCTGTTATTCCCCTAAATGTTGGGAATCAACCTAATGTTTTAAGCTCTTTTTTGACGTAAGATACGGGAGCCAAAATAGCGCTGCATGACAATAACTTTTAGAAACTCTTATTTCTGCATCATGTTTTCACTACACCAAATAACCACCCAGGCTCCACATGAAGAGCAGCAGGTGATCCCAAAGAAAAGGGAAGGCTTTTGTACCCAAAGCCTCTCCCAGCCAGAGCGTCAGAGCCCCCTCAGCCGTGGCCAGGCCGCGACAGGAGCAAACGCATTTGTTTCGGAGCAAGTCTTCACCCGATGAGAGATTCTGCTCTATGAGATACTGACCCGCCACTGGCAAGGAAAGACTGGTTGTCCACAAAATTTTTTCTCCTGCAACATCAATCTCCCCCACTGGTTACATTCCAGGAAAACAAGGGCACTGCCAACCCATGTATCCGTGTGCTGGTGAGTTCCGGGGGACAATGACGCGGAACTCGGGAGCGAAATCTGGTATAACAACTTTGGCTCAACAGGACTGGGGAAGAAGCCTGCACAAATACATTACATTTCAGAGCAAGCCAGACATTGCAGAACCACTACTGCATTCATTTCCTCCTAGAAGTATTAATAATTTACCATCTTTTTTAAACAGCAGCACTGGAGCTGCATCATTGCATTCTGAGCAAATTCTAGGTATTCCTACAGTTTGTTTTCCTTTGTCTCTTAGCTCAGTCCTGTGTTTCAGCCCCACTGGCCTTCTGTAAATCCCTGAAGATAGCTAGATGGAATGAAACCCAGGATTTCATTAAGCTACAAAAGAAAATAAATCATACTGAAGCTTATGTGAATATTTAGAAATTTTTCCAAACACAAGGATAAATGTGCAGCTCTCATGATGAGACACAGGAAAAAACATTTCCATTAAAGGGCCACTTATGCCCAGAAAGAACATTCAGAAAGTGATGGGAAAAAAAATAAAGGGGATAACTTAACGTCAGGGCCTTAAATATCCCCTTGCCTGTCCACCAGGGACAAGGCAGAGCTTTCCTGGGAAGTGCTGTCACCTTTTGCACATATTGAAGTATTTTTCTCTCTCTCTCAGATCCAAGCTATCTCCTTCTGGGTTGTACAGCTCACATATTTTCAGCCACAAATGGTAACCTGTGCCATGGGGTTTCCAAGCCTGCAAACAAGAAGCCTCACCACCTCTGCTGCTCTGAGAGGCGCACACAGAGGGCTTCGTGCTGACAGCCTTTGGTTGGCATCTGTGCCAGAATTGTCCTCACCATGGCCCCACTGCTACCTGGACAGACTCTTTGCAGCAGGAGAGCACCTGCCTGGAGCTCAGCAGGCAGGGTGAGAGGCACAACACACCTGTCATTGCGAGGGAGGTGAGAAGCAGGGAGCAGGAGCTGGACAACACCCCTTTCTGTCCTGCTGCAGCCCAGGAAACGAGGGCAACAGAGGGAACAGAGCTTAAAGTGTTTTATAGTCTAGGAACGCTTTTTAAAAAGGTACTGCTAGAAGGATACAGTCATCACCTTAGCAGTTATCTAAACAACTTTCTCATGTGAATTAACTACCACAAAAAGCCAGCAAAGGCTCCTCTTGCACCTCACCAAGCTCCTTCTTCTGTTCACCCTGGGAGGTACTAATACACCTCATGATTTAAAGCCACGAGATCTGGTACGTGGCTTTACAGTTCTGATGTTTCTTCTCCACTGCCTTTACAAGGAATCCTGCCCTTACTGAAGAAAAAGGGAAAGCTCCCGCTAGGCTTTAACAGGGACAGAATTGGGCTCCTACAGCTGCTGTGTGAAGAGTCCCAGCCCTGCAAACGAAAAAAGAGAAAATGCACGCATCTCAGTGCTCCCCTCACTGCTAAATCACAGAAGAGCTGGTGTTTGCAAGGTTGGGAACATTGTATTAAGTTTGTCTAGTTCAGACAATGATTGAGCGTCTCAGCCATGGAGGAGAGATCACTCCAAACGAATTCCTTCCTGTTATATTTATTTTTTTTCTTAGCAGACATCAGAACTATCTCATTTGCAAATACATGTACAAATCTCCAGAGGGAGGCTTGAACTTATCCTTAAATTGCTGAAAGTTTATTATCATTTTCTCATGGAAAAAGTCACAGATGTCTCATAATCCCTTATGTTCCCATCTTCTAAAATTGAATGCGTCTTGACCCAGAGACAAGCTTGGGAATCCACTAAAACAGGAGGTAAAAGACAATTCTAAAACAATTTACAGGATGTTCTTTCCTTCCAGACTTTAATATTATGACTCACAATTGGGTGCTGAAAGCCCCCTGAGAGTAGTAAGAAATCTATATGTTCACTTGATGAACTTCCTAGAGAAAGAATTGGCTGATTTTGTGTTTTGGAAAGTGATGCAAAATACTTTGTGTCAACAGAGCCACCCTGCCTGACATCTTGGTACGGCTGCCCAGTCTGGGACACTGACCCTCACAGCTTCTTCATATTTTGGAATCAAAATACCTCTACATTTTCAGGGGGTGGAAAGGGAAAGGGTAGAGGTCGGAAGGTTAGCAGTGTGCCAAAAAAAATTAATCATGAATTTAGTCTGTTCTGTAAAGTGTCTTGTGTGTTTTCTTAGGGCCTTATCCAAAGCCTGTTGAAACCAATGGGAATTCCTGCAAGGCCCAGGCTGCAGCCTTTACAGTACTGTATACATTTTTATCACTAACTGCAATTATACTCTTGTCATACCCGTGGGCAAAATGACCACGAGATGCTCTGATACATAAAATATATCCACAATAGATCTGCTATAGGAGTCTTCCAAGTCTGTTCTCCTGGCTTCTACACGGTTGTGTTCAATGCCTTTGTTAAGAAAGCAAAGAAAATTCTCACCTTCTGTCTCTTAAAATGACTTGAGAGAGAAATTAATAAACAGTGAGTGACTGGATTACAGTTAATCACTAGATTTGGTCATGCCAACCATATTCTGTACCTGGATGGCAAATGATTTTGCTCACCTTGCCATAAAGCAGTGCATTAGCCTCGTCAGCTACTGCATTGCTCTGGAACGTAAAGGCCACGTTAAGCATCACCCTGGAGAGATGTCTCCTGCCTACACGCTTGTGAGATGGCCAGCAGCAGGTACCACAAACTACTTCAAAGACCAGATCCTTACAGAAAACAGGCAGAGACACCCAAGAATATGGGTCGTTGCTGTACTTCTGCATTCAAAGGACGTCCTTCTCTTGGGGCAATCCATCACCTGGGATACAAGCTGGAACTTCACACTGAGAAAGATTACTTCATTCTGTACATTGATTTTAAGAAAATGAATGATTTAATTGTTCTGGAAATGCACAGTAGACTCGTGCAAGTTGGGTTTTTTTTGCTCTCAGCTGGTACAGCCTGAGAAGAGCTGAATACTGGGCTATCACTGACCAGATTCCAGTGCAGTTCTAGCAATACAAAGGCAAACATTACTGCATTTCTTTTGGGTATGCTGTGGTTAAGGGAGAAGCCTATTTAGAGACTCAGATTTAGCATCTGAGATTATGGGTACACTGTAGGTGAGATCTTATCTTAGTGACATTACATCTCGTGGAAAATATATAAATATATCAAGTTACACGTGCATACAAAGGCATTTCACAATTGCATTAGATATTTAGACAGTTGATACCTCATACAACAAATACAAGTGATACAAGCTCTTCAAACTGCATGAAACAAGACTCTGCTTTTTTTGCCAAATTAGCTGGTAAACTAACTCAACAAGCCTTATCTCGCCCTTATCAGCCCACCTGTCTTTGCCCCTTTAATGTCAGACTTAAAAGAGGAAATGAGTACTTAACTGATAGTGCTTCTTCAAAGGAAATATTTGCTTCAGTTACCTTGCATTTTTAATGAGATTGTTTAGTCACAGCTTGGCATGGGTAACATGCACCATGTCAAAGCCTTCAGGTTTTCAAAGCACAGAACCAAATGAAGTAGTGAGAGCCAGAAGAAGTGAAATTGTTCCTGGTTGGCATAAAATCACGGAGATGTTCACCTCCCTTCCTCGGTCAGAGCAGAGATAGAATTAAGAGGGAAAAGTTATTCCTTTAATTGCAATTCCTGTGCCATCTTGTGGGGCCTGTTTACAAGAAGGCCTCTGCAATTCAGATTCAGCTAAGGGGACGAAGCACCCAACCAGCTCCAATTCGCTCATGTTTTAAAATGGGGGAAGGAGCTGCTGAAGTGGCCTCCGCACACCGATGACTCCTAATTTACTGTTTTGTCATGCTAGTGAAAACTTAATAATACTGTACTTCTGGGGCTGGGTGGCCTCTTTTGCTAAGGGGAGGATAAAAGATGCTATAATATATTTTTATTGGCTCCTTGTTTTCTTATAGGGCCCAGATCAAACATTTTACTTTGCGTGGCTCTAAGTCAGCACACAGCATACGCATTTTTGTCGAGCAGACCTCTATCATGCACAAAGATAAAAGCCCTGAGAACACTTACACAAAAGTGAGAAGACTTGAAACAAAAGTACAGCTCCCAGCACCACCTCAAACCCTCTCATAGTGCACAAGGTAAGCGAGTGACCTGCACCTGAAATGTGAAGTATTGCACCCAAACGCCTTTATTTTTTTTAAAAAAAGAAACCACTCGTGACGGTTTTAGGTCAACTTCCACATCCAAAATACAGTTTTGCTCTCCAGTAAACACCAGACAAATGGCAATAATCACTGGAAGCCTTACAGCATGACAAAAGAACACCCCTGCCTTTACACTTTGCCTTCACGGGACAAAAGCTACATCAGCAGCTGATAGGGGACTCTGCCTAATAACACACATTTTTGCTTTTCTTGTTCTTCCCTAACCTCCACTCTAATCTTTTTTAATCTCAGAGTAGTGAAAATGTTTGGGACAGCAATGAAATTGTCCTTTGTAATGGGATATATAAAAGGAGTGAGCCTCTGCAGGACATCCTGCCTTCCACTGCTGCAGCACAAATGGATTCTTTCTCATTTAAATAAACTAACTACTCTTGAGCTCCCCAGGAAGACTTGTGTCTTGTTTGCCCCTTCTAGACAGCCAATAAAATTCACATGCTGGATGGCACCTTTATGGTCTCACTGCTCATCCAATACAGAAGAGGGGGGAAAAGAGGGGTAGAAGAAAGAGAAAATCAATATCCAGAGTGCACAATTTCTCTATAGCTTTGAGCAATATTGATGTCATTGTGCTACTATCTGGAAAGACAGCAAACAGGACAAAACCAATCAAAAATAACCAACTGCAGAAGGAATGAGGAAAGCAAGTTACTGCAACAGGACGCTGGGCAGCGGGTGGAGCAGTTACACCGCACCCGCCAGAAAGCACCCAGCCATGTGCAGAATAAGGCACTTGACAAGAAGAGATTTGTCAAACTCAAAATAGATTCGACCTTAGGATTCTCTTCTGAACATCCAGAACAAATGAAGTCACTATATATAAATTCTCTGCCTTGTGAATACCTCTTGAACTCTGTATTGGTGCGAGGCTTACTAAGGACATGTAGCAAACACTCTGCCTTTCTCATCCTAAAATGCAGCTTAGAAATCAGACCCAAAGACTCCCATCAAAAGACTGGAGCACCATTAAACTCCCTCAGCTCCTGGCACGGAAGCCAGGTTATCCCTGTAAACACCTGGGCAGTGCCTGCGGGTCCCAGGCTCGGACCAGCTGTCCAGGTGGGGATTTCTGAGAAACTTCATTTTGTTCACTGCCACAAGTGCTGGGAAGAGATGTATTCTGAGTTCCTCTTTCCTCACAGGAATGACAACATTCCCAGCAACTGATGTGTTTGAAGGGGTGTAAGAATAAATAATAAACTACTCACATATAATAAGTTGCCTGAAAGAAGAGTTATTTCTAAAAACTCTATATCGTGACCAAACTGCTAAAAGATGACAAAAACGCCAACAAAAATAAGAGGTTTCTCAGTAAAAAAAAAAGAGCCACAATTTCAGGGGACTAGAGTATAATTATTATGGAAAACATTTTCTTCAAAATCCATGGGCAATTCGGGAAATTTAGGTCACTGAGCCCTGCAGTTATGCCCAGCAAAGAGGTTGAAATGTTAAAACCAAAATATCAACAAGTCTGGAAAAAGATGACATAAAAAAAATATGAAAATGTTCTGCAAAGGACCCATGTCCCTACTCCATTCCAGTTCTTTGAACAGGTCAGTAAATTAGGGCATTAAAAACCCCAACAAAACCACCTCTGGATATTGTAGTTTAGACTCCCAATCTGACAAGATCCCAAACAAAAAAAAACACTAGAAAGGACCCATGGGTTAACTGATGGTACTACCATAGATCAAAAGGGAAACAGGATACCAAAAAAAGAGCATAAAATGCACAATTTTCTTTATCTAAACATGTGTTACATATGATTTTTGCCAGTTTTCAATATTCCATTTACCAGTGGCACCAACACCACCACCCTGGCTCTTCCAGAGCAGCAGCTCCTCAAGCAGTTCCTGCCCCCTTACAGCCAGGCTGGTGGGAAGGCTGGATGCAGCAGCCTGTCAAAGCTGCACTAGCACTATTCCTAAACCTCCTTCAATTTGTTTAATGGCATGCAATGGAAAACTGGGGAAAAACAGCAAATCACAGCATTTCTCATTAAATACCATATAATTTCACCTGCAGGAGAGTCAGACTCAGCCATGTGGCTGTGTCTTAATCAGTAGAAACCCGTTGTAGGACCAATTTTTATTTCATTTTTAAGGCTGAAGCAAATAAAGTCTTATTTTCCATCTTAAGAGTTATGCTATAAATCAAAGGTAAATAGCTTTGGGGCTTATTTTAGCTTGTATTTTTATAATTGAATGAAATTAAAAGTAATAATGTGTAGACAATCCCAAAGATCCCAGAGAAAAATGAAAAGCAAACACAAAAAGGTACAGAAAACATTTTGCACTAATTTATAAATCTAGGCTTAGATTTCTAATCAGTTTAGCAGTAATCACAGCATTGTTAACTTCCAAAGGCAGCTCTTACAAACACTCACTTGTGTGTAGCTGCTCGAGGATCTCGGCCCTATATACCATAAGGAACTAAAGCAGAACTCCTCCAGGCAAACAAAAGTACTTCATTTTGAGGCTGATGCCAAAGAAATTCCAGATTATACGTCCATAAAAGAAGAGTTAAGATCTCCTGGGGCAGCCAACCAATACAACTGCCACTTACTCACTTATTATTCATTCCTTGTACCGCGATAGAGCCCAAGGACTCCGATCAGATGCCAGAGCTCATTCTGGTAGATGCTGTACAAACACATCAGAAAGAGTCTTTAGCCTGAGGAGTTCACAATCTGATCGTTAGTCAGTAAAATCACTCAGCCAGAGACACCGCTGTGTAATCTTCCTTGACCATAAACTCACCTTTTATCTCACTCTAACAGCGCTACCCATGTAACAACTAAAATAAAGTGACTTCTGGATTGTAGTTTGGAAAAAGAAAATCAAGAGAAAATTAAAGCCTTGCCAAGTCACCCAAAAGCACAAACGTGTGCCTGTAAACACAAAAGAAGTGCCACCTCAGAAAGCACCTCCCTAGACTAGTACTTGTAACATCCTTTTCTCTGGCTGTGCTTGGGCTACTCACTTTTTTGAAATTCAAATAAATTAGCACAATCAGCACAATAAAGAGCAGGAGGCAGCAGGCTTTACTCAGGCCTCTAATTCTTGGTGACATTATTAAAGAATGATATATCAGATGCTATAATCCTTCTTAAGACTCTCTTCACATTAAATCATTCAGTGATCACATTTTTGCAATGCTGCTGCATTTCTAGTAACAGACTCATGAGCACACTAAATTCACTTCTTTCCACCCACACATTAGACCTACACACTACTGTGCAAGCACATTTATTTGAACTATTTTTAAAAAATTTTCTCACCAGATAACTCATCTCTAGCTTTTTCCATCCCTCATCAAACAGAACCCTTTTTATCTCTACATTGAAGAGTTTATTCCACTGATTTTCTGTGCAAGCAAAAAAAAAAAAAAAAGGTAACCACATTTCCTAAAGTTTTGATCTGTTTTGAAAGGAATCACCATAGCTGCCAGTCCACGAAGAGGAAAAAAAGGCTACCAATGGCAAATATTCCAAAAAAAGCGTGTGTGTGCTCCGCAGTATTCAAAGGAGACAGAGCCTGAGGTCTCCCCTCAACCGAAGCTGAGACAGAAACGTTCAGAATTTTTGTTTCAGCAACTGCCAAATCCCCGGGTCATTATTTTTCGTGTGGGGTGTACTGCACGTTCAATACACTCCACTCCAGTTTTCTCCCTCCTCTCTATCCACTTTCCTTAGCATTTCTGTTCATTTTCTGGTCTCCCTTTTCTCCAGCCTGACTTTCCCACTTTCATTTTCCTTTCCTACGGATTCCTTCCTGTCTTTCAAAATACCGTGCCTATTTGAGTTCCTTCCCTTTTTATAACCACAGAGTTCTCTCTTCACTGTCCCTGCCCACACTGTCAAGTTCTTTTCCATTTCTATCCACATCTTTACCTGTTCAACCTGGCACAGGTACCCCAGGAGATCCAAGCATCTTCCAAAGGGAAGAGATTACAGTGTTTTGGTGGCTGATCTGCTGACTGAGCTTGAGAGTGTCACTCTCCAGACATGAGCTTGAACTGCCAGCTTCCCTTTGCACTGGTCAGCCTCCTGCAAAGCTGAAATCTGCATCTTTTAGGGTTGTATAGACTGAAAAACCTCAACTATTTTCTGTGGGATAGAGCCCTAACTAAGGGCTCTGTTCACCTGAAATGCGATGCCATGGCTTCCACAACCCAGCATGTAGGCAGACTGCACTTGATAAATGTCTGTTTATCGTAACTGCAGAAGTCAGTTCTGCTTTCCCAACCTCTTTCTCCCTCAAGATTAGGAAGGTAAAGGTCACATTTTAAAAAGACAGGCCTTTAAAACTACTTTATTAAGTGCTAGCAACTAAACCCTGTGTGAAAATATCCCACTCTTTTCCATAAAATTAGGCTGCACTCAATCAACATATTCTTCTTTATAGAGCTGACAATGGCTTAAGAATTTTTAAGTTACACTGATATAAAGAGGGTAAAAAAACCCCTCTGCTACTGAGAAAGGAAGCTCCAAAATATAGAACTGCAAATTCCAACATGGGAATGCATTCAGATCGTATTACAACCAAAATTCTTACACTAATTAGAGATTGATTTTTACAAGGCTTCAGACCCTCTATGCCTCAGGGCTAGGTTACAGAACTACTAGTTTTATCATTCTTATTTTTAGACAAAGATTCATTTTCTGCTCAAATCAGTACAAAGAAGCTATTGCACACCCTTCAAAGACACAGTCAAGAGTCCTCACCGACACCTCATCTCAGCAGAGGCAGCACTTTTGAGTAGCACAGAGGCAAAGCCATCTTCAGCCTTGGGGAATGGAGCAGAAGATGCACTTTCCCCACCCTGTGCCTAACAGGAGGATGTGGCTTATTTTCACCATCTATGTCGCGCCTTTTACTAACACAAAGCGTCCCTCTTAACATTTAGAGTATGCTCATAGATTTGCTTTAGTCTCCACTAATTCTAAAATCTCAAAGGGTAAAATGCTACTGCTAGGCAATAAGCAATTTTTTTTGTTTCTTAAAAGCATATTTGTGCAGTTAAAATGCCATCCCAATCTGCTGCCACTTTGTTCCGCTGTATCTCTTCTGGTTGTCCAGGCAAGGAACACACAGCTAATAACTCCATCTTCCTGACTATGCCTTGGGCTCTGGCGAAGAGCAGCTGAGAAGAAAGACTTTTTACATGCTTATGATTAAAAGATAACCGATAACCAGGATCCAGATGTTGGTCTCCGCTGGCCAGCGCACAGTGCAATTATTATTCCATTTATAGAAAGAGATGCTGTCCCGCCTTTTCCAGCCAACCAAAAGGTCTCCTATAAAATGCTCAAATACTCTGAAGAGAGGCATTCAAAACAAGGAACGAAAAGGGAACGAATCGTATCTGCTCCACAATTATTGCATTATATAAATTTAACATGGCCTCAATCCTACGGCATCATCCATTCCCACAGACTCCCAGGCTCACTCTGTCAGGGTGAGCTTGGATTTTCCACACGGGTGCCTACGGACAGCACTGCAGCACCCAAGTGAAAAGCAAAATGTTGGCTAGGAGAGAGGCAACCTCAGCCTCTTCACACCCACAGCCCAGAGCAGCTTCTCATGAGGCCAGCGGGAACAGGCACAAATTGTTTAAGCCAAACGCAGTCTGATAGTGTTACTGAAGCTCTTCTCTCTCTGAGCTTGATCTTGGAAAAACAACTGAATTTGTTTAAAGAACCAAAGAGTATTCTCATACCCTGCGTTCTGGACAAGGAACAAACCAGATAAAGCACAGGGGTTTTTAAAGTGGTGAGACTTCGGGCTGGAGGAAAGGGATGGAATAAAAATAATAGCATCATAGAATCATCTGGTTGGAAAAGACCTCTGGGATCATCAAGTCCAACCATATCTGTGCCCTTACTTAAATAAATCCCCTTAAATAAGTAGGGCTGAAAGGCAGAAGGGTTTCAAAATACTGAATGTATAAAAATGATAATTATCAAGCTAAGGAATAGCCAATAAGACAATTCTAAACCTTGCATCTAACTGTAATACTTCAACAACTTATCTTAATAAATCGTCAGCTTAATAAATCTGGTCCACATTTATATCAGTAAGCGATACTGTTTTGGCAAAAAAAGCCTCCACAATTCCATAAAGGAAAAACAGGTTAGAAAGGTTAGAAATACTTGGAAAAGTTATCACAATCACTACAGATGGAAGTCTGTAAACTGTATAAACGTGCACTGACTGCTCAGAATCTGCACACCAATACATTATTAATTCTTTTTTCAGCTGTGGAGAGGAAAATGTATAAACTGTTAATCCATTATAGACCACCACTTCCTTTGGGTATTTCTAAACAATGGAAAAAGAGAACTTAGTGAAGTTTAAAAATAACTTTTTGTCTACCAACAATTCAGTTTACTTTAAAATTAAGCTTCTTGCAGCCTCAGAATCACTATGTATCTATCGTCATATGTTTCCTAATTGTAATAAAAATAATAAAGATTAAGGTCTGGATTTCCTAGTAACATCACATTTTTATAATTATACTGTGCATGTCATTCCCAAGCATTAGTGAAATTTGACACAAATGTGATTTCTTCCAGTTCTTTTGTATTTCCTGAAATGTACAATATGCAGTAATTTCTGCCTTGATTAAATAATCTGATTCAGTTTTTCTCCTCCCATTATATACACTATTTTTTCCCTATATAATGTCAAAATAATTTATATGATAGAAAAACCATTTACAGTCAGATAATTAAAACAAACAAAACTAACAGAGCTACCCATCAAGAAGTTGTTCCTCTTGAAAGTATTAATTTCTTCCACAAAGCCTTAAATCAGATTTGATTCTTAAGGACAGCACAGATCCACCAAACTCCAGATAATTGTCACATTCCTGGGCCCAAGCTATTACAGATTTTAACAGAGAACATTTCCAGGGGTTTAGCATGGCCCAAATACATATTTTTTCATGGTACCACTCTTAAAAACAATGGCAGTATTTCGGCTGAAGTTTTCACACACAACAAAACACAAACACACAGTACCCCTGAGGGAGACCCCTGAGTGACAAATTAAAGTCAGTGCTTAAAGTCTAATGAAATAACAATAAAACAACAACAACAAGGAAAAAAAAAGAGCTTTTTAGTGTACTGTGTCAGGAAACACTTACAGCAAGTGACTCTACAAACCCCACCACAAAATAAATTCCTACAAAATTACGTCTGCTTTGGCCTCAGTTAATTTAATGCAATTTCAGTTGAATCTCACTGGTTTCAGCTTTGTAAGCTCTACCAGGTTTTCACAAGGGGCCAGAAACTAAGCTGACTTGGATGAGGTGCACAGGAGCAACACCAGGAAAACACCGGCTGCCAGCCCATCAGCACTGCCATTGTCCCCGTGCGCTTCCCACGTGCGCATTGCACAATCAGAATGCTTAGTGCAGAGAAAACCCTAAGCCAAGCAGCTGGTAATACATACAAGGGTCATGAAGAAAAGAAAGGATGTCATCCTTCCATTGTTTTAATTTTAAAAGAATAAAAAGAGTGAAAAGCATAAAAGGACAAAAATTGTTACCCAAGACACAGTTCATCAACGGAACAGAAAATTCTGGTACTGCAAAAATATCTCTGAAATTATAGTTTAAGATATAAAGCTCACTCATTAACTCATTTCCTAAAGGCAATATTTTCTGAACATCTCCCCCCTTTTTACTAACACCACATTAAAATATTAAATACTTTATTTACTGTTTTTATTTAAGACTTAGAAAGTAAAGTTCTGGACATGGAGGCACTATTAGCTAATTTAATGGCAAACTGTTCCAAGAACAGTCATTTCTTTTCAGCAGCGTAGCAAATTCCCTGCTTTGTTATTGTCTGCAGTTGAAGAATTATAAATTTCAAAATTATTTTTTACTTTCATAAGATTATGAAAGATTACGCAATAGCCTTTATTTTAAGAATCTGGACCTTTTTTTTAAGTTAGAAAACTCATTCAGCTGTGCAACCCATCGAGATTGTTATTTTAATGGTGCATTACTGAATATCTCTAAAGTCTCTGAAATAAATGAAATGGTTCAAAACGTCAGAAGGAAAAATTTAATAATTTAAAAATAGACACCATAAGTAGCACTGCTATTAAAAAATCATAGTTCAGTTTGTCTACACGAGACTTCTAAGGTAGTTAAAGAATATCCCTGCAAATTTAAGAGGGCTGTACATGAAGATTTTACATTGCCATTCTCAAAAATGCTCTGTTAATATTAAAAACGGGGAAATAAATAGTCTGGGATTTTGTTACAAAGCGCCAGTAAGTCTTACATTACACACACCACCGGATAGTTGCAATGTTTACAGAAAGCCAGTCATTTAAACCTCCACTGAAAGTTCTTAAATCTTTGTTGCTGACAGAAGACAAGTAAGAAAAGCCTTGTGCCAGAACCCACTGTTTTAAGAAAACGAGACAAACAGTTTTTGCTAAAGCACTGCCTGAGTTTGTGTAGAAATATTTACTGTTATACAACAGAAAACATGCAACTAAGGGGAGAGGGAATGGGGGAGGATTACAGAAACACCGACAAAATCCATTCAGAAATGGTCTTCTCAGCCAGGTAGCTTTAGCTTCTCTGTCTGCTTTCATACTCCTTACAGAAACATTCCTTTTTCCAAAGGAAAAACATCACCAGGTTTAAGGATACACCTCGAACACAGAGAAATGAAAAGACTCAGTTGTCCAGGCTTCCACTAAATTGCAAAAATTTTGGTTTTGTACTCTTTTAAGGACTTCACCTTTCCTTATCTCAAAACGTGAACGTTGCTAAGCAGATTAAAATTACCTTTAAGCCTCTCTCTGCAGAGATAGGTACTTTTTTTCCTCAGGAGTAGTGTTTTCTTTGCTTAAAAATGTAAGAACTAGCTTTTTTACAATTCCAGCCTGACTTTGTGGCCCAGAGCGCTTCCAACCTGCAGTGGAGTTGGCCAGTGCACTCCTACGGGCTCAGTCCTGAAACCCATGCCAAGGCACCACCGAGGCACTTGGCACTATCCCTGACATCCCTGGTACCTGCTGCCAGGTGTGTTCGGGATAGTGCCAAGTCACACCCAGCTCTGTCACCCCCACAAGCTCCTTCCCCCCCCCCCCCCCCCGACCCACTCCTGCTGCTGGTTATCTCAACTTTATCTGAACACAAGGATCATCTAGGGTTTTTTCCACAAATAATCAGCATTTTTAAACTGCAGATTATCTGCAGGGCAGCTTATATGCATGAGGACTTGCACGCTGCTGTTTAAAATCCCTTTTTTCAGTGAGATGCATTAGAAAACAAATGGATGCTTACATAAGGAAATTATGATAATTCTTATTTTATAAATAAACCAGTACTTTATCAAAAATAGTCTCATTTAAACCTTACTAAACCGGAATGATTGTGAAAAAATAAGAGATTTACATCCTTATAAAACATGATTTTTTTTTGCTTTACAGCTCAGCTCTGGCAAAGCATAAATTTCTACTCTGCTTCATTAGAAAAAAATATCAGCTTACCCTTTCTTCTTTTGAGTACTAAAATTTCAACATAAAGTTTGGTTTATATTAAGAGCAAGGCTTAAATGACTTTAAGACAAGAAAGGGGACACATTTCACAGCCTCATATAATTGTTTTTCCTACGAGTTAACTTTTTTCTTAAACTGGTTTCTTATTAAACAACACACTCTGACATTTTGCATCTCTTCATTGTGTACCTAAGAACTTGACCAAACCGGACACACTCACAAATCGCTTTATTTTTCTCACTGACATTTCTTTAAAGTGATATTTTTTCATGGCATGCTCTTAAAAACGAACCTTATTATCTAGAAAATATGTCATATTTGCAAACTCTTTTGCTCCACTTGCTTTATGGAAAGGAAAAAGCCCCATTTTCCACAAACAGCTGTGGTTTTCGTGTCACTGAAGGGCACATAGCTTGGCTGTACACCCTACCCACTGAGTCATCAGAAACTGGACTAGGCTGCAGAATGCCATTTTTCATCAGATCCACATGTGATTGACACAGACCAACAATCCTTGGGCAGAGGGCTCATCCTAATCAGCCACATACAAAAAAAAGCACTAAACCTACATGAGTTTATCCAGCTTGCATGGACCAAAAATTAGCTTTTCGCATCCAGAATGTTGATTTTTAAGACTACTAATGATACCTCCTTTCTTTTTTTCCAAATGGCTCAAGACCCATGTTTATGTCCCTGATCAGAAAAGCCAAGGAAGTTTCATTTATCAAAACCACCTTCTTTTAATATTTGAACTCTAACACTCTAACTCTCCAGGGCAGGTGAGGCACCAGTTACCTTCTTCCACTCTGCTGCAGGTGGCCCTAATTCTGTCAGAAAAGCAGAAAGCCTATCATATTTCATTAGCAGTGTTTATATGCCTAAAATCACCCAAGACTGGACAGCAAAATTTTCAAAATTTATCTGTTTGTCATTCCCATCACTTCCACTCATGTGAAGAATAGCAAAGCATCAATGTGTCAGCTGGAACGTTAATGCTGCATCAAAAGCAGAGCTTTCATACACTGATATGGATCACCAAAAGTGGCACTTTGCTGCTGATTTTTTCAGAAAATCTCCTAAATCAGCAGTGGGTACTCATGTTTCAATTTAATAAGCAAAAAAAAATTAGAGGATCTTGAGTAGAAGAGATACTACTAACGTGCATGGTGATGTGTAAAAAATATTCAATATCATAAATTGAGGAGCCAGCAGAGCTTCTCCAGAAGTATTTTATAATGATTTAGGATGTGGGTAAGAGTTATCCACCCTTGCAGCTACTGAAAAATCTCTCAAACAGCATTCATTTTCCAAGGGAAGGGTATCAGTAAATCGGGTGTCACGAAGGAATAGTTTGCACAGAAGCACGAAGCAGTCTGAGCCAGAAAGTTTCACTGAACTCTCAGCTTTCGTTAAACAACGCAAGATATATATGGGAATAAACAGACAGATTAGGAAAAGACAGCAGAAGAAAGTAATAATCTTCACTGTGAGGAATGGGGCAAATGTAAACTGAAAGAGTCTCTGTGTGAAACAAACAGAGGCTATAAAAGGAAGACTGTTTAGTGCTAAATCTGTTTCGTGTAGGCTTCTTGAGGAAAAAAAGATGACACTAGCCATCCAAAAACTTTACACCTGGCAGGTGAACACGTTCGGTCCAAGGATGGAAAAGAAATCAAATGCCTAAACTTCCCCCCAGAGCTTGGAAACTTGGGAATTTTGAGTTGATAACTTTGCAGGAAAGTGAGCAATGCTAGAAAGATCACAGCAAATGCTGTTTCTCTGCCAGAATTTCAGCAATGGCCATGCCGAGTCTCAGGAACTCAGCCTTTGCCGTGGGATACGAGATCGCTGTGGCAGCACAGTCACCTCCTTTCACAGCTTGAGCTCAGGAACCACAAGGGCCCCGCAGAGGGGGAAACCTCAAACTGGCACTGTCTAATTTGGTTTTGTTTATGTTCCTGTGTTCCCTATTGATCTGCCTAGGGCTTAGAATCAACAGCAAAGACCAGGAACCTTCCCAGTACAAGCTGCAGAAGCAAAATAATCTCAGAATGATGCTTCCTGCTCCAAATCAGAAGAGACAGCTGGATCCAGCAGCCAGCAGTTGGGAAGTGGCCCTGAAGTCCACTCAGTATGAGGCCTCTCACACACATCAGTGTGTGTTTCAAATTTACCTTGCTGCTGGAAGCTGGGCTTTCTGTTGGGCACAGTACTCTCTGCAATAAAGCAGATAGAGCAGTGTCCATGGAGGTAGGACATAAACCTTGCAAAAAGGTAAACCAGTTTCTCAGTAGAAGAAATAGGGAGGAGAAAGAGCAGAAGATAAACAACAGTGGAAATAATCCTTTGGGAACAGTTTAACTCTCAAGGGACTATTACCAGAATTTCCAATTAACAGATACACTTGACTCCAAAACAAGACATGGGCATCTATCCTCTAACAAGGGTAGAGACTGAATAGCTTGGACACTCCACATGATAAATACTTGGCAGTCACCAAAAGATGTCCCACAGGAGAAGCCTTCACAAGCTTCTTGGGAGACTACAAAGTGCACAGCATCTGCATTAGTAAGACACAGTCCTGCTCTCACCACAAATTAACATCATCTCATTCTTTCCACACATCTCAAACAGTAACGTGCTGTCCATAAATTACAACACAGAGGGCACAGCACATCCAGCCATTACAAAAGCCCCTTTGGATTTATTTAAAGGGAAAATAAATCAGTTAGGAAAGGCAAACCAAAAGATACTGCTTGCTGGTTTTCTGTAAGGTATTCGTGGGACTACCCGACACCCAGACCAGTTAGCATGCCCACCAAAAGATGCACTGCATTTTGGAAGTTCTTTCCTCTCTAAAGGATACCACAGATTTCAGTGCTGTCAGCATAATTTACAGAATGCAGGTGTTGGTTATTCTTTAAAACGAGTCCCTCATACCCAGGGCACCTCCTCCCTGATTCAGCCTACAGAGAAACCAGACTAAAATCTTCCTACTAGTAGAGAAACACATTGATTTACAGAGCCCTTGGAAGGCTGTATTCCTTCTCCTGTCATATACACAGAAATCAGTCAAACACTGAACAAAACAGTAGCATCAAACAATGTGCTCTTCAAGAACATGATAAGTGCATTTCCAGCTGTATTGTAAGAAGAGCCAGTATCTACCTATGAACCAAGGTATGACCACAATTTAACAGAGGAGTGTCCACTTTTTATACGTGAATTGGGATACTTCCTGCCATGGAACAACGAACAGACTTTAGCCCCTTCAGAAAAGAAAGTAATGAAATACCAAACCAATTTAACTAGTCCATGGTTTGCTGCCTGAGGGCATCTGAGATCCATGAAAGCAGGTAAAAGGCACCATGCCCTGTGATAGACATGAGCTGCAGCCTTGCTCCAGGTCAAGGCCCAGCACTACCCTGAAGTCTTCTGAAAGTAATTCTCCTTCCCCACTTCCAGGCTGTACATTCAGGATTCAGAGCTGCTGATTTATAATATTGTAATCTATCTGGGTTTTTTTACTTTAAAGTTTGTTCTCAACACTCACAGCAATTTCTTTTCAATAGTAGTGGAAATGTAGGATAGCTTGCACAGGAGCTGCTCTTGCATGGGTTGCCATCCTATGCTTTCAGCCCCACCAGTAATAAGTGCTGTGGTTGAAGAGCCAGGAGACATCTCTGTCAGTAGCTGGAAAAAACTACCCCACACAACTGTTTCCAAATAAAAGATCAAGGTAACTATCAAAGACAGACTGTACCACTTCACTGCAGCAACAGCCTTTTCCATAATTGACAAGTTTCTTCCCTATCAAAAGACACTATCTCAAACCATGAATTTTATTTTACTACAAAATACTTGCCTTGTTCATATCTAAATGCTAGGGTTGAAAGGAAAGAAGAGAACAGATTCTTGTTAATAGGACAGATGCACCAGGATTTTGGAATTACATTCCTACTTCAAAGAAGCATTTGTATGTTGATAACAATCTCTGTAACAGCAAGAAAGCGACAAACAGCAGGAGGCTGGGAAGACAGGCAATTCTGGTGACAGACTGCAAAGTAAACAAACAAAAATTAAGTAGATGTATTTTTCATTTTTCTTTAAACAGAGATTCATCTTTTCTTTTTCAAAATGAAGTTGTCACCTCTGTGAAGGATTAATCATAACAGAAACTGTATGATGTCACTGAAGTAAGAAAATAATAATAGAGAGAACATACAAGAAGAATGTAGCCCATCAACATTTAAATAGAGCTTTGAAAACACTATCTGAAAAAAGTTCTGGTTGATAATATATGGTTTAACTGCAGAGATTCAAATACTGGCATTAAAACCAAGAATGCAAAGGAAATAAGTATTTCTCTTGGAATAGTCAGCAATACATAAGCCTCATCAACTTTGCCAAAGTAAGATCTCTCCTCCTTTACACAGGCAAGGGAATGCATAAAGGCTGATGATGGTAAAACAAGCATTTAGTTGTTTCAGTAGGGTTTGGTCAAAGCTAAGTCACCAATAAAAAAAGAGCACTTTCCCATACATCTGTTGTCTAGGTAACATTTCTGAGACCTAATCTGCTAACTTTGAGGACAATAACAAGCTTTTACTACTGTTAGGTCTGCAAAACCCATATAACCATGGCTGAGCGAGCTGGAATTTTTATTACTGGCAATGAAGTAAGATTCAGACAGAAAACAGCTTGATTGTCAAACCCAAATGTGAGAGTCTGAAATATTGGCTGTTAGAAAAATCACCTTTTGACTTGTAAACTAAGCAAAGCTTTATCTGAAAGTGATTGAGAGAGAACAAGTGCAGAACCTCCTGCTGTCATTTTCAGAGTCACTTCTGGAAACAGTTCTACTGCAGGGTAACAACCCTCTGGCCTCTTCCCTTTCCACCAGCCTGCATACACCGCTCACACGTGCAACTGGAGGAGCAAGCTGAAGAGTGCTACAACGCTCCAAGTACCACAGAGGCATGGCAAAATCATATGGGAACAATCAAAGAGGCAAGAGACTGGAAGAAAAGGTATCCAGCTTCCTGGACAGCTGAAGCTCTGCCCTGCTGCACTCTGGGCTCTGCCGCTGCCCCACTGTGAGACAGTTTTTCCAGTCTCCAGAAGACCAAACAGTGCAAGCACAGAATAACATTTTATGGACTTGCTGATCTCCCTATAGGATTCCTGCCCATCGGACTCCACAGCCCTTGGGATTTAGCTCACTCCCAACAGGAACTGAACAGGCACTGCTGGGGACCCATGCAGCGCTCCAGGCTTGGGGGAAGAGAGGCTGGAAAGCTGCCCAGTAGAAAAGGACCTGTGGGTGTTGGTCAACAGTCGGCTGAACGTGAGCTGGTAGTGTGCACAGGTGGCCAAGAAGGCCAACAGCATCCTGGCTTGGGTCAGAAATGGTGTGGGCAGCAGGAGCAGGGAAGTCATCATTCCCCTGGACTCGGCACTGATGAGGCCGCACCTCAGCTCCTGTGTTCAGTTTTGGGCCCCTCATTACAACAAAGACATTGAGACCCTGGAGCGTGTCCAGAGGAAGGCAACAAAGCTGCTGAAGGGGCTGGAGAACAAATCTTATGAGAAGTGGCTGAGGGAACTGGGGCTTTTTAGTCTGGAGAAGAGGAGGCTGAGGGGAGACCTTACCACTCTATAACTGCCTGAAAGAAGGCCGTGGCGAGGTGGGTGCTCGTCTCTTCTCCCAAGTAACAAGGGACAGAACAAGAGGAAATGGTCTCAAGTTGCACCAGGGGAGGTTTAGATTGGATATTAGGAAAAATTTCTTTACTGAAATGTGAAGCATTGAAACAGGCTGCTCAGGGAAGTGATAGACTCACTATCCCTGGAGGTGTTCAAAAAACGTGTAAGCATGGCACCTGGGGGCATGGCTTAGTTGGCAGGGTGGTCTGGGGCTGATGGTTGGTCTGGATGATCTTAGATGTCTTTTCCCACCTTTATGATTCTATGATTCTATGAATTATTTTCTAACTGTCATTTATTTTGCAACTACCAGACCTACCATCTCAAGTACTGAGGGTACCCTAGGAAAGAGCCATGCCAGGGCCCCTGGCCCACATCCAGCAGAGCCCCAGGAGGAGAGGCAGGGAAGGAGGAATCACAGCAGGTCAGACAGGAGCACTGGGAATGCTATGGTTACCTGGTGCCTTGACTTTGTTTCTGAAGCAATATTAACCAATTTTTTTTTATCTAATTCTGGTTTAGTATATTCCCAAGAGACACCCAGTTCACCAAAAAATGCCTTAGTATACAATTTCAGAATACATTTTATTCCAGTAGACCTGTACATATCCCTCAGGCTTAATGCAGCAAGTTTAAGAAAACCACTTTCTATGGAGAAATAAATCCATCTGCCTTATGTCCTTCCAGGGGAGGGCTCTACCTCTGTCCTTCCCTGCTGCAGCAGCACTGCTGACCTCAGCCAGGGCAACCACAGGCAGAACAACAGCGTTCACTGAGGACTGCGGTTGCAAAATCAGACACAATACAACTCGTCATAGCAAGCTCTGTTTGTCTTGACATTGCTCCTCTTGTACTTTAAGCCATCAGGGATTAAAATTCATTCCAAATACATTTCATTATGAAAACACAGCCATGCATATACACAGAAATGTGCAATATATCCTTTTGATATAATAATTTTTTTTCCTCCAGTTGATAACCTCATTCTGATGGCTTTAATGTTAATTTTCTTTTTTTTTACTGTAAATAACTAGGACACCAGATACCAGTGCTAGCATTAATTATGCCAGCAGACAAGCAAGTCATCTATTACTGAACTAAATTACTTCTAATTGTACATGCAACTCGAACTCTCCTTATGCATAAATAAGAACGAGTTTATGTCTTTTAAAAAGTGTATGTCATTACAGAGAGTGAATTAACAGAGAGTTCACTGTCTGACAGCATCACCACTGCTTTTATTTTATTTTTACATTTCCACTATGCAAGCACTGAAGCGTGGAACAGCCCTATAAACATACAGGAAAATATGACCCTGTCCCAGTGAGTTTACATTCTAAGATGGGATTTCTTGTTAGGGCTAATTCTCTCCAATGTTTCAGACTGGTTATTAAAAACAAAGACCTGTACAAACCACGTGCACTACTGCCTGCTAACACAAATGATATGTACCATTACTTGGTTTTCTTCCTAAATGCATCTTCCTCAATGCAAAGTGACCCTCTCCTCTCTGCCCTCCCCAGCAACACGTTTACAGGAACACAAGTAGCCCAACTAAGCAGAATATACTGAACTCAGAAGTACAGCCAGTCATTCCTGAATATCAGTAATGACATCCAAAATCCTCAGGCTCAGTTTTCAGATATTTTTCAAGTATTTCTACTTTTTTTTCCAAATATCACATTGATTAAGTCTTTGATTAACATGTTACTTCAGCAAAATTGGGTATTATCTGTACGCAGGAAAAAAGAAAACTACATAAAAATCAATAACCGCAAGCTCCAGTCACAGAAAAAAAAGCTCCTGTAAATTAGACAAAGCTAAATGAGAATTTTTAAACCAACAGCCATGTGTAGTCCTTGCAGCAGTTACTTATCTGTCACAAAGCAGACAAGATACACAATGGCCTTGACCGACCACGATACATCTTTCAAAGTTAACATTTTTCTATTTGACCATCTTATCTTCTTCCCTGAGAACAAAACCCAGGAGTCACTAAGTAAGATATTCATGATCCCAAAGTCTTTGCCAAGGCACAATGTGATCGATCTCAAGGATTTTTAAAAGAGGAATCTGGTGGCTGTAAAATGATTGCTAAAAATACTGAAGGCCTTTCCCAGCAAGTCTTTCAGTTTATCTGTGTCATATTTGCTGTTGCTGTCTAAGTTTCTTCTGGGTAATTTAGATTTCTGTGATGCTACTTAATAGCCCCAAAAAGCTGCTATTTTACCAAGAGCAGTCAGAATCAGGCAACTGCTTTCTCTAAAAAGAGAAGTATTTTCAAAAAGTGAGGAAGTGCTGACCCAAAGATGCACTCCAAGTGTGAAATAACATCATGTGAGTGACATGAAAACAGGCTGGGGACTCCTGATCCCAGGGCATATGAGGATTGTGCCTATACCACAGAGACTAAGCTTGCTTGGTTTCTGGTTGGAGGGAACAACATTGTCAGGAGCTTCAAAAAGTTAATAACCTAATATTTATAGAGGGTAAAGTATTTTGAAAAGATGCTATCAAAAAGGCAAAGAAAAATTAAAGGTCAAAAAAAATTCACAATAATTAGATTTTAGGTCATTTTGCATGAACTGAACTGGAAGATCATAAAGTGTAAAAGAAATTACTTCTGAGATTCAACAAAGAGCTTCCCCACAACATGCAAACCTACCTCCAGCCTGCATACAGATACTGCACTAATACACACCAGCACATTTGTGTGCTAAGCCTAACCTTACAGACTTTTTTATGGCAACATTATAAATTTATATAATTACTTCATTATATTTTTCTAGTACAGCAGATTAGAAGCAAGTTTACTGCATTTTAGCTGAAGTTAGAGAAAAAATTATTTTTTAGTACAAGTTTGCGTACACATCTGTGAAAATAAAGCTCTAATATCAGATTGATTTATAAAAATGGCATTTTAAGGGCTATTGACCTTGGTGCAAATGATTAGGAGTACACTGTGTTTACCAAATAAAGATTTTCAGGGAGAGATCTGTTTACTAGCTATGTTTCTTTGTAAATAAAAAGATTCTATCATTGCTAGGATAGTGCTGTATGCCAGTGGGTGGGAGGAAGCTAGACCTTCCTCAAAGACCTCCACCCAACGAAAGCACTTAATGTAAAAGAAAAAGTACTCTGTGAGAGGAGCTGATGTGGCTTTAATCAGTGAGAAAACATAAACTATCTGTGACCCAAAAAACTATAGGTGCATGCATTTATGAGCATTAGAAGCACGCAAATGGCAGTCAAATACAATGGCAAAAGGAAAAAAAGGGGCTGCAGGAGGGATCCTCTAACTGAACACGTTAAAGAAAAACTACAGACCACCATGGATGCCAAAGGAACAGGGTCAGGCAGAAACAGGCACTAAAGAGGCAATTGCCATGCTGTGCCATGGCAACATTGGCATCACAAATTGCCTTTTTGCATTACCATAAATTGCCACCAAATCCCACCTGGTAATTCAGAATCTGGTCGTACAATAATCATTTGTCCCATGCTCAAACGTAGATCTAGAATACATTCATGAGGTAATTATTAACATTACATTGATTCTAAACAATGCAATTAATTAACTGAGAGTTCAACTTTTCCTTCATAACCTTAAGCTGCAGAAGGCAGAGCCACAGACAGCCTGTTCTGAAGAGCAGTGTCCTACAGTAAAAGGCACACAAACAGCAACAGAGGACAAAGGCCATTAACAATCATTTATTTGTCCTAATTCAAGGACTGTTCCTCTCTGTTTGTTCTGCTGCCTGGTCTAGCCTACAAAGCCTTGCTGACAAAAAATGCCCTCTCTTACCAAAGGTTTGCAAATAGCCATTTTATAATTCCATTGCTTGGCCAATCTATTTCCTGTTAAATCTACATTAAAAAAAAAAAAGTGCCAGTGTGGTGGCAGCATTCAGAGTGCCAGCAGAGTTTCTTGGAGCCCTTGCTGCTATGAATTCTTGCAGTAAAGGCATCATAAAAGCAAGCAAGTGCCTCGCAGACATCAGCTGCCAGAAATACCACAGTCCAAAGGCTCGACAAGGAGGAAAAGGGCTCCGTGTGCTAACTCTGTACCAGGTTCTCACTTCACTTCCACAGTCTGTAAACCCTGGCAAACTTTCTCATTGCAAATGGAGCTGACATTAGCAAAACTGGTTTTGCTAGTATACTTTATACCAGTTCCTCAAGTGAAACAAGCAAAACAAAACATTTAATAAAAGCATGTTCTTCCTTGCTCCCCCCACACACTATCACTATATCCATAACAGATTTTTCTAGTATAAAGTATTATTAAAAATCAAAATCCCTCACTGACGTTTCTGGGCTAGGTAACATTCCTCATACAGTCCTGCCCTCAACTGCATTAAGACTTTGCTTAAATTAGAAATGTGTCCTAAGTATAATTCCACAAGTCAAGAAATACAGGAAAGCCTTCTATTGTGGAAGAAGTTATACCATTGTATTTGTAGTCTCAAATGGCATAAACTGTGCTGTCACAAGCACAGTAGGATCAGTACTGCTGCAATTAGAACAGGGCTTTACCCGTGCCACGTCAGTGAGAAATCACCAACATAAAGAACAGACCATTGCAACATTACCATTCGAGGTGAGAGGACGATACCTCATCACCTAAGACCCCAGACACTTGTTTCTGTATCTTACGATGGGATCTTTCAGGGTCATGGGCAGCAGAGGTCTGCAAACTTCTTTGAAACAGTATTTACTCTTTCTCCAAGGCCAAGTTGAAGAAACATGATCAGCTAAGTCAGCAAGCTCGGTCTCCCTTGCCTTCAGCAGGTGTTTCAACAGCTCTCAGAGGTTAAATTCTCTATAATATCAGGGGAGAAAGGGAGGAAAGACAAAGCACAGAATTTATAAAGAAATGGATAACAATGAACTATTCTCTACTTCTTAGTGAGATGAGTCAAGAAATTGCATATGTATGATTGAAAAAAAGCGTAGATCTTCAATCAGCATCATGCAGGAGCTGCAACCCACACAACTCAGCCACAGTCACCTGTCTTCACCCCAACACCACCACCAGCTTGGCAGCATATGTAAAACAGCATTGGCTTTCAGATACAGAGTTGTCTCCGCAGCGCTCTGTAGGACTGGACTACAGATCAAAGTATTATCAGTCTCCGTTAAAGGAGGCCTTAACTGTCTTTAGAAGAAGCAGGACTGCAGTAATAAATCTGATTTCCTGAAGCATGAGTTGGAAGTTGTACCCTCCTGTCAGCAGGTTCACTGTGTGATGTATTGTGGAGCTTTGGCTGTAAAGAAGTTGTAGCGTGCAGTTAACGAGCTGTTCAAAGCAGCTGTGAAATCGTCAACTTAATTAAGCCAAGCTTAGTTAACAGTCATCTTTCAAAAACTGTGTGTGAAGAAGCAGGCTCTGGAAGTGCCCAGCTACGTACTGTAGGAAAGTGCTGTGTACTTTTCTAAACCAAGAAATTAAGCACTCACGTGATAAGAGAGAGCACTATTTCACAAAGAGTTTAAAGACAGACCCCGGCTGTTGGGGAGCTTCATTATTTTTTCTATTTTTAGAGAGTTAAGAAGCATAAACACTTGAGAACAGTCAGTGATGGTTTCTTAAGATAGCCTGACCTCTAGAAAGACATGCATGGTTTGGAGAGAGGAAGGAGAGCCTCCTGAGAAGACCTTCTTGTGAAGGCCCAAGCTCTCAGCATGCAGTACTGAGCTCTGCAGGTGGATGCATTCACGTGGGAGTCACGATCCAAGAGGTTTGTCCCACTCAGATGAAGTCAGACAACTTCAGAGAGCATCAGGAACACCAAGGTGCTCCATACTGCCTAAAGGTATTTCCATCCTTGTTGGTCATGGCTTTGAATAAAGCACTTCAGCACGTACCGCTGTCTTTCCTGTACATTAACCAGGTTAGCACAGGTTAAAGACCTTGTCCAAAATAGATTAAAAAATAAGATCTAAGGGTATACCAAATCAGGAGCTTGTATTCTATTTAAATAACTGCAAGCTCATCAGCAAACATCCTGTACACACGTATTGCTCTGGACAGTCTGCTCATGTCTGTTCTAGGACAAAAATATCTGTTGCAACCAACTGAGTTATAGCAATCAATTAACCTGGGCTTGAGAACCTGCGTTTAAACAAACCATTACCACTGGCCTCAGCTCATTCCTCAGTACAGAGGTCGAGGTTTCCCAAACCTAACTCAGACTCTTAAAGAAATGAAGATCTCTTGCAGCACCCAGCAACAGCAGAGGTTCAGTGCTGTTAGCCAAAATCCCTTCATCCTGGAAATTTGCTGGCATGCTTTTCCCTCTATATGAAATGTTTTGTTGGCTTACCTTAAAAATCAGTAAACTAAACTATTTTAGAATGGAGCTGCGGAGACCCCGCCTCTGGGAGAATCTCCTAGAGATTCTACCTGCTGGCTCGGGACCTCCTGATGTCAAGAAAGATGATATAAAAAATTGAAGCCTTTCACCCACACCCACCCCTCTGCAAAATGGAGGGAAAAAAGGAAAATAAAAAAAAAACCCCAGCAATGAGGTACTTCACAGGTCCTTGTAACTCTTACAAAGTAGCATGAAGCTAATAGTAGTCAAGCATTTAAAGATTTCCAGGTAAAGTTTCACAGGTGTATTTACTGTTACTGAGTGTATTGTTAGAGGGGCAAGAGGAAATTGGATCCTAAAGCTGTCAAAGTGACTGGGTACAGCCAGGGAAGCACTGCTCTGTTTTCAGAGATGCTCCACAGAATGCACTTCCTTGGTACCTTTATCTTGAAATGGAATAGCCCTGGCACAGCGAATCCTAACAAGTGGATGCAACTGGGTACTTCTCTGATCAGTCAGCTGGGGAAAAAATGTAAGGGGTCATTGACCAGCAGTATCAGATTTCCTGAGGGGGGATGATAGCTCTTCTTTGCAGGTCATCCGTGGAGAAAGGGCAAGAGACCACATGGCCTCATTGCTAAACACACACTTCAGGAAACAACTGACTGAGGGAGACAGTGTCCTTGCTCCAACTGATGATGGAAAATTCAGGAGGTTTTTCAACCTTTTTGGACTATTCATTCTTCCAAAATGAGGCAGAGATCCCCCTGGAGACAACTGAGATTTCTACAACCTACAAGTAAAACCATTTCCCATGGTGTCCTCAGAGCCAAGCACTGGACCCCACCACTCACACTCTACACTGGCCTCTGGTCTTGACCTCATGATCAAATTTAGGAAGCAATGATAGCAGTGCAAGATACCAGGGAGGCACATCCTAATCTACACAACACCCGTCCATAGAATAAAGGGTTGAACATCACAGCTACCTCTTAACACTCTCAGCCTGTACTTCACAGAAGAAACAGAGGAAAAGATTTCCATTCCCTGAATTCTGCACCACGTGGATTTCACTTCCACAGTCCTTAAAATTCTCCAGTTTGCTTAACTTTGTATAGCAACAAAGCAAAGTTACCCCACAAAGCAAAATTTACCCCCATAACCTTAGAAGAGCACAGCAGAATATTGCCCAAAGAGCACAAGAGAGCCTTGTGAGAGCTCTTAGCAATCAAACGGCCAAGATAAAGGTAGGAGAAAACTTCAGAGCTATTTAACATCCAAAAAAGGTCCTTTTTAGTTTAATTGGCAAAATAAGATGGTAATTTCGGCTCACTCCTTTGACAGCCCAGCTATGAATCTCACAGCAATTCACAAGAGAGCTTAGCTTTTAGCTTTTTAGAAAATGTGAACTTCAGTCACACTCCTCTGAAAATTTGGCGCTGGCAATATTCCCGTGGTCACACTGTGACGAGGGGCTAAGTCTGAGGATCAGACAAGCCGTCAGGCTTCCCACCAGCAGGACTGGCTCCCTCTGCCCCACTTCCACTTCAATTTTGAGACTTTGCACTGATATAAAGAAAAAGAATCATCCACATGTTATAGCGTAAAAACAGTGACAGCAGAATTGAGTTTTTCAGTAAAACATTGTGAGCTGACACATCCATATTTAGCTCTAGGAATCAACAGTGAAGAACGCCCACCAAAATTCCATTTTTTAGTATTTGCTACCAAGACAGCAGGTTGACACCACTGCCTGTCCTTTGGGGACAAACACTGGCTTCGCCCTTCTCACCAAAGCCAGGGGTGAGAGGGAAGGATCAGCTTCCTCACTGAAACTGAGCAGTTTCATTAGTTCCCTGAGTTTTTATTATTAACCAGGATCATGAAAGCTAAATCTCTCTTATCCCCAAGAAGCTGGTTCTTGCTACTTGGTAGCACTGCCAGAGGCAGGACACTATGAAAAGGTTATGCAAGCTGGTTTTTGGGACAAAACTTGGTTCCCAGCAAGCTCCAGCTCTATCTCATCCATTTTAAAGAGCTGTAACTTGCAATAATGTTTCAGAAAAATAAATCCCTCCTAAATAAGTAGCTGCTCCAAAGTAAAAGTTTCCATACTTTGGTAAAGAAAAAATGTTTGATTATTCACTAAGGGACAAAGTATCATTGCAAGGCTTAGAGGCTGTGACTGACAGCACTACCCCTGAATTCCACCCAGCTGCTCTCGTGACAGTTCTGGGCTCCATGGTATTAAATAGCATTTCCAGAACCAAGGGACATACGATAACACAACTAATTGAAAGCACAAGCAGAACAGGCCTTTCATCTGAAATTCTGCAGAAGGCAGATCATTTCCACAGCAAAAGAAAAAAGAAAACAAATACTAAGTAAATGAAAAGTTACAGCAGAATCAATGGGAGCGTGAAGCAGTGTCTGGAATAACTCTTCTTTGCAGTGCAGTTGTTTACAAAACAAAGCTGTTTGGGTTTGTAAAACTTTCTTTGCCTGTCTTTGAAATGTTTTGTTCCTCTAAAATATCAATGCTACACTCAGTTTTTTTTTTTCATCTGCAGGATACTCTGTCTTATGTATGAAAAAACCCACCAGCTTCTCTGGTCATGAAGTCCTTTTCAAAATGCAAACCCATATTTAGTTACAATTCATGCCTCTTCCTTTATTTTAAATGCTTTCATCAACTGTTCTTGGTCCCTGCAATAGTATTTGCAGAAACACATAAATGATCCACATTGATGGTGTTTCAGTGCTAAATATGTGCTAACACTGGTTTGGAAATTAATCCTCCATTCACAAATTCCACTCGAGTACAATTTTGTTATTGCATTTGTCAACTTGGCAACCAAGTTTTAAGGAGATAAACCTAAAATACCTTTACCATATTACATGCCAAAATTGTAAAAAATTATAAGTAAATCGGTATGTCCAGCCTAAAGCCAGAAAAGGCACATGAAAAACTCTTCTTATTTTGGTACCTTTAAACACATTCCTTGCACCTTTCTCCAAAGCACAGTCTGCTGACTGCTGTTAGAGACAGAACACTGCACTACATGGACACTATGATCTGAGCACAACTCTTACATTCCTGGGTATAGGATGGCCCTGATCCTGCATGACACTCAATTAAGATCAAGTGTTCAAGTAAAAACATAACAGTGAGTTGCCAGAAGAGCCAGTGGCAGTCTGGTTCTTCTGATTTCAGTTCAGCATCCCTAGCCCTGGCCACCCCGCTGGCTGCATCCTTACTTACAGAATGATCATCTGCAACCACAGAGCACCAGACAATATAACACATCCCAACACACCTCAGATGCACATGGAGAACTACAGAGGTACAAATACATACAAGTACCTAGAAATTCAAAGTTTCAACTTTTAGAGTCACCACTCTCAAGAACAGCAACAGATGCGCAGGTTTCATTTATGACCTGAAGACACAGCAATTTATATTCTTCATGCAGCCACTGCTTGAGAACAGCCCTCACTGCTACATGAAGCTGAAGGGAAAAAAATCAATTTGCTGTCCCATTACTCCCATCACTAGACAGTTAATAATATCAGTTATTGGTAGGTTTTGCATTAGTTATGGATTAAGCAATCATAAAACATAGGACCCAACCATAAGGGCTGATATCCTGGTTGCACTTTAGAGAACCCAGGTAAGCTTTGCTTAGAGACCAGATATCAAATTCTGGCTGTCCTTAAAATTGTCACCAGCTTCAGTATAGCCAGGCACTTGTTCACTGTGCTGATGTTTTTCTAGAATGACAGAAAATAACTTAGCCCTTTATACAACTGTTATTGCTATTATTTCTATTTTCAAGTCACATATCTAATGAGGATCTATTTTCTACCTCAGTGAAAGGTAAAAACCATCATCCAAGTTCTGCATCAGGTACACTCCTCGAGCTCACAGATTTTAATGCAGTTGAATGACTGTCATTTTAGTTAAAATTTAGGCCATCAATTAACCTCTTCATTATTTGAAAATAATTCTTTGCTTTGTTTTAAAAAATAAAATGCAGATGTCTTGCCAGCCATCCCAATGTCATATCCACACCTCAGTGTGTGCCAGGGCTCTGGATTCCAGAACTTCAAAACTTACATCCTGATATTCATCCTATGCTGAGATGTTCATCACTGAGTTACAGCTCATGGGAAAGTGCCACGTTAGCAGGCATTGCAGGCAAACTGCAGCACCGTGCTTTAAGTACTGAAGTAGCAGGTGTGGTTCTCCTTGACCATTTGTGGAATTTCTCACCCAACTTTAATGAAGAAAAAAAAAGGACAAAACCTGTGAAAGAAACAGCAGACAGTACTAAACAAAAAAGATACACATCTGCAAACTCAGTCATCTCAGCTGAACACCGATTTTGACCTGTTTACCAATCACACATATTAAAACCCCTGTTGTAGAACAGTTCTACACTTCAGTATCAGAGAGACACAATCCTGATAATTCAGTGGGAATGAGGAACATCATCTATCTGATGATACAGAAGTGTAGGTACTCCCGAATGCAGGAAGATTGTATTTGGTGTGGTTGGAGGTTCCTTTGTTGTGCTTTAATTACTACCTTAGCATGTTTTTTTTTCAAAAAAAAGATCCCTTCAAAGAAGTTTTACTTTGCTGCTCGCTTACTGAGGTTATTGTCTGATTAAATTTTATTAGAGATAACAGAACCTCAAACTGAAAGACAGAAAGCGATGGTAAATGTGTAACTTTAAAAATACGTTATCTTTTAGTGGTAAGTAAGATGGGGCCTCATAAAGCTTCCACCACATCCCAGTAGGGAGCTAAGGTCATTGCTAACTCAAAGTTAAAAACAATGGGACGTAGAGGATGTCATTCTTTCATATTTGCCCAGTGATTCTGTGTTTTCTTTTATGGATTTACTTAGGAAATAGGGAAATCTAAAAAATAATGAAAAAACTAAGTTTACATAAGCAGATTTGTGATTTTTAAAATGTTTCATTTATAAAGGAAAATACCTCTTACTTGAAAAGGTTTGATCTTTCCAAGCATACAAAATGTTTGAAGTTTCCTGTGCAACTTTCAAATTAATGTGCAAAATTATTCTGCTTTTGCACAGAGTGAATTCTCATTCTAAATAAAGAAACAGACACAACTTAAATCTGTTAAAAATATTAACAAACAGATTAATTTCTACCCTGATTAAAAAAACAAAAAAATCCTTGAAATACAACCTGTTGAGTTCATTCACGAATTAAAGACCTATGTGGGCAACAAGGAGATGGTCTTTACACCTGCAAAAATATTGAATTCTAGTTTCTAGGGATCTAGTGTTCAAAAATTGAGATTTTACAAGGAAGAGGAGAAAAGAGCCTGGGAGTTTGATTTGAGGCCAACAGTTCAACCCATAGAAAAAGGGGATGGTCTGGAAGAATGCACAAATTAGAGACTCCATTATTTAGTTTCACAGCGTGTGTACCAACATCATTTATTACAATCTGGCCTTAACAGGGATTTTAAGAAAAAAATCAAAAGGGGTTGGATGCTGAAATCTTTTTTGAAGAGCAGAGGGCTTTAACAGCAGCACTTCCCTGATGCCTTTGAAAACTTAAAAATCTGACTCTGGGCAATAAAACTATTTAGTATGTCACACACATTAAAGCTATTCAATTTGCATCATGTCATCCTGTGCCAATTTAAATTATGGTTAAATGAAGATATCTAATTATTTTACCCAACAGACAGAGAGCAACGCGTAGAACGTCACCAGGCCAAGCAAATTCCTACTGAACCTCCACTGGGTGAATGGGTCTGACATAGAAAACACAGATTGACATGGAAAACTGCACTTTGGCCGTGAAATCACGCTCCATGCGCAAGCTTGGAAACATTGCTAACAATGTTTTAATTCCATCCGTGGCTGGTAAAGCAGTTTATAACATGGGCATATTATATCCACACACCCCACCAAAATAGAACACAATGCTAAATTGTTCTCCTACGTGTGCAGGTGCTTCTTGATCCCCTGACAGAACGACAACTTACGCAAAGCTTGTACTGAAACAATTCCACCTTGGGGCCAGTCTGCTCATTACCATATTTGCTTTAGGTTTCTTTCCCTTTTTGCTGAGAGCTAACAAGAGCTTTAGCTGTCCACATCTCTAAATATTTATTTCCTCTTTGAGGACTCATTTGAAAGTCAGCTGGCATTCCAAGCGCTCGAAAAGTGGAACATTTTCAGTGGATTGTTACTATCGCTTAAGAAACCCAATTCTGGAGCCCCTTCTGAAGGTGACAGCCAAGGGAGGTGAACAAAAGTTCACTGAAGTAGTGGCAACTGTTGGATATAACAATTTCAACAGACATTAAAAATACTCCTCCTTCAAATACCCCTTGTTTTCTTGATGTGGACATTTTCTTGAACTTGAGGAAGAGATATTAACAAGTATAAGATGGGAAGCAAAACAGTTTCCAAACAATTATTTTTCTGTTCCAAGTGAATTGTGAGCAACTTTCTTAATGAAACATTCTTCATATTCACAGAGATTGTTAAGCAGCTTCCAATCTAAAACTCATTGAAGATGAAGCATCTGCAAGTCAGTTTAACCCTTCCCACCACTTCAGACCTTTAATTTATAGCATTTTGGGTGTAAAATTGGAATTGCTGACACCATAAACAGCAAGGCAATGCTGGCACCTTGCACTGGAATTTCACACCACATGTAATATTGGGAGCAGTATAAAGGGCCAGAGAACAAATAAGTATAACACCTCCTGTTCTTCTGCCTGTCTTGTAAGTATGTTCTACAACTAGATAATTTCTCATCATGAATGTACTTACACTTCCATCTGAGCCATACAATTAAGAATACAAAGGGTACAACACAGTGAGATAAATACCTGGAACTGTAGAAATATAGGCTTGTTTTTAATACTTCCTCTATTGACACATTCAGGTGGCAGAAAAGGAAAAGCTTAGAAATTAACTACCTAAAATGGCCAGGGAAGAGACACAAAGCAAGCTCAAACCAGGGGCAGTCAAGAACAATGCAAAGGCCAGAGAGGAGTCAGTGTTCCGTGTCTACGAGATGAATTTACAGCTGAAATGAGCTTCAGTGAAGTTTTTTACCAACACTAAGTATTCCAAAAATTCAGGGTCTAACCTTGCCCAAGGAATTGCCCTCAGATGCAGTGACACATTTTCAATGAGCTGACTTGCATGACTGGAAGGGGCACCTATAATAACGCTTTAAAAATTGAGAACACAGCTTATGCCAGGGAAACCTTAAAGCAGCCTCCCGGTACTAAAAGGGTGTCTACAAGAAAGCTGGGGAGGGGCTCTTTATCAGGGATTGCAGAGATAGGCTGAGGGGTAATGGTTTTAAGCTGAAAGAGGGGAGATTTAGATTAGATTTTAGGAAGAAGTTTGTTACTGTGAGGGTGGGGAGGCCCTGGCACAGGTTGCCCAGGGAAGCTGTGGACCCTCCATCCCTGGAGATGTTCAAGGCCAGGTTGCATGAGTCTTTCAGCAACCTGATCCAGGTGTCCCTGCCCATGGCAGGGCGGTTGGAACTGGATGATCTTTAAGGTCCCTTCCAACCCAAACCATTCTATGATTCTATGCTGTGATTTACCGTTTGGGGTTTTTTCCAGTTTACATTACAAACAACAGGAAATTAAAAGGTAAAGAGAAAAAATAGCCTTAAACTTGGATCCAGCTCACGTGGTACTATGCCAGTTTGCTTCATACTGTTTAAAAACTGTGCTCCCATCCCCTGGAGAAAAAAGTTCATGCCTTGCAACAACAGCATGAAAAATGTCAGCCTGGAAGTCTGGAGCCGTCAAGATTGAGAAAAGTTTGCGTATCTCAGCGTGGGAAGGATCTTCTCAGTGGGAGCAAAGATCTCTGTACAGGAGGGCTGACGTCAGTGGAAGTGGGAGGGAAACGGTGATGGGAGGTTTGTCAGGGAAATGATTGAGGGCAGTTTTAGTGGGAACAGGGAGGATCGGGAGAGGGTGGATGGCCTCAGTGGAAGCAGGGCAGTACGTGTGGGAGTTTCAATGGGAAAGAGTGCTTGTGTGTTCCAAGGGGAAGGAATTACCAGACAGACAGGAAAAGAGCAGAGGGCTTAACGGACTAAATAATACGCTGTGAAATGCTGAACAAGATCCACTTCAGCACTGCAGGTACAGTAAAGCATACAGCCTCCTATATGCAGAATTATGCAATCACTGTTTTGCAGTGACTGCAAGATTCCCAGGAGATTCCACATAGTTTGAATGAAGAAAACTTACTGACTGTGGAGCCACGGATTTAAACTGGCTGTTCCACATCACCTGAAAAGGTTATTTCACATTTAGCCCTGCTGCCTTAGGACTACTTTTAATTTAAAATAAAGGAAGTTTTGATTTACTCTCTGATCCTCTTCACCCAAATGCACATATTTTTATGTTAAATATATACAACAGGGAGTTACACAAGACAAGAGGAAGGAAATCTCACATACGTAAAAGAATGACAGGGCAAAATAAATGTGCAATGTATGTGCTACAGTGTCTATTAATGCATTACAGAACAGTCACAAACACACACTGGGTTGGGACAGCACACACTTATGAATAGCCAAGCCAGTTTTAAATAAATGCCCATGGAGTCCTTATACCATTCCTGCATCTCTGCTATAGATTAAAAAGAGGTATTATTCTAAAGGTGTTTAAGCAGGTTTCTGTAAATCCAAGTACCTTTACCACAAATTCAACAACACAAAAGTCTGAAGAAGAAAATCATAACTAACATATATGAAAAAGACACACTATCATGATTCTGAGTCCACTTGCTAGAGATTTTTAGAGAAATAATAGAAAAAGATCAGGAAAACTCTCCTTTGCAACAGTACTGGGTGTCATTTGATATTCCTAATGTAGCACTGGATAATCAAACCCCAGTCACTGTTCCTGCATCTAACTCTTGCCCATCTTTCATTGGCAAAGTACAGTGTTTAACCTGATTACTTTATAGATATTGCACTTGGATTCCAAGTCACTCATAAATTTTCAAATTAAAGCCATATATGAAATCACTAATTAAGGAAGGAGATACAGGTGCTATGACTAAATACAGTTTATTAAAATGGCTCCTCCATTTGTCATACACTATCAGCACACTTAAACACACCAGAAATAGGTATTATGGCATTTATCTCTGCACACGCACTTTCAGGAATGGTCTGCAAATTTGCTATGAATAAACACAGGTTTTTCCAGATTAGGAAAGAAAAGGCAACTTTTTAAGCTACACATTGTAAATTGATGCAAATCACAAAATATAGTATGCTTACACCACACATCCAGAAAATTATTCTCTGCAATTTGAGCAGAAGAAAGATATAAAAATAAAGCCAGAATAAGCCTGGGGGCTAATTAGCAATACATACAATGCTGTTCTACACTTAGCATGGGTTATTTCTTTTTAGTACACTTTCTGACTTGAAAAATGTGCACTATAGCTAACAGACTGATTCAATAAAAGTTACTGTATTACCTATTATACATATTTTAATAAACTTAATGCCAGCCAAAATTAAAATATGAAATTTAGACATCAGCCAAGTTTTGATCTTAGCTGTCATATAGAACTTCCTTGGCTTTTATCTGTGCATATGCAACAAAAGAACGTGAATGAAATTCAATTAAAGTGCCCTGAAAACAAGCAAAAATGCCATTCAGGCAGAGGTTACTGGCTATTGTATACAGGTTCTGATGACACCACCATTGGCAAAAGCACAAAAGGTTTGTGACATCTGCTTGTGTGAGGGTATCCTAGGGGCCACAAAGGGTGTAGTGTGCACTGTGAAGAACAGCAATAGTTCCTGGTAGCATCCTAATGCTTACAATTTTTCCTCAAATCAAAAAATCATTTTAACTCCAAAACACCACATTGTCCTGCCCAATGCTCATTTTGACGTCAGTGATTTCACGCTCCTGTCCCTTATCTTCAATGTTCTCACACTTTGTTTCTTTCCAAACAACTTCACAGGACTGTGAAAACTGCTCTCCAGTGGTAGCACAACCCTCTCTCCAGCACGATCTCCGAGACAACGCCGTTATCCAGCACACTAAGAACTGTAAATCTGATCATACCATACACACTAATAATAAAAGCAGAGAATGAAACACCAGGCTGCTTTATAGCTCTAAAGAGTATTACAGGAGTTTGCACATGAAAACCACAGAGATACGATGTGCCCAGCAGATTTTGTATCCAGCTGATGACAAACAGAATTCCATTATCGTTTCTCAAAACCCATCGTTTCACAGCAATGTGCTTAAAGTGATGACAAGGGCAGAAAATAGGACTTGAGTGATAAAAATCAGAATGACTGCCAATGAGATTACAGTATGCATATGAACCAACACCAACCGTATCGCATCTGGCTGAATTATCCAAACCTAGTAACAAGAATTTTTACAAAGTTCTTGAAATCAAACAGCAGAATTTAACAAATTCAAAATCTGCTTGCCATGCGTGCTTCTGGAAACAGGTTTTGGAGATGTTTTTTTCCCCCCCGAAAGCAAGCACAGAGAAAACAAATTCACAGAATATAAATTTTAAGAATATTTTTGGTTTAGATTTTCTAATGTATAATTATAATCACTATTAAAAATTCAGCTAGCAAAACAATTGTCAGGATTCTGATGACAATTTAAGTTTCCTGGCTGACATTACCATGTTAAATATGCCATGAGCATGTCTATCGTGTGTGAACAGGGCCGTAAAGTTCAATTTCCTGTACAGTGCTATTAACACAAAAATATAGTACAGAATAACACCATTCAGCCTCATATTCTGCCTTAGGTATGTTAGTTCCTCCTCCAGCTCACTACTTACAAAGTGTCTTCTCACTTTCTAGACTTTTTTAAAACTCCTATGAACTGAGATTCCTAAATCTGGAGGAAAACAGTTAAAGAACATCACCCACAGTACCAGAAAACATTATTCTAGGTCAATATTTTCCGAAGCCATTTTAATGAGCACGTAAAAATCCTAGGAAAACTACAAATCATTAGAGTTTCAACGAGTCTGCAAAACGCCTGACATTTAGCTAGTTCCAGCCTGCATCTCAAGCCTGTATCTTGTATTTATGGCATGTGTATCTCTATTCTTATCACGGGAACCCAGAGCAGATCAGCCATGTTATATAATACCCCCCGGGCTGCTACAATTTGATTTTTTTTTATATATATATATTTGCAATTAATTGTTTTTACAAAACAGAGCCGGTTCCCCTCAAAAAGAAATGATATGGAATAATCAAAACCTATAGCATTAGGACCTAAAGGTCAACCCATAAACAAACAGGTCATCAACATAAAGTAAACAGAGGAGCGAGCACTCTGCACCACTAACTCTCTCACCTAAAAAAAAATAATCACAGATTACAATGGTATTCAGTGCGTGTCTGCTGACTTCATACAGCCCTGTGTTGTATCCCTAGACACAAGTACACACGCTAAGAAGACATGCAAAAAACCCTTCCAAAAAATACCCTATTTGCAGCAACAGACAAGGTCAACAAGTTATTAATGTAAATCAGTACCCAGAGCAAAAACCGCTGTGGCGCTCCTTTCATCTTTCTGAATGGAAGAGCTATGCAAATGGCTCAGCCCAGCCAGCAGATCGCTTCGGCTGCGATTTGCCCTCGTGTCCCAACAAGACAAGCACAAACACACACGACGGAGGCCCCAGCACAAACACACGTCTCACACACGAGCTGGTGGCACTGGAGCTCCCATCGACACGGAGTCCCGCACCAACGGACACACGAGCCAGAAGGGAGACCCATGCCCATGGCTCTAATGACAGACAAGGACAATTACAGCATGCTCCTTCCCAGCATTGGGAAAGCTCATTTTGTGGCATGAAGAGGCTTGGGTACATCTGTAAAGTCATTTCATGAGACTGATTAGTTTAAACATGCAAGTAACAGCTCAAGCCAGGAAAAGCTCCCCCGCAAGGTATGGCTTCGGCAGGAGACTCCTTGGGTTAATCCGCTACAGGCAGCTCCTGTTCTGAGAGAAACAGTGCTTATGTTCAGCACCCTTTTTACCTTAACACTGGATCTGCTGGTCTGGGTCTCTGCCTCCATGCTCTGGCTGTTCTCCCTCTTGTCTTTCTTAGAGGAATTAGTCCTCACCTTATAAGTGGATGTGTTGGAGGATTTAATGAATAATCCCGGGACGGGGTTGCCTTGCTGCTGTTGAGACATGGTTGTGTTGGTCTGGTGAGGGGAATTGCACTCCTCGGACTCTTTGCTACTGTGATAGACCACTCTGCTGTCAGAGATGTGGATGCTTGGAGCACAGCCCATGCTTTGTGGCCACCTGGGGAGTACTTCTAAATTGTATATATGTGTATATATAGATATCTCCTTCCTTCCCGTTGGTTGTTTTCCCCTCGCTTAATTTTTTTGTTAACAGGTTGAATCTCTTCCCTGCGTCTCCGCTACGCTCTGAAGCACTGCCATCGGTCCCTTCTACACCACCAGAATCGTGTCTGTTCTCCTCGTCCTCCAGGAAAAGGGTCCTTTCAGCCCAATCTCAGCAGCGGGGAGGGAAGGAGAGGGGTGGGGGGCGGAAATCAAGAACCGGTCGACTTCATATTTTCACTGATTATTATTAATTTCTCTAAGCCATCTGAGCATCTTGGTAGGGTTTTTCCTGTCCTTCTGGGGAAAATAAAAATCTAAGAAGAAAAAATAAAAAAAGAGGAGGGGGGAACGGCGAAAGCAAAAACAAGGCAGAGCCCGCAAGCCCCACGGCCCCGCACACCCCAGCGTCCCCGGCTCAGAGGCTCGGCACCATCTCCCCCCGCTATCGCGGAGCGCGGCGCATCCTCCGCCGGGGCTCGTACGGCGTTACCGGTTACCCGGGCCGGGAGGGGGGGGGGGGCGCTCCCCGCCTCCTCTTCCGCGCTCCCCGCCGTCCGGCGCTGCGCTGAGCGAAATTAATAATTTAAAAATTAATAACGACGGGCGGGCTGGGCGGCTCTCGCCGCGGGGGTGGCATTGGCGGTGCCGCTGCGGTCAGGCGGCGCGGCGCTCCGGCCAACGCAGCTGCTGCAGCCGCCGCATCGCGCCCGGCCCCCGCGGAGAACCGGGGCACGGCTTCCCGGAGCCGTGGGCATCAAAGCGCCTCCATGCTGAAGGGTGGGGGGGGTTTTTGCTCAGAGAAATGAGGCGAAACGGCGAAGGGAAAAAAAAAAAGGGGGATTAAAAAAAAGAGGAAAAAATGCAAAAGGGCGAGAAGTCGAAGGCAAGCGATCCTAGCGATCCTAGCGTCCCATCCCGGCGGAAAGGGCTGCCGCGGCGAGAGCTCTCGTTCCCAGGGCCGTGGTGTCCGCGTCCCTCGCAGCAGGGCAAAGCCTCCCTCCTCGCAGCCGCCTCCCCGCGCTCTGCGCCCGCCTTGTTATTATTGATGTTCCGCGGCGGCCCCGGCCCTCCCTTCCCCCCCCACCCCGCACCGCCCGGGCGCTTGACAGCGGCGGAGCCAATGGAGGCGCCCGGCGGCGCTGACCTCCGGCCCGCGCTGGCGTCAATGCAAATCAGCCGCCCGCGGCCAATGGCGCCGCGCCGCCCGCCACGGCCACCTTCAAACCGCGGCTCCGCGCGCCACGGCCCCCAGCGAGCGCGGAGTCGTAGGGACGTAGAGCCTGGGAGATCATCGAGTCCAGGCGTACCTGTCCGCCTCTAAAGCGGATCCCTGAGCGCCTCATCCACGCGGCTGTTAAACACCTCCAGGGATGGCGACTCAGCCCCCTCCCTGGGCAGCCTCTGCCAGGGCCCGACCACCCGTTCAGTGAAGAAAGGTTTCCTGATGCCCAGGCTGCACCTCCTTGAGGCCAGTTCCAGGGCCGTGTGCAGTGTGGGCAGGGGGCTCCGGCCCCCAGCGGCCGGGCAGCGGCCAGAGCCCATTGTTGCTTGCCACCATTGCCACCATCTTCCTCTTCAACCTTGGAAGTGCCCGTTTGGTTGATGAGAAGCTTGACGTGCGCCAGCAACGTGCACCCGCAGCCCAGAAGGCCAACCGTATCCTGGCAAGGGACGGGATTCTCTCCCTCTACTCTGCTCTGGTGAGACCCCACCTGGAGTCCTGTGTCCAGTTCTGGTATCCCCAACATAAGGATATGAAGCTATTGGAACATGTCCAGAGAAGGCTACAAAGATGATCCGAGGGCTGGAGCCCCTCTGCTATGAGGACAGGCTGAGAGAGTTGGGGTTGTTCAGCCTGGAGAACAGAAGGCTCCAAGAAGACCTCATAGCAGCCTTCCAGTACTTGAAGGGGCTCTAGGAAGCTGGGGAGGGACTTTTTACAGGGAATAGGATGAAGGGGGATGGCTTTAAATTAAAAGGGGGGAGATTTAGATTAGACATCAGGAAGAAATTCCTCACACTGCGGGTGGTGAAGCCCTGGCACAGGTTGCCCAGGAAAGCTGCCCCATCCCTGGAGGTGTTCAAGGCCAGGTTGGATGAGGCCTTGAGCAGCCTGGTCTGGTGGGAGGTGTCCCTGCCCGTGGCAGGGGGTGGAACTGGATGATCTTTAAGATGCCTTCCAACCCAGACCATTCTATGACTTCTCTGCTCATCAAAGAATGTGAAAAGGAAAGGTGGTGCTGCATGGGCAGAATCAGACCCCATGACTTAGAAGGCAAACTGCAAACAGACTCCTTCTGGGATATTTATATAAGACAGACTTTTTCTGTTCCTGTATCATAGGGAAATAACTATACTTCCATATCACATAGATGTTTTGTGAAACCAGATATCTCTACGTACTTTAGGAGCGGAAACAGAGTATTTAAAGCCCTTTAGGAGCAGGTACTGATCTTTCCTCTCTGGTGACCAAGGACAGGACCAGAGGGAATGGCAGGAAGATGTGCCAGGGGAGGGTTAGGTTGGACATTAGGAAAAGGTTCTTCACCCAGAGGGTGCTGGAGCACTGGAACAGCTCCCCGGGGAAGCAGTCACAGCACCAAGGCTGACGTTATTGAAGAAGCATTTGTTCAACACCCTCAGACACACAGTGTCGATGTTGGGGTTGTCCTGTTCAGGGACAGGAGCTGGACTCCACAATCCTTGTGGGTCCCTCCCAACTCAGGTCATTCTGCAATTCTAAAGACCAGTTACCACTATAGACAATACACCAGCACAAGTGCATCTCAGGTTCAACAACAGACGTTTAACAGTTGACTCTGCCACAGACCACACACAACCCAAAGTGCTGAGTTCCACATATGCCTTTCACAGCTCTGGCAGCCTTTACACTCAATGACTCGCAGAGGTGCTTCATCAAGGCACTGCCAGTTTTCAGGAGCAGGTGAACAGCTCAGAGGTAACAGCAGATTAGGTAAGGCCAGATCAACATTTAGATTTACAAGCATGGAGAAAACCAAATATCAGAGCTGTGACTTTTGTCAATAATGGAACCTCTGAGGAGGGAAAATTATGTATCACAGGAGAAAACTATTTAAATTACTCCAAATATATATCATGAATACTCTTGTGCTCCCCTGTCAGAATCACACTGGATTTGGAAGAAGCTGATTCAGCTTGAGCACATCTGCATTCAGAACAGCCAGACTTTGAGCAGTGCCTTAGCTTCACGACAAGTGCCATCAGGTCATAATTAAAAGCAAAATATGCAGATAAGTGATGACTACAACAGTAAGAATAGCAAAAAGCAGCTCTTCATTCATACTCATACCACCATCACTTGAGGCAGATGAGAGCACTTTGTAAGGTTAGGAGAAGCGTTGAGAAATGCGGTTTTTTCAGGATTACCACAGTACTTGCACTGTCAAAATGCTTTTGTTTACGTTTTGTAATTGCTAGCACTTAAAGGTTTGAAAATCAAGTCTCTCCTTCCCTGATCTCTCTGCTACTGTGCACTTTCAAGTATAAGCAATCATCACAAACTTCATCCACCTCATTAATTCAGCTGTTCCATATTAGCCTGTAAGAACCAGAAGATGACTCTGGCTTCCTGTGCTCTCTCGTCACTTTGGATACTTACTGAAGATAAGCACTTAACGATAAATGAAGGGAGAGGTTTAACATACCAGCTTTAAACAGTGGGCACTCTTTAGGGAGGGATCCTGTCCTCATTCTTTCCTATATGTTAAACATTATTTACTAGATCCCATTAATAAGAATGCACTTAAGGACAGCTAGAAAGAAGCTGCGTAAGAAGAGAATGCTGCAATTCCTACTTGTGCCATTAACCACAAGTGTGGGCTCTCCTTCAGCCTTAATGGATCTGTCAGCAAAATTGCTATTGCACTTTATTTCTGGTGGCACTGGAGGAGTCAGAGACAGCGAAACTTCATTTGCAGAGCTCCACATTCAGTTTGCAGTGCTGACACCTAGAGTTAAGCTTTCTACTTTGTAAAATAAATGGGTTTGTGTTGCAGCTACACAAAGATGAAATATACATTTTATGGGGTCATTTCCAAAAATACCAATATCAAAAAACGTCTCTGCTTTCCATTTTGGAGGCAAACAAATTCTCATTGGACTGATACTTCAGTTTATCCAAATGACAGATAATGGGCAAGGAGAAATGCTTCGTTCAACATTATATAATAACAGCATGACAAAACAACAAAGTATATATGCAGATATGATGTGCATGACCTCTTTGCCCTTTTTCAAAAGTTTTTCCACACTAACCCTTAGTGGATTATTTCTGATTATTTCAATCTACAGCCTAACTTCAAACAAAATGAAGAAAAGCTTCCTTCTGCAAGTTTTTCAGCTGAGAATTCACACTGCCTTGAATGGAAGGATGAGGTAAGCATAAAATGCCCAAATCATCCATTTGTTGTTCAATAAAGGCCATTGAGAAATTACTAGAGTCATTGCTACACCAATAAAAATCCAACTAAAGAAAAAATTCTATTTGAACAAGACACTGGCTCAGGTATTGGTTTGTTTCTCTTCAATTTGAAAACATTGGTGCTGGGGTTTATTGCCAATAGAAAAATACAGTTGAAAGTATGGCTTTACCCATAGCCTAGAATCAGAGAGAAGGGGTGAAAACATCAAAATCTTTGCCAATGATAGTCACTTGTCACTAGGCTATGTGAACCCTGTGGATAAAGAGGCTTGTTCAAGTGTAGCTCAGGAAATGGTGAGCCTTATTATTCGAAAAAATGAAACAGTGCAAAAGAGCAGAGGAAGAATAGGAGTGTAGACACTGGCAGATTAGGGCTTGGGGGGAAGTGAAAGGTCAGTACAGAGTCAGTAAGTGAGAGGTCAGAAGAGAACTGGCTCTAGGAGACAGCTGGGGAATGAGGAAGGTTATTTATGGAGAATAAGGTTGAATTTCATTCAGGACTGTGGAATAAGAAAGAAGGCTAGGAAAGGGCTTGGAATGATTGTTATAAGCTCGCTCTGTAGACAAGTGGGTGCTGTGGAAGTTTGAAGTATTTAGAGAACAAGTACATAAGCTTAAAATTTTAAAAGGATTGAAAATTATGGTATTCAGCCACTTCTCCATCCATCTCATAGACAAATTATACTGGATCCTGCATCTTTCTGACAAAGGAGGAACAACACACTGACTCCCAGATGTCCCCTACTGCTCCCTATGTCTTCTGTTTCTCCCCAGACTTCCATAAGGAAAAGCCCTTCCCCTAGATGTATCAATAGCATGCATCCATTTCACACAGCCCTTGAGCATTTCCCATCACACGAGCACTGGGACAATTCACTGTCATCCACTTGCACAAAAATGCATACGAAGGCCCCAAGAAAAGGTTCGTTGCCAAAATCCAATTCTGATAACATTTCAGTGGCCAAGGCACTGACAGGCAGGATTATGCAGAAGAAATGATGGACTAGCACCTGCATGAACAACAAATATCGCTGTGCTTGGAAAAAAGGTTGGTTCAATGGCAGCAGAGCAAGGGTGCCTGCAGCCCTGAGAGCACAGGGGAGCAATCTTGAGATGAGATTACTCTCTGTGGTTTTAATTGCTTCTCCCCCCAAGTCGGCTGTAGGTTCCAACTGTGTCTTTGGACCTCCTGAAAAGTTGGGCAATCCCGCTGGTCTCCAGGCCAGCAAAGGAGGCAGTGGGGGAAATGTGGAAAATGTGCCAGGGCACAAACAGCTGAATGGACTCTACACTGCTGGCTACTGACACGTGCAAGCTGTGACACAGCTCGTCTCTCCAGCCCCAAGATATTCTAGAAGAGAAAACAAGGACCGTATTCTGCCTTAACCACAAGTTAACATCAGCATTACACACCGTGAGCAGACCAGGGTACAACAGCTTTTTGTGTGTGAGCAAAAGGTATCCTGGAACTGGGCATTCTCCGATGGCGTGAGACGAGCGTAAGATCTGTCCCGAGACGGATCATCCCCACCTCCTAGAATGTACAGAAGTGCAAAGGGTTTGTTCTCTGCGTCACTTCCCCCATGTCCTGAAAAACCCCAAAGCAATCAAAGCACCACTCTGAAGGCCTGGCAGGCTGTCTGGCTTGCTGCTGTTGCATAATTGCAATTGCTGAGCACAGACAATCGTCTGTACCACTTGGAAAGCAGGGCCTTCAAGACAGTCTTAAGTCAGCAACTTTTGCAGCTCTAGCACCTAAGAGATTTGAGTCTAAAGCTCACATATTTCACATATGTACAAGCTTCATAGTCATAACCGGTGTCAAAATGGGGTTGCAGCTGTAGTTCACACATCCCACTGCTGCTCAGGGATCAGCAGGATAGACAGTTTTTCTGGAAGATGAATGTGCTCCCCTTCTCCACTGTACATCCTTTATGCTTTGATTACCCTCTTTACGTGGAAGTCTTTTTCCTAGTCCCATTCTATCCTAAAGATTTGTCTCCCTTTCCCTCCTTCTTAGTCTCTCCTGCTTCTTTCCTGCTTTTTCCTCAGATCTTTTTGCTTCCTGTCATCTGCTTTCACTTGGCATTTCCCCCTACAAGATCAAAATTCTTTGCCCAAAGTAATTCTTACCTCTCTGATCTCCCAAAAGCTCAGTCAGCCCTCTTCTATCTCACACAAAAGCCCTCACAATTGTCCGTCTGTGCAGCACCTCTCCAGTATCCTCCAGCATTACACCTTCTCTGCTTTGTTTTTATGTAGGTTCTCCCCAACCCACCCAAGAGCAGCACCTACTTGCATAGCAGATGCAAAGTGAAGGTGGCCAGATCCCTCTGCCATCCAGCTTCGCTGACTGGGCGTGGGGCTTCTGATGCTGCTGGCTTACAGCAGGCTTACCTAGAGCCCGATTTCAGTGGATGCAAGGCATTTGCAGGGAAAATGGGTGAGAGCATGTTTTCTCTGAATCTCCATTGTCCCAAAGTAAGCTGGCTCTGGATGTGGGGGCAGCTGAGATCAACACCCACAGTACTGCTGATCTCTGTAGGCACTGTGGGTATAGAACCTTGAGATGATCTGGAGTCCAGATTACAGAGCGCTTATCACCGTATCTTAAAGTCTCACAGGTTTTCTTTTCCCTCCCAGTCTTCTCTTCCCAAGCATCCAAGTCCTTACCACCTAGAGGAGATCACCACCTAAACCTCATCTTTCCAGTCCCTGAGCCTGGGAGCCCTACACAGGGCACACTGCACTAACCCCCGGCTGCTCCAGCAGCACCAACCCCAGAGCTCAGCCGAAAGGAGAAGCGCTTGTGAGCTGTGGCTGCCACAGCCTTCACCAGCTCTCACTGCCTGGCTTCTCCTCGAGTCGAAGGGAGGAACAAAGCACTGTCGTCCCCACCCACTCCCCTGTAATTATCCTGTGCCTCCCAAGCAGGATGATCTATCTGGATGCACAGTGCCATGCAGCCAGCCGTAACCATAGAGAATTAGCTGTTCCCCTCTTAGAGAATTTTCCCTTCTCTCTTCCTAAGTATTTTTAAGCTCACTGACATTCATTGAGCATGCAACCCTTTCAGTTTGTGATTTACTCACCCAAGTATTAGAACTGGTCCTTCTGCTAGAAAATTGATCCCACTTGGAGTGGTACATCCAATTTTTACACCCTATAGGTCTTGCTGCCTATTATCCCTCTGCTTCCCAAGGGTCCCTCCCTCTTAGCTAGGCAGCCTCTGGCCCAGCCCAGCTATGACCCCAGCCTCAGCACCCTTCAGACTCATAAATGGGTTCCTGATGCCATACCACCCTATATCACACAGTAGCCTGCCTGGAACCAGTGAAAGAAAGCAAAAGAAAACCATTACAAGAAACAAGCAAGTTCTCTTCTCCATCAGCAGGTCTGTTTTCTTTGGTCACCAAAGCTAGAAGTATGAGTTGTTAGTCTTTATCCTTTAGCTGCTTGGTTACGCTGATCAGTTCAAGCTAATGAGGGAAGACTCACTCAAGACAGGCTTTCAAAACCACAGACTTCCTCTCCTTGACTCTTTCCCCACTTCCTCTCTCCCAGGCCCCCACTGCCTCCGGCCCAGCAGCCACTTTCTTACTTGCTCCTGGTTAACCAGCAGTGCTAGTGGCCAGCACCCTTAACCCTTCCCAGAGACAGATGGACTAAGAGGGGCAAATAAAACAACAAAAGACCGAGCTAGAAACTCATCCTCGCTGTATGGCAGCAGCAGGAGCTGAAAAACTCTCTAAAATTACTCTTTAAGATGGGCTGTACACCTGCAAAACACAGGGCTTTCACAGTTGCTGAATTTATTATTTATCCGTGGTCATACTGACAAGTAATTTATTATGTATTCACAATAGCAAAAAAAAGCCCCATGTACTGGCTGTGAGATTTATGTTCCTTGATCACTCAAACAGCTGAAAAATTCATCCAACAAACATGTCTGAATATAAGACAGAGAACAGGACCTCATCTGAATACTTAGCAACGGTTAGCTGTATTCTTAAGGACATTTCCTTTCTTTGGGCCAAACCAATACCTTTAAATACACTCAGTCATGCCCAACTATGTACAATCCTCCCCTGATGTGAGGTTTTTCTGTGGAGCATGGCAGTATTCTTTACATCCACAAGAAACCTAACCCTCAATTAGCCAGGAGAATCATACCCAGCCATGGAACAGATAACCCAGAGAGGGTTGTGCAATTTATTACTCTCTCCGAATGTACCCCATTTTCCAGGAATGCTTCACATCCAGTTCTTACACTGCAATCAGGCTCTGTGAGTAATGCTTCATTCATGATTCACACTGTTTTTCCAACTGTATTCTTGTTTCTGTAAGCTCCCATCAGGGAAGTCGCGTTCCCTGCCACTTGCCTGCGCACAGCTCTGCGTGCAGACAGCTGTGAGGAGGAATATACAAGAATCCGACCTCTGTGGTGCCGTGGCACAGCACTCCTACATCATGAGTCTTGTAAACTCCATTTTACAGCTGTCTGCACATGCAGCTGAGCAGCAGGAAGAGCAACACCACGAGAATTGCAAGAGGAGATGACAACTTGGGAGAGAGATAAGGAGACACCACACTGAGGGCAGGTGGAGAAATCAGACCATTGAAGTTGGGGGATATCTGGGGACAGCTATTAAGTACATCTGGGGATAGCTATTTAAAAAAAAGACACACCTTCTCAGGATGTGTCAGAGAGATAAATCTTCAGAGTTTTGGAAAAGGGGAAGGCAGTGCTTGCTGCAGGCTCACTCAGCACAGCCCTAACAAACATAAATCTCACCCACATGGGCACCATCCTTCCCAACGTGCTTGTCAGGGCTGGCTGCAGCACAGCTATCACGGAAGGATCTGTCATATTAGGCAGAACAGCACTTGGCAGTTTCTGTGAGTTATGGTCCCAGCCAGCACAGCTGGGTGCTGCAGGGGCTGACAGGCTCTCTAACACAGTCACAATAGCAAGCACTCGAGAAAAAAAACATCACCAAAATGGTTTGGGAACAGAACTGAAAAATGGTTTTAAAACATGTCCTTTAAACTCATGAGAGACTTCCAAACAGATGGGGCAGGGGATGATCAGATGAGCGGGGGGGGAGGCTGATCTCATGGTTTATCCTTGGCAAGTCCTCCTGGGTCTGCACTTACTGTGCCCAAGTGCGTGAGTTCCTCATGCTCTGTCCAGAGGCTTTTTAACCTCCTCTCGCTTGAAGCAAGCTGTGATGCCAGCTCTTTGGCTCCCTGATGCACCTCCAGGGCACAGTTCTTTACTTCCTATCCCTTTGCAGAAAGACCTTACACTTCAGTGGCCACAGGTAGCCAGGAGCAATGCTGCTCCTTCCCTTATCTCTCACATGCCCCGAGTGCTAAATACATCTTTCCCCACAGCCCTAATCTGTTTTATGCTTCTGGTTTCGAGGAATTTCAGAGGAAACCAGTGCACACATTAGCTTTACAAAGAATTCAAGTAACCAAGTCAGAACAATCACTTTGAAATACACTGCCACAAGAAATATACCCATCTGGACAAAACAACTCAATATTTTTTCATCTTCTTGCACTCTTGGAAGTTCATTAGGCAAGCATCAGAGTCAATTTGAGGAGGTCAGGACCATCCCATGCACATCACACCTCCTCAGACCCCCAGCCAGACCTCTTGCCTCTTTTTCAGCCAGTATAAACACCTAAAAACCACATCATCTTTTTGACAGTCTTGGACACCCTCGGTTTTGCTCACTGCCTTTAGTTTCAGCTTCTGTGTCTTAGCACAATGCTGCAATACTCATCTTAACACTGCATTAGCCACATTTTTAAAAGCTTCCTGTTGGTCCTAAATATTTGCCTATTAGGGGAAGAGAGGGAGGTGCTAAATGCCCCAGAACTGTTTAGGACAAACTGTTAGGGATGCAGTCTTGGCAATTATACTTAAATGTCATGCTGGCTGATAATGTAGTTTTGCTGTTTCCAAGCATCCAGGCTGCTCTTTAGGTGTACGGACAACATCATGATCTCCAGCCCACAGCAGGAGCATTCTTTGAATTCCCCTTTTTCTCTGGCAAGCACTAATAATTTTTGCTTTGTATTAGACATTTTGTGGATGTCACTAATTCATATTCTACAGTACTGCTCTGGTACCAAGGAAAATAATTCCCAGCAACTCGAGGGAATGCCTGAACACATCAAGCCTTCCCAAAGCAAGCTGAGTAACTCCTTGCCTCATGTCTCGGAAGTATTAGGCTATTTATCAAAAATATGTTGTAAGCACTTTCCCACACGTACCTAAGCATTGGCCTATATGAGAAATATATAAACATTCAATTATGAGGGCTGCTGGTATTCTCCCTTTTCAGGATTTCTACTCTATCTTATTTTTTTAAAACTTTTCTCACCATTTTGCCACACAATAACATTATCATAATATATTGATAATATCAACACATTAAGAATTACAATTATACTTTCTCATCCGAGGCATTTATCTGATGCTGCTATTTGAGCTGCCCTGCTTAGGGCAGATTGATCCCACGTTTACCCCTGCATAGCATTTTGTGTTTCATCCTTGTATTCACACAGGGTTTTCCTCGCACAGCCTGAGCTCCCCAGAGGCTCTGGGGACAAAGTACATCAACCTGGTTCTCCTTTCCAATTTGATTTTCTGAATTTGCTGCGGCTGCTCCCACAAAATGAACTTAACAGACAAAGAACTGAAGCAGAGATGATGAAGACTGTGGAAATTAAAGGAGGAAGAGAGAATAATTAAGCAGGGACCTTGCTAGAGATTGAAGAAGGAATAGAAATTCTCTGTAGTGCTGTAGATTTCAGAAAAAGCTAAATAACGAGACCAGCTTCCTGTCAGAGTATAAACTGCACATACTTTGGCCATTTTCTCATGAGTTTAAAGCCAGCATCATATTTGTTACAATGACAGCATATTAGTAATGAAGGCACTCTAAAAGACATCTAAAAGAATTTTATCAGACTAAGTTCACATTGCACAAACACTGCTCTTCAAATATAGTTGTGTCCCCTGCATCATCAAAATAAATCTGACGTAGCTCCCATATTACAACTTTTTTAAAAAAAGAAAAAAGGTAGTAAATACCCAGCCCATCCTCCACTTAAGGAGAATGTGAACTTCTGATAAAAGTTTATTTTTGTTGCTCTGCTAAGTGGTAGGGCCAGAACTTGGGAGGATTAATAACAGGAACGGGCTGGAGACATGTGATTTTGTTAGCCTTTAGTTTGCAGTTCGGCTCCTTAGCAAGGTACAGCCTGACCTTAGGTGACTGTGGCTAAAAGGAGCAGTAGGAAAAAAAAAGTAAAACAGAAACAGACAGAAGGGAGCCACATAACTAAAAGAATTTAAAGTGTTCAGCTAAATTATGCACATTAGAATACACTACATCCAAGCTTTGTTAACCACTTCAGTGAACAAGGAACTTTAGAAGAAATTGCAGACACCTTGGGTTTCTTCTAGAACAGTTGCTCTACTGCTTCCTTTTATCTCTTGAGCAGCAAATAAAAGTAAACTTTCATTTATCTAAAGTTATATGGCCCTATCACAGACCTACTGGAACACATCATAAATATTAGTTGATTTATAATTCTAATTCCTTACAGAAGGGGATATATAAATTGAGTGACTCGCCCTGAGTCACCTAGGAAGTCTTTGTCATTGCCTGGAAGGACAGCTGTAGTCTGACCCCCTCATCACAGTGTCCACTCATTAAAAGTCCAGTGGTTTCTGGGAAATGTTGTATTTCAGATAGTTAATACAGTCAAGTAAAAATCTGTATTTTTAAAGCATTTCTAACATAACTTATGATTCTGTAGTAAAGTTCTGCCTCTCAGAGTTAGCACAGCTTGGTCAGCACCAGCAAAAAACTGCCTGGTGTCAGCCACAGGCTTCAACTTTTTCACAGTCACCTAAAGGACTTTAAACACGACTTTCTGATACTCATTTAAGAGTGTGCTTCTCTGAAGGTTGGTTTATCACAAAAATGCTACTAAAAGCCACGTGAGATGGCATTTAATGTAGCAGGTTTGACCTTAGAATGTGTCCCAGCTTTGTTCTGAACGGGAACCACAGCAGAAAAAGGAGCTGGTGCCCTGGGGAGACACGTGCAGGGTGAGGCTTACTGAGTATCTGACTTGTATATGGGGAATAACATCACACTGCTGAGGAAGCTTAGAAATCCACAGAGTATCTCCCCACAGCTGTACAAGGAAGTAGTTCCCATCTCCATTTGTTTTCTTAAATTTGCAGGTTTAAAAGACTTTGATTCTTGTTAGAGCAGGCAACTGTTGGCATTTTCTGCGTGACAGTTGGATTCCTGTTCCAGAAGGACTTTGAGAGCAGTACTCCTGGTGAGATGAGCAGCAGGTACAGAGGTGGGCTGGCGTGCTCTCTCCCAGCCTACTTATGGCTCTCTGCAGCCAGATCACCTGGAGAGCTTGGGAGCTGATACCCAGACACGGATATTTAGGATCAGAAGTAACTCCTCTGAAGCCACTGGAGATTATTTTGGTCCTCTATGTGAGGTCTTCCAAATGTTTTCTGTGAGCACAGAAAAACACCAAAGGCATGTCTTTGGGATATAGTCATCAGAATGCAGTCATCTTGGGATGCTCACAAATGCCCACTGCAAGTCACAGAACATGCGCCTGCCGCCTCCTGATCTGGTTTGGAGGCAATTGCTAGGGTTGAGGGAATTTATTTTGCTCTTTACTTCAAGGGCCTCCTGTAATCAGACAGACAGGCCAGATGCAGCTGGAATGCTCCCTCCCCTTCCTGGTACAGAGTGGAGCCAGCAGGGCCAAGCACAGCTCTCTGACACCCTGCGATGGCTTCACTGCAATTCCCTGGATGTGGTGGTCAGGGGCACAATCTCCAACCCTTCCACATCCCTGCCAGCCAGTCAAGGAACTGGTGGGTGGCATCCACAGTCATCAACCCCCATTAATTCTTCCCACTTAAAGCAGCTAATTAATACTCTTTTAAAGCATATTTCATAAGTATGTTGAGTTCATGAGAGCATTGAGTTGTGTAAGTTTAAAACTGGACTTAGCCAGGGTGGATGGACCCTGTCAAAGTGCTGTTACAGCTCTGCTGTGTAAACACCTGGTATGTTAGGGGAACATGTTAGAACATGACAACAGCTCCTTGCACTGGTACAACAGGTTACTGACTGTAATTCTCAAAGACAATAGACTCATGTAACCACAAAATTTAACATATTTCTAAGAAGATCTGGTATTACCTACAAAGACAAGAAAACACTCTGTACTAGCTGGGACTGGGAACCCAATTTCACCAGTGCCTGGCTCCCTCCTCACATACCCAGCTGTGGTGGAGGTCAGCTCATCCTCTCAGATATCTCAGTCAAAGAAGCGAGTACTGTGACCTGATCCAGCCCATCAACAACTGAGGCAAAACAGGAGGTACAGTGCAAAAGGCTTCCATATAAGGGGAGAAAGGAGTTGGCAGAGTTTAGAAGAAAAGGACACATCAAAAGGAAAATTTTGTAGCACAATTCCACTCTCATCGACACAGCCCGCACGGTGCCGACTTTCACCCCTATGCTATGGGATTAGTACAAGAGCAAAGCAAGACCCAAAAAGGCAATTAAAAGGAAACCGTACTATCTGGACAGGACATCTCTTCTGCATAGCACTTATGATTAACCTTTAGAAACCACAACAATTTATCACTGAAATAAAAAGTACAATGAAAACCCAAGTGTTCACATGAACCAGGAGTAGCCTCTGGCAGATATACTGGCTGCAAGAAAACCTTCAAGCTGCACACAGATGACCAACATCTGGACATATTATTGTTTTTTGAAATTATATGTTGTACCTTAAAAAGGAAAATCCTATGAGATGGTGCTTGAATGCCCATTGGAGTACACCCTGAGACAGCTCTGTGAACCATGCAGTGAAGGAATCACCACAGTTAGTCCAGTTTTATGGAGTCCATTAGTAAACGGGAACAAGCAAGGCTATGGAACAGAATAGTCTGCAAGTTTGGGATCTCTTTGCAGAAAACACAAGCTCTTTTTCACTGTGAATAGTGTGATGTTTGTCTGAGCAGTGGCTTACTGCAGAGCAGTGTCTCATTAGCTCACCTCTGGGCATAACAGGTAGTTGTCACTTGCATGGAAATGAAAACAGAAATTAATGAACTAATTAATTCACTCAGTGCTTAAAAATCCCTCCTTCCTATCCCCACCCCCACCCGTGATGCCTAAGTAAACTGTGTAGAAAGGGGTCTGTATTCCCCTGTGTCTCTGACTTGGAGTACATACACAGTGCTCCCTCTTCACACAGTTAGCTTTGATGTAAAGCCACTACGTGCTGGTTACTCACTCTACCTAGATCCACTATAGGCACTCCTTGTATAACGTGCACCTTGCTTCAGCGTGCAAGACATTTGGTTCCCAAAAACATGATAGGATGGCTAGAGTAACCACTAACCAGACATGCTGGAATGCCTGAAAGTGTCCAAGATTAGTCATTTGGCAGAAATCCTGGGGAAATGAAGCTTTACATATCCCACTCAGGACAGAAAGGTTTGGTGCTCGGGGCCTTCTGGCAGGCCTCAGTCCGACCGTTTCCCTTGCAGAGCTCAGCACGGCCATAACTACAACATAGAGCTGGGATGCAACTGCCATGAAAACCTGGATCGTCCACTGTGTCAAATCCATCCCCAGCATATTCTTCTCTTCACCAAAATAAAGATGCCTAAACCTAAACCAACCCTTTCCTATGCTTGGCCTTGAATTTTTTCTTTCTTTCTGGATCATTTCAGCTTCTGTGTTTGTCAACTGAAAGGAAAACGCGTGTGTGGCATGCACGTCGATCAGCAATCTGGTGGGTGTTTGTATGTTATATAAGAGATCAAAGGTTAGAGAAAATTCATTCTAATTTGAAGACAACAAAGCAAGGTTAAAGAAGAGCAGGCACGCTCATCTCAGCTGTACAAATCAAGGCAAATGCAGGATTGCATTTAGGTGCTACAGAGCTGGCAAGACTGAGAAACAACAACGCTTCTTTGATCGGCAACGTTCGATGCAGACTTGGATGGACACATAAGAAGAACTGGCACCTTCACCTCACTGCACTTCTAACAAGGGTTCCAGCTGCCTACACACAGCACAACCTGTTGCTTATGCCACATCCACACCAAGGAAGAGCACAACACAGAGCCTGTGCCATCGCTTTGAGCAAGCCAGCTCATCCAAAGCAGCAGCCAAGCGCTGCTCAGGGACAGCTCAGGAATAACTCACAAGCAGCACAGCTGGAGCAGCGTGGCCTGGCTCCTTGGCTCAGTGTGCCTGACTCTCAAAAGAACCAGTGTGCTTGAGCTTGGTGCTGGGCCGAGACAGAATTAGCCCCACCAGTTCAGGAGATAACACACTCACCATGCAACCACAGAGCTGGGCATCACATTGCTGTGTGAGGCTGCCGTGGCCTCAGCATTTCTGATCGGAGCATAAACCAGTTAGAACATGCATTTCTGATCGGAGCTGCAGAAAATAAACCAGTTAGAACATGCAGAAACTGGCAGCTGCCTTCGTGCTTCTCACATATGAAACTGCAGAACTGGTGCCAAGCACTCCCGCACTCAGGACTGCACAGATGATTGTGGTTCCTTCAATGCGTGGCATTCGTGCAGCATTCCAACGGGGAAAGAAACCAGCACAACCAAATGGATGAATGGAAAAAAAGAAGTGCTTCGGGTTGATTTAAAGAAGATATTTAGTCATGCATGGGAAGGGAACAAAAAGGGAACAGGTGACCAAAATAGAATGAAGCAATTGGAAACAGTTGATATTTGATGAAAAGGGAGATACTGTCTGGGGTGAGAAATTTAAAAGGTCTGAGTATTCTGAAAGGGCAAATTATGCATGACTTTTTAATCCTTTAAACAGTGCCAGGTTATCCAGAATCGACTCCAGAAAGGTTTCCAAAAGAGTTTATCCTAGAACTAAGCCAAAACCTTCAGCCACCCCTGGAAAATCTTATTTAGAGTCAGACTAACACTTTGTGAGCTCATGGCAATGTTGGAAAACTGCTCCAGCTGAAAGCACAAGGGAATAGTTTTGCAAACAACTCCCAACTTTTAGCCAGGTTTTATGATTTGCAATAAGAAAAGGCAGACAAGGAAACTAAAATCCTTGATAGAAGAAAAAATATATAATGATCGAATTACATTTGCTGACAGAGCAATTATTGTCTTTTCATTTCACAAAGAGTGGACAAGTTTCATGCTGTATGGAAGCATTTTGAGATGTATGGATGTAGGTAGGAAAACAATCAGACAGTATATTACTACTTTTCATAACAAGTACTAATGTTTTGCTTCCATGAGCGTCCACATCTTTTTAAGTCCCAAGTAAGAAGTGTGCTGGAATAAGCAAATATAAAGTCAGATGCTCTTGGCTGTATAAAGCCATATGGAAGACGAGGAGCTATGTGAAATCCATGACATCTGGGAAACACTTTGTATATAGAATCTGAAGACAGTGTACATTGCCAGCCTGAGAAAATAAAAAAAATCAGTAAGTATTACGTTAACTCACAAAATACCTTTTGTGGGAGACCAGATCTGTTTGGAAATTCAAGCCAAATTGGGGAAATAATTGTGAACACAGACAAAAATTCAAACCAGAAATGTATAACATATTCAAATATGCTTTGAGCAGAGGGGTTGGACTAGATGATCTCCAGAGCTTCCTTCCAGCCTCAACTATTCTATGACTCTGCAAAATGTTTTGCTTTGGTATTTTCTAAATGAAATGGTTTGGGTTTGATTTTTTTCTTTTCTAAAATGAAAGGGGACAAAACCAAACAGCTTATAAAGAAACACCAGGCATTCTGTTTGGAACTGAATAAAAACACATTGCAAAATTTAAGAGTTTTCCTCCTAAACCACTTCAATTTTCTCCAAATGAATCTCTGCTTTTAGTTTCATTAGATCTATGGTGGTTTTTTTCATATTTGGGGAGGAGGGGTCAAGAGAGCAAACCAGAAAAACTCACCATTCATCCAACTCTGCTCCCAACCCCTATTTTCTTATTCACAGGTGAAAGACTGGAAAGATGATACAGACTTTCAGAAGTACCCCCTGTTTCTGCAGGGCTGAAGGTGCAGAGCAGGCGTCTCCAGAGCCAACAATAACAAACACTAATGCCAACCCTATGTGTTTCCATGGCCGTGGTGCTCTGGAGACCTTCTCTTTCATCAACACGCTCCTCCCTTCCAAAGCCACCTCATCACCATCTCTCTGAGGTCAGGGAAGGAAGGACAGTTCAGATACACCCATTTCCCAAAACATTGCTTTCCAAGCGGAAAGAAGGTGGTGAGGAAAAAAAAAAAAGAAGCATTTCTGTCTTTCCTTCTTTCCCCAGGTCTATTTATCCACCCCTTGTAGTTACTGGTGGAAGAGAAACTCGTTGGTTAGAGAGCAGAGGCAAGCAGCACAGGGAGCACCACTGCACAACCAGCAGGCTCCAGGATGAATCTAGTGTCCCCAGGGCTGTACAGACAGAGCAGAGCAATATTTTCCTATAAACACTAAAATCACTTGCAGTTAAGCCTTGTGCTTGGGTGACCCTGCAAGGCACAGTAGAGCTGCTCTGCCATAAAACAGTTTTGCCAAGGTAGGCAGAGCCCAGGGGACCATTTAGGTGTTCCAGGACAAAGGGTCTTAGAGTTGTCAGCTTAACTTCTGGCTCCTCTTTGTATTTCAGGCTCTAATACAGCTTGTCAGAATTTCCATTCAGCAAATTTTCTCTGAAGAAAAATTATTAAGGCTCTTATCACTCTTATTAAGAAAGTGTCCACTCTGTTGATTAAAAAAAAGTAAACTTCAAAAACCCAAATTCTTTTTTGGTTGGCTGCTCGTGGGTTTTTTCTTCTCTTAACTCCATCATCCCACTCTCCTCACCTTCTCTTTGCTAACGGCAGGAATAGAAAGGAAAAGTGTGGAGGGGGCAACGGAGCCCACAAAGTCACCTTCTGTACCCAAAACAAGCTGCTCCTGGCACTGCCCTACAAAGAAGATGCTTTGCTGTGCATTCTGCCAAAAGTCCATATTGTAGTCATGTAGGGATGAGCCCACTCAGCTCTGGGGCTATGGTCACTGGTTTCCTTCTGGCCCATTTAGCCTACAAAGAGCAGCAAGTCAGGGTCTGACTATGCTCCCTGAGAAGAGGTATCTGGAGGACTACTTTCACTTGGCTGTGGCCAACTCGAATTCTCTGTGTGCCCTATTTTATTTGAGGAATAAATGGTTAGGACTGTGGTCAGCACCTGCTATGAGCTATGGGAGTTGATTTGCAGCCTGATTCTCAGGATAGGGCTTGTACACACAGCAGGGGAAGACATCTACCCCCCATCACACTCAGGTACCTGCTGCTGGTCAAACACCTCTGCTGTGCATTTGTGCAATACCACTGTTTCTCCTCTCTTGTTAAAAAGAATCTGAGAGTGCTGCTCCAAACACGAAGGAGCTTCAGCACACCTAGGAGGGAGGTCAGGATTGGTACAAATGAGAGAACAGGCAAGGAGTGAGAAAAAAGCCAGCCTTAGGAAGGGGAGGCAGGGGAGCTCAGCTCACCATATTAGCACTTGCCTGCTCACACAGCAATATTTCAGTACAAAGAAAACCAAATCTCCATTTTACTCTCACATTTTTTGGACTAGGGTCCTGCTTATTAATTTCTATTGACACATGGAACAGCACACTTTGATCATCTCGTTAATCAGGTATTCTTGCAGCAATATGTGACGCAGTTTAAATAAGCCAGGTTAAGTCCTTGTGTACACAAGGAAGCTATTACAAGAAAAGGCAATGATGAAACTACTTTTTTTTGCAAGAAGTAACCAGAGACCGAGTGCCTTATATGCTTTGGAAAATTTCACTTCATTTATAGCATTTTTCATGACTTTCTGCTTAGCATGACACGGTGTTATCCCCGAGCCATGACTGGTTTGGCTTGAAAGTCACGATTTTGCAAGCCAGATTGGTGGAACCCCCTGAGGCTCTGAGATTGCAGGGAACTGGGGAACTCATTTTGAGGGAGCATCTCCTTTACACTGTGTGCTTTGGTCATCCACAATGCTGACCACTCTTGAGGCTGCTGCTTGGAGGCAGAGCAGGTTTTGGCAGGCAGGACTGCTGAGTTACTGTAGCCCTGACGCAGGCTTCAGAGAAAAAGCTCCTTCCTCCCCAACGCACCGAAGGAGGAGACCCCAGAGGAAAAGCACTGGTACCAAAGGAGGCTGCCCAGCTCCAGAGAGGCACCTCACAGCACGCCTCACCCCAACATCTCAACACAATTACACTTGCAAAAGCATCTGACTTGCAGAGATCAGTCCCAGCTTCTACTGCAGCAAGGACTGCAAGCACTGGGATGCTGAAAAATCAGAGCAGTGTCCCCAACCCACGCCTCTCCCCCATTTACGAGTGTGGCTCAGCCTCTTAGGGACCATAACGGAGTCTTTATGAAGCCCTCGGATGGGTTTTACTGCAAAACAAAGCTACGAATGGACATGCACGATTACACCAGGACAATAGCCTAAACTTAACAATCGCTTCCTGTAATTGTCTGAGGCTGCCTGTGGAATGAAGGATCGTCTCACGATAAATCCTTGTTGGTCATTTACCATCATTAATCTATACTGTCAGAATGAATTAGGTGCAGAAGAGCATGTTAATTACAATGCAGATGACACTCTAGCTTTAATTATCACGACTTCAAAGTAAACAGTGCCAGTTAATCGACCTCAAACACCATAGATGGTTGTGGGAGGAAAGCACCGTTCAGCTGAGGCACCAGCGTCCAGCTTGCAGGGTCTGCACTTACAAGGCTGGCATTATAGCATCACTTTTCCAAATTGCTCTCTATTTCTATCCACGTTAGTCAGGTCTATGGGGCACTTTTTCCACTGCCTGTGACATGCCTTAAATTAGGGGTGACCAGTTTTGTCAACATGTAGCAACCTAGCTTTATTTATAGGACACTTCAGATTAAACAGCAAAAGCTCCCACTGTCCTTTTATACCTTTTCATTCTGCATTTAGCAGCTACTTATTCATTTTACTTACCAACTAGGTCTGTGTTTTTATAGCTTGTGGTTGCCTTTTCAATATTATTTTATGCCATTTTCTGGAAGGATTATGGAGTAAACCTGAACACCTGGACAGTTTGTAAGGCACTGGGAGAGCAGAAGCATTGTTGCAAAGGCCCTCAAAACTCATCAGACAAATGCAGCCTTTTGTTATCGTAGGACCTGAGATAAAAACTCAAAGCCCATCAGATTGCTCTTGAGATTCTCCACGAGATTCTCAGCAGGCAGGTTGACTGCTCGCTCTGGCTGCTGTCAGCATTAGATCCTCCAAGTCATGCTGGGTGTCACTCCCACTGCTTGACACACCTTGTGAAAAAAAGCACTCTCAATTTTTCACTGAAACTGGTGTGCAAAATGCAAACACCTGAGAAGATTCAAGACTGTGAAATGCCCTGTTTTACTTTCTCAAGGAGAGCAAACCAAGGAAATAAGGAGTTACATAAATAAACCAATAAAGTAAAATTAAAGTGGGGAATTTAATCACTCAGGAGATGGGAAATTCAAGGCTATGGTACCCATGGCAACTACTATTTGTCCACAGTGTATGGAACATTAACCTTAACTCCATATGTGGAAACAGAAGAAAATTACAGGACATATCACGTATGAATGCATTTTTCATGCAGAGGGTACTCTGCAAGGGCTGCTGTGGAAACAATAATTAAATTTCCTGACTGCACAGCAGGTAGGTTAATGCAGAAGCGGCTCCTCTGAGACATGAGCTAACATCACCAGAGAGAGGTCCCAGCACAACCCCACAGTTCAGGCAGGGAAGATTCAAGGTCTCAGTTTGTCCTGCCTTATAAGCTTCTGGTTGCTGTTCAGAAGTTGTTTTGAAAATTGCCATCTGTTGATTTAGGGAATGTTGTGATGTTTGTCTCAGTTGTTTGGGTCAACAAGAGTTCTGCATTTCTTGTATGTTTTCCTTTTAAGCAACTAATGCAACATTTGTCATTCAACAAAGCTGAAGTCTGGTTCCTGCTGGGTTTATTCAAATGTGAGAACCAGATTATTGCAGAGTTAGACAGTAAACAAGTTATCAAAACTTGAGAGAGTTTTACACTTGTCTCGAGCTGAATTTTAACCCCAGGCTGGGTGCTGAAGAGTCAGATTACTTACAGAAAGAGCCAAAACCAAAGTCAGCCACACAAACAGTAACTCTGTGGGGATAGAACTGTTGTCCTTAAAGCTTCAATTTTTACATGACCTTGGGCAATTGCTGACTGGTATATCTGTTTTTGCTAAAATTTGGCAGACGAGAATTTATGAATCTAGAAACCAACAGCAGAAATACAAGAAGCAGCTGAAGAGACTAATTGCAGCCAGGGGGCTGTTTAAGGAAGAATCAGTTTAACATAAATTACTTCTGTCTTTTGTCACCACCATGGGACAAAGCAGTTTGCTTTGTCCTCCTCCCAGCCTGGCTTTGGAGGTGCCACCTGCTGTCTCCTCCTCGCAGGTTGAGGAGAGGCAGAAACCCCTTGTGCCACAGCCCACAAAGGCAGGAGGGGTCACCCTCATTGCTCCTGAGCACAACCCTGCTGCACACCTTCCCTGGGTGAAAACACCTGGCTTTGCACAGGCACAGGCCTCGGATGGGGTCTCGGGCCCTGGTGCCTTGGGAAAAACTCGTGTCAGAGGCAGCGTGCCAGGCCCCCAAACCCAGCATCTCCCACACCAAAGCCTTCAGCAGGAGCAGGACCAAATTCTGACCCAGCCCATCACTTGTAGTAAAGAAATTTAACATATCCACACCACCAGGCTGGGATACCTGGGTGTGACGAGTGGCTTTGCAGGTTCCCCGTGGCCACTCGGTGCCTCACGGCAGCAGTTTGGGCAGCTCTGCACAGCCACGGCCGGGGGCTCTTTGCTCAGAGGCAGGGAGGGCAGCAGTGTGAAATGCAGTAAAACTCCTCCCAAACAGCAGTGTCCTCATGCAGTACTGCGCCAGAGGGCTTCCATCCAGTAGTTTTGGACATATTTTACCCAGTCAAGGCCACATTTATTTAGCAGCAATTCAAAGTGAAGAGATCTCCCACTGTGGAGAAGATTGGTGTTGCTTTCACCTGCAGTTCAAAATAAGAGCGCTCACATCAACTCCCTCTGCCAGAAAACCATCCCAGGGCTGTCCCAGACCACAGCCAACAGGCAAAGCTGACTGTGCACAGCCTGATTCATAGCCAAAACCTGGAGACAGGGCGAGCAGAAAGCAGCAGTGCCTCTCCCCGGCTGACTTAGCGGTCCTGGGGGGCCCCGAGGGCCACCCACTGCTCAAACACACGCTACTCCACATTGCTCCTCCTTTCTGAAGTCTCTGAAAACCTTAAAGTTAACTCCAAAACGGACACTGATGGCCTCACAATGGCAACAGTCAGCTCACAGGCTTGAGACTCCCCACAAGACCATAAAAGCCAGAAAGAGACAATTTTGCATGAAGGAAAACAAGTGTAAAGTAGACTTCTTGTAAATACCTACTGAGCATCATACAGGAGGAGTACCAGGGTCAGATGAGATGAGTCAGAACCACGTTGCTTGCCAGCACCCTTCACAAAGCATCTCACTCCAGGGATGGGGAGGGCTCCCACCAGCAGCGCTGCCCTTCGCTGCATCCCTAGGGACGCAGGCACTCTCCTCCAGCAGGGTTTGCCAACTCTGTGCAAAGCCCAGAGCAGGCTCACAAGAGCTGGGCTGAACTCAGCAACCTCTTTTCCAGAGAGCTGTTAGCAACCTTGGTCTCTTCTCACCGTAAGCATCTTAAATATGAGCTATTCCTCACCAGGGAGAAATCAGGATTTGATGCTGCGCAGCTGAACAAGCCAAATCTTGAAAATTGCCTGCATGTGTTTTCACAGAAGTCATGGCAGGTTCAGGAATTAATCTGGCCAGACACTATCACCATATCTATCTGCTAAACTGAGTTTAGGCAGATTTGAACACTGCTGAAAAATCCCACCCTCCAAACGATTTCCATTTCTGAATCTCTGACTACTTGCTGTTTATGGAAAGGAAAACAGCAGTGAGGTAAATATGCTTTTGAATACATTACTGTTACCTTTAACAGCTTACAGTAATGACCTTACCACCCATATTTATTGCTAATCCAGATCAGCAGTGGCAGGGGGAGGAGGAATCATTTCTGCCACAAAGTTTGTGCTAAGTCAAAACATTGTTTTTTTTCTCAGCACGTGAAAGCCACAGCCCAGGGAGATTTATTTGCAGCCTGTTGTTGCCTAGAAGTACCCCTTTGCTAGCAGTTTGCTCTGATTTCTTAGCAGTGCTCACATTTTCCCTGGCACCTCTTCTGTAGAGCAGGCAGTGAGGCCTGAGCTGCAAGGAAGCAGCAAAGTCCAAGTGTCCAGCAAGCTCCGCTGAACTAATTTTTGAAGAGTTTCCTCAAAAGCAGCACAAGCTGCTTGCCAGCTAATCTTTCCAGCCTGCAGCTACAGAGCAAAGCGTGGCTGTGGACCTGTGTCAAAGGTCCATTTGTTAACACATTTTCCCTGGAGTGCTAATTAACATTTACATCAAGTACTATGAGAGTGAAAAATGCTTCGACACACGCTGCGGGGAAACGCAAGGAGCAAGTTCTCTCTTCCCCCAGATGCAATGTACTGTTTGCCCTCCAGGAGCTGGTGAAATTCCAGTTTGTTTTGTAATCTTCTGTTCCCTAAAATCAGATATTTCTACAAGTTAATAACTAACCAGCTTCTTCTTTTATTTAAAAACCTACAAGTGCATTTAAAATTCTATGAAAGCAAGGCCCTGCTGGCACTGGCGCGAGCGAGCCCACGTGCCCCTCTGGTGCTGAGTCACAGCACCACTGCTCCCCAGCCTCACTGCAGAAGATGACAATATTTTATGATTTTATAGCAAACACCAAGAAAAGAACATCAACACACTTTCACTTGCATCTCGAAACCAGATTGAACCCTCTCGAACCAAACACTGAGACAGAGAACACAAACACAAACATTTGTAGTGAGTCTTCAGTTGCCACATTTTGGGACCACAACAAAGAGGCTCTAATGAGTAACATTTGTACCCACAATAAGATGCAGGCAAGGTTATTTACAAACACAAATTTGCACTTCAAAAAATGTGATGGCAGCGCTGTCCTCAATATTATTTCTCAATACGTATCGAGAAAAATGGGCTTTCGCATTTAAGTAAAGTTTTTAAAACTGCAGTAACTTAAATATGGTTGAAAAATCCTTTAGGTTTTTCCCAGAGGGGGAAAAAAAAAGTTTTGTCCAGGTTTTAAAGGAAAAAAATAGAAAATCCCAGGTTTATAGAAGGAAAATTGTACTCTATAAACCATGAAAGAGTGGTACGTAAAACTTCACCCATTCTGTGGGCGTTCAGGGCATGAGAGAATGTATATTATTATTCAATATATTTTCTCCTGCCACAACCATGCAACCTGCCCAGCCTCTAATGAACCCAATGTCTAAAGAATTGGCAATATTCTTTAAAAAAGGCATCCTTGCAGATGTAGAAAAATTTGACTGAGCAAGGGGTACAGCTGCACGCTGCTTTCAGAAATCAGCTTCTAAATCTCCGCCTCCACAGAAATCAGGATCCGAGATGAAAAATACACGCTATGAAAACACAGACATTTTGATTGCAAACTGGTCTAGAGCTCTGTGAACATATTTTGTTATTGTTGCCCACTTGCCAAATATTTGGGTGAATAATTTTCAGCCTCAGTGTTTACAAACTGCTCTCATTTGTTTTGTCCCTTTTTTTTTTGCAGTGTTGTTGCTTCTGCCTTTTAATTGGAAATCCAACTTTGTAAACAAGAAAATAAAAATAACAAACAGTAAATGCCAAAGCAGTGCTTTTTTGTTGTTGTTATTGGAGATACTCAAGTAAAAGACCCCAGGCACTAATGAAAACGACAGTCTGGGAGGTGCACCAAGTGATCAATTCTGAGCAGATGTTCCAACAGGACAAGGAGGTTGTGTTTCTGTCACTTGACTAGATCTTGAAAGCAAACATATTTTCATTAGATACATATTTTTCTGTGTTCATTAAGAGTATTTTTTTAACAAGTAGCAAACACATTTTGCAGATTGCCAGTTTCCTAAGTTCTCTGTCTTAATTTCCAGCAATTCCTATCAAGAAAAGGCAATTTTGAACTGAAATCTAATCTGGCACATTTCTGACACAATGTCCCAGAGACTCTTTCTCCAAAGCACGACTGTCTGGACTGAAATCCCGGCCTCGGCACAGGCAAAACTTTCACCAGTCCCCTCCAAAATTTGTAAAGTCAAAAAACCCTGAGTATTTTTAGGGAAACCAAAATGGAGATAGAATGCCCAGCTCCCAAAACACTCATCGTTTAATCTCATGTAACAGGATGAGATTAATATAAACATGCTAACCTGTCCAAATTGGAAATCTTTCAATTTTCAAGCACAGGAAACAACAAGGTTTTTTTTTTCAGACAGGATGTCAGAGTTACCCCTGTGGTTATATGTGAGCCGAGGACAATGTTGTTACATGAGATCAAATTACAAACACAAGCAAACAGAAAACAATCTCCGAACGTCACTGTTCGAGATTTGACAAGAAGCACAGCTGACCCATTAGGAAGGTTAAATGCTCTCGAGCGAGCTCTGGGAGAGTATGAGGAGTTTGCTTCTGGACACTGAGTTCCATGCAGTTAAATTGTCAATTTGTTTGCCCAAGTTAATGCTTATCTTACCCCATGCTTGCTGCGGTTTTACTAAACACGTTTGACCTGCAAATCTTAAAGCAGTGGCTTTGCTAAAATTGTAAGAAGTTTCTGGATTTTCCAAGCACCTATGAAAACTATTTTGGTAGTTTCCACAGCACAGAAACCTGTAGTTACTCAGATATTTGAAACTTCCAGTGAGGTGGATGACAGTTGCTTAACCACACACATTACCATTTCATTTCTATTTCTAATGTTCAGCACAACCTTGTTCTAAGGAATTTCTGGAGTTGTTTACAAAGGCTGATGCAGAGGTTGTGTTCAGTCTGGTCCAAGGGCAATGGTTTACTGAACTCAGTTGTAAACAGCAGAAAGAGATAATAATTTCTGTAACTGGGGGAGAAAGGTAAAAAAAAAAAAAAAAGAGTCCTCACCTTGCACCAAGGGCCATTAGAGACAGGGCTGGTTTCCAAAATATCTGCTCCTTCCATGTCTGATTCGTTGAAAAAGTTTTGTTTCCAATGAAAAACATTAAATCACCCTCCAGGCAAAACTAAACCAAACCATGCAGGCTCCAGTATCCCAGTCTGTGAAAGCCCTGCAGTAAGGCACACACCAGTTTTATGGTCACCGCTCTAATCCAAGGTTGCAGATCCTGGTTCCTCTCTGGATTCCACAGAGCTTGGCCTTTCTTTTAAGCCTCGATAGCTCCTCTTGTCAGGCATTTATCTCCCTCAGACCTTCCTTGCAGATCCAGGTTTTCACATGGCAAATGGCAGATGTTTGCGGCTTCCCAGGCGCTCTGGGAGAACGGACACTGAACCTGTGACCATCTCAGGAGAAGCCTGGCAATGGAGTGCAATACATGGCCACACCTCTCTGCTGCCAGAGCTGGCCTAGACCATAAAATCAGAAGCAAGGTCACCCAGCAACCAGCCATTCCACGTCACTACAGTCATAAAGCCAACTTACATTCGACTTATTGCTTAGGTAGATAAATATTTTTATTAGATGAAAGAACTCCAGGGGAGATGGCGGGAGGCTGAGCCGAGACACGTTCGTTTTGGTTGATAAAAGCTCTCAGCGTACATTTGTGGGCCACGTACAGAATCACAAAGCTCTGATTGCAAATCCCACTGGGGTCAAACCCGAAGTGTTTCTCCCCAGGGATGAGCTGGGTGGGTGGGTAACCCCTGCAGGGTCCCCTCCAGCAGGCACACTCCAGGGGCCGGCGAGACTTCCATCTGCCACATGCTCAGCTTAAAAAAAGCTCCTCTCTCAAAAGCCTAAGTTAAATAAGGATGAATTTACAAAATAGCCCTCAGTTCCCTGCCAGATTCTGTAATAACCAGGCTACACCATAGGGCTGCCTAAGGGAGCTTTCTGAAGCAAATGGATTCTTTTTCTCAGGGTGTCAGGCCACATTTTCCTCTCTCTAATATCCACCCTTTCCGCCTGACAATTCTTTATAAATATTTATATGGAAGAGACAACCTTTTTTTTTTTCAGTGGCAGTGGGGCAGAATCATTAAAGTTAATTCTGTCAAAATACAAAAATATTTTAACCAAACTTTGATATTGGCAGCATCATTAAAAGTTAGCTTTACAGGGATCTGATTTTTAGACCTCTTTCTGCCACTAAAGCACGAAGTGCAGTAAGTGATCTGCTCAGGATCACGTGCTCGATTATACACTCACCTTTTCATTAATCAAATTGGATTTCATGAGATATTTCTCAGCGGTTTAATTAAAATTGGTCTTTAAGGAGTTTACAAAATCATCAGTAACTGGAAGTGTCTGTCTGGGTATGACATGTATAATTACAGGCCCTTGAACGCCGTGAGCAGTGTCTCTCTAACTGTGAGCCAGGTGTACACATTGTTGATTACAGATTTATTTCAAAGAAGTGAAGTCAAATGTGACAACCAAAATACACAAGAAGTGTAATGGCACAGGTGTCTCTTTATGGAGCAAAGGGTAAGAGTGTGGATTTGGAAACCAGCAACCTCATCTGCCTTTACCATCAATTCTGTGATTTGAGGAGGCGAATCAAAAGCCCCGTGCCTCGGTTTTCCCACCTGTGCTGTGACAGTAGCAAAACTCAGCACTCTCACAAGAACAGCTTGCACTGAAGATATCCAATGTCTTCACCAAACTTGCATCTCTATCCACCAACACATAGACTTCTATCATTTGCCCACACAAACCAAAGGAAAAGCATAGCCGACTTCTGCCCACAAAGTGACACCGTCTCAGCCTTCTCCCAGTGGCCACCACAAGTCCTCGAGGTCCCAGGCACAGGTTCACTCCACTGCCACCTCGTTCGAAATAAGCCAAGGCTCCCAGGAACTCACCATCCAAACCCACAGGCAACCAGCCAGGACAGAATCATACAATCATAGAATCACCTGGTTGGAAAAGACCTTTGAGATCATTGAGTCCAACCGTACCTGTCTCCCTACTAAACGATATCCCTAAGAAGTTCATCTACCCATTTTTTAAACACCTCGAGGGATGGAGACTCAGCCCCCTCCCTGGGCAGCCTCTGCCAGGGCCTGTCCACCCTTTCAGTGAAGAAATTTTTCCTGATGTCCAGTCTGAACCTCCCCTGGCACAACCTGAGGCCATTTCCTCTTTTCCTATCACCCTGTCAGTTGGGAGAAGAGACCAACACCCACCTCGCCACAACCTCCTTTCAGGCAGTTGTAGACAGTGATGAGGTCTCCCCTCAGCCTCCTTTTCTCCAGGCTGAACAACCTCAGGTCCCTCAGCTGCTCCTCATAGGACTTGTTCTCCAGCCCCTTCCCCAGCCTCGTTGCCCTTCCCTGCACACTCTCCAGCCCCTCAATGTCCTTCTTGTACTGAGGGGCCCAGAACTGAGCACAGAACTTGAATTGTGGCCTCACCAATGCAAGATACTCCCATCCCAGCTGGAAGATTCTGCTGCACACAGACTGCTGCTACAAACATTCAACAGGTTTAAATCTCACTTTCTGTCATTTCATATGCCTGGGTCATTTCTGAGACCCAGAGAGCTTCCACAGTGCAGAAGCTGCCAGTGTCTCCAGGGCTGATCCTGGCTCAGCGTTGCTGCCCTCCACGGGGCACCTTGGCCAGCCCTGCACAGCCAGGAGGCAGCTCAACCTAGGGCAGGCTGTAAGACAGGGAACAGAGGGGGGGAAATTACACCAGTCCTTGCCTAATTATTCACAAGGGCTGTTTATTCCAGCAGCTTCAAGGACTCTGTTTTCCACCATTCCTTTTATTCTCTTGGGCAAAAATCTCTGATCGTTAATTGCCTACTGAATTTTAAGAGAGCAGGCAAGAGGCCGGCCTGAAACACCAAATTGCTTTGCATTTTGTTTTTTCTCTGGTTTCTCTTTACAGGTCACCCATTTAGTGACACATTAGCTATGTCCTGGAGCAGGCAAAACCAGCCTTCTGAAGTTTGCTTGCATTAAAGAGCAAGCAAAATTGCTGTATCTCATTATCCACGTAGGTGTCCGTGCTACGTCTTTTGCTTTGATGACATTGTGTGGCAGTCATTTTCACAGTTTTTCTGGTTTTGAATTGGCCATTTCCTAATTTAAAACAGAAAAATCAAAGGAAACATTTTCCCCATGCGCAGCATAAAGTAAAGATAAACTTTCCTATGGCTGCTGTGGAGAAGCAAACTCACAAGGTTTTCAGCTTCAGCCTTTAGTGTAAACCAGACATCTGTTCCGAGTTGTGTCCGAACACAGGAAGGATAGCCCACAGCTTGGTTTACTCCAGACTAATTTAGGAAATCAGGACTCTCCTCATGGATTAGTCACTCACTTCTTGGGCAATGACAGACCAGACACATTTGTCTCTGCAGCTCAGTGGTTTTCCCCTGTAAAATAAGGGTGAGAACCCTTCCCCGCATCAGAAGGTGACTTAGGGCTTGGTCCAGCCCTCGTACCAAACCAGAAATTAAACCTTTCAGCCCATTTGTGCATCTGCAGATCTGATGTCAAAGTCCACCAGAAAGGAGAGAAGAGGAAAAAGAAAAGAGAAAGTGCAGACGGATCTAAAGATGGCTTTGAAGCAGAGCCCAGGAGTGGAGATCAGGAAGTGAGAGCTGTAATTGCAGCTGGGTATCAGTTTCCTTTTTTATTTCAGGAGAACCCACAGCATGGTGCAGTTTTTCTCTCTCCTTCAGAAGAGAAGACAAGAACAACACTTAAACTCTGCAGGAGAACAGAGCGAGCTGTTAAATGGAAGGGGCCATAGAGAAAAAACAGCTTTTTGGATTTCTAATGCAGAGGCAAGTAGAAAGCATCGTGAACACGTCTGAAATGACTCTTGTTGCTTTTGGACCAGCAGGGAAAGCTAAAAACTATTTCTCATTTTCTTTCCTAAGAAAATTGCACTGTATTTCTTGTGGGCTCTGCCTGAGTTCCTTGCAACAGAGCCAGCTTCAAGCAAACTCAATAGAGAGGTGATGTCAGGCTCACAAAAATAGGTGGTCTGGCAGCCAGAAGAGGTCCTGCAAATGCCCTGCAGAGCAAAAGGCTCCCAGATGAGCTCACACCACCAAGAAGACCCACGTGAGAAGGCACAACCAGCACTACAGAGATGGTACCGGCGGCTTCAGTCAGGCTGGGGACAGGTTTACTCCAAGCTGCCACAAACCTCGTGGTGCTGGGACAGTAGTGACACCCTGACACTGTTCCTGCTTCACTGAGCTGGGTGTTCAGCTGAGCACAAGCACAAAACTTGGACCTCAGGGCCTGCAGGCCTTTGAGTGGAGCCCCACGAAGGCTGCCCTGGCCTGTGCGTAACGAGCCACTGCCACGACCAAAAGTGTTAGAAGAGGTCAATCAACATCTGCTGCAGCTCTAGTGATATTAGTCAACACTAAACAAAGGTTTCATCTTTTTTCCTTTCTGAGCTAAGCTGCAAGGCAGGGATCAGGGATGCTGTGAGAAAACACAGGCTCTTGGTATAGCAAAATAAACTGTTTGTTCCAGTTAGAAAAAGTTTGTGAGCTGAAATTAGGGGCCAAGTAATCACAGAAATGATTGCATCTTCAAAATCATTGCAAAGGGTTTAGGTTTTGGTATTTCCTAAGCATACCCCGAGTGTCTGGTCATTATAAATCTCTTCTTGTTTAGGAAAGAGATCTCCTTTTGCATCGTACCGTGCTTATCTTTCAGCAAAAGCGGGGGCAGGATCTGAATATGCTGGTGTTTGCAGACAGCAGTGGTGCAGCACAGCCTGTCTCAGCTTCACAACGAAGAGAAAGAGCTACAATTGCAAAATCATTGCCTAACAATTGATAAGGACAACCACTGCAATCCCCTTCCCTGCCTCTTCTTGGCCATGTACCACACACTACTGAATTTATAGAAAAGAGAATGGCAATGTTGTTGAAGTATAAGCCATACACATATAAGACACAGATTATTTATCTTCATGTCTCATCTGATTTCCTCTTTAACCCAAGTAACTCAGTCTTCACAATTGACTGTTTTCTCCTTTTGTGACTATATTTACCATCCTTCTGACAGCCCTTGAGTTCTCCCAAGAAATGGGACTTTGTGAGTGGGGTTGGGCAGAAGGAGCTGGAGAGACCTTTCGCTTCAAAACAAAGTCACGGCAGGTCCACTGAACAAGGTGCTGCAAGCTTTTGCTTTGCAGGAGGAGGAGGTTTCTCCTTACCTTGTTTTGGGAAGGAGTTTCAGCCCTTTCCTATAATTCCCTTGTTTCACGGGGATAAGGTTAACTCAGTAACTAAGGTTAACTCCTGGCCTTTGAGGGTCTCACACGGGCAGTGCTGAAGGTTGTCTGATGGGAGCGCTCAGGTTTCCTGCGACACAGCTCACAGTAAGGACAGAATATCAACACCATCTTGTGGACAAAATGAGACATAGATGCCTAAGGAGACGCCCATCGGAACCAACTGGTGTTTGAGTAAAGAGCTGCAATTATTTAGGACCCTTCTGCTGTGTTAACATCATCGTCCACATGATGGGAATAGAGAGCAGTGCAAAGGCAGAGAATTTTATTATTATTATTATTATTATTGTTCAGTGGAAACCAAAGGAGACTACACCCAGATTTTTTTCAATCACAGCTCAGTTTGCCTGAAAGGGTACAGAAAGGGAGCAATTTCAACTAATCTGTGTATTAACTTCACCTAAGTAAAACAACAAAACTCACAGTCACTGAAGAAAAGTGATATTAATTCTTGAAGCTGCTTTTCAAATGAGTATTACAAATAAGAAAGGCTAAACTATGACATTAGAAACTTTGAGACCTACTTTTTATCATGGCCTAAATAGGAAAGCATAGTAAAAACATTGCTTTCCTTTTAAATTAGAAGCCTAACCTTCCTAGGCTGTTCTGTTTGGTTGGGTTGGTCATTTCAGCTTCCTAAAATGAACTGAAGACAATAATCAATGAGATGGACCCGCTGTAAAGACAGCTTTGTGCCAGCATTAGAGTTTATGTATTTGTCATCAAAGTAATAATTACTATACTTTCTTTAAACCTGAAAAAAAAGAGGGTGAATTATAGTCCTTGTTGGATTTTCTTTTTACCCATTTCCTTTTTGCATTTCTCCCAGATGGGAATAAACAGCTGCCCAAGGTTCTTTACAGTTTTTCAGTCATATTCACCGTTGGATACTTGTGATGCAGTTCAATGCTACAAGTGCCCAAGCTGTTTCATGCCTTATAGAAAAATAAATCCCATGAATATTTTTCATTTCCATCTGTATTCTACCAAGATACCCATCCACATCATGCTTACTCATTTTCAGAAGAGCAACAAACTGAGAATGCAAAAAACTTTTTTATTAGCATAAAAAGTACATATTCAGCAATGAATATTCAAACTCCTTCACAGCATCTGGTATATTTGATACATTTTTCTGTATCTGCTACAGTTGGAGGAAGAAGGGGCTGTAAAATGTCAGAGGTTTAGGGCCAGAGGGGGGTTATGGGTGATTTTTTTTTTTGTTTTATGCTCTTTTTTTAAGTTATGTAAACAATTCTGAGTGAAACCTGTACAAGCAGAATATTAGCTACCATTTGTACACTTAAATAAAAACCAATTTCAGCAATACAAAAAGCAATATAAAAAAAAAGTATTCAGATGCATGACAAATGCATCAGAAGAAACTGCAGAAGTACATGGCAAGCAAGGGAACGTGTTTTTCAAAGTTAGATCATACTGGAAATTCTATGTAAATATCTGTATGGCTCAAGATGAAAAACATTATAAAATTACTCGGTTCTATAAGAGAACTGCCCAGCTGCATCTATTTTAACTTCATTAGGCATGAACATATTAGAACAATAGACTGATTAAAAGGAATAAGAAAAGTTTATTCAAGTTTAACTTTTCAAGCTGCCTATTAATAGAGTAACTAGACAGAGGTAGATGTCCAATATTAGTGGCCAACCCATTTTAACAAGACCCTTTAGCTGTCTTGTCATGTTTTTACTTTCAAAGCTGATGTGAAAAGGCTTCATAGATGAAGGATGCCTTTCTAAAAGTCAGCCAGAAAACCTGTATTGCTAATGGAAGCAGTTTATGCTGTTCCAAAGTGAAGAGTGTGTAAGAGTAAATCATCTCCCAGACAGCTGTAAGGACATCCCTGACCAAGCACTAGAGCTCATGCAGTCATTATAAGGACAGTGAAATTAATTTGTTAATTTCCTACACTTCTGCTGGATTCAGAACCACCTGTCTGGCTCATAACTAGTCAAAATAAGATTGCAGGGTACCCCGGCGGCGGATATCACATGTCCAGCAGTGGAAACCACCTCCCAGTGAATTGGCATGGCGAATATTCACTTTAATTGTAGAAATGCCTGTAAGGAACATATGTTGCATACTTTAAAATAAAACCCTCAGATTCACGTGGTAAACTCTGATCAGAACATTAGATAATGCTTTATCAGATGATATGGCCAGATGCAAGTACAGAAAGTATTTCCTACTCATTTGTTAAGAATTTATTTTCCCAAATTCTAGGCAGAGAACAAGCTGGGAACACAGCTGGCTTTTTTATTCCAGCAATACTCTCAGGAACATACAGGGTTTTTGCAGTATGAGAAGAATTAGCTGGAATTCTGCTACAATATGTGACCAGAGCACTTTTACATAAATCTGTGTGAGCATTTATGGTTCAGACACTGAACGTGCTCTTTCAAGTGCCTTTCAAGAAAAGAAGCACTCAAAGTAGAGCTCTCCGAGTCGCTCTTTCTCTGAAAGAGGAAAGATGATTTTACACTTACTACCCAGGTTAAGCTTCCTCACACTTTTCAGCTTTGATGTTTCAGCTGTGGCTCAGCTTATACAAAGTCCTGGAATACCAGGATCAGAAGACTTTTCTGTTATGAAGTTTGCTTTTTGCTTCTTGGTACTTTCAGGAGCTCAGAAGCAGCTCGGTAATAGTTTTGTTCCAAGGAGACTCATCTCAGTCCTAGGAACTTACTGACTACAGGAGTCTATTTAGAACTCATAGAGACTGAAGTTCAAGTGTGAAAGATATGTCAGGATTAGCATTAATTGCCTCATTTTTTAATTACTTTCAAGCATATATAAATCCTTAGCTCCTTGGTCAGGCAGAGAATTAAAACAACCTAAGACTGAAAAGCTAAAAGTGATTCACTAATGGTTGTACAGCCAGTCTTCAAAAGCAGATTAAAGCACTATATCACATGGTTCTCACCAGCAATCTCTCTCAGATTTGAGGGAATCTTTTGTAAGTGCACACACATCCATGGCACAAACCCTTCTTCTATATTCACAGCTGCTGTCTTCCACCTTTGGATCACTTCTTCCCAGCATTTTTCTCCCTTTAAAGGAGTCCTCTGCTACTCGGGCAGTATTATCTTTCACTCAACAATACAACAATTCCCCACTTCCCTTAACTTCTCATCTACCCACCAGTCCTCTTTCTACCTTGCCCATTTTTGCACCAGTGGGTATTTATTCTGCACCCACAGTCTGACTGTAGCACCAAGCAATCTGCCTGCCTTCCTACCACCCAGTTATGAGCCACAACCAGACCTGCCTACACCCTTCCCTCCCACTGCAGCTGGATTAGCTGCATGAGTTCAGATTTTTAAGTCTATATTATATGTCTTTGGAGTTAGCTGTGCATAGGACTTCTAGATTTTATATGCAAATAGTTCTCCTGCCACTGCACATCTAAAATAATTCCACCCTGTCAGGAGGTTACATCTCACAGGACTGAGGTTCTCCATGAAGGAGCAGTAAGTGGTCTTAATTTGACAGTTTAAAGTACAAAGAGCTTGAAATTAGAAAAATGTGAAAGCCTTTTGGCAGAGGGATCGCCAGCTCTACCTCACTCAGCAATAGGAGCACCCAACCTCTCCAAGCAGATTTTGACCTCCAGACTGAGAAGATAGTTTTACATTTTAAAAGCTCATTCAAAAGCAAGCTAGCAGTAACTCTAATTGCTACTCACACCTTTATTTGCTGCAGGCTGTAGGGGGCACAGGATGTAAAAAGCTCATATTCAGATGACTGAAATGGGAGATAAATCACTGATTCTTACTTGCTAACCCAGTTGTTTGAGTACCTTTTCCAGTGCTGGCTGCTTTGGCTACTTAAGTGAAACCTCCATTCATTCTGATGTGCATAGTTGGTCAAGGTAATTGCATTTTAAGTATATGTTGAAAACTGCCAGGACATACCCAGATTCTCAAACATCTTCTGAATTGACGTCTCATTGGCATCTACCATCACGCGTTTCTCATCCAGCATTAGGACATTCATGGAGAGCCATTTAGAAGACATCCACAGGGGGTGATCTAAACACATCAGAATAAACCTTCTACAGTAATTGCAGATTTTGTACTAATGTTGCCCCATATTCACACTCTTAAGAACACTCTTGGAATTCTTAGAAAAGGAAGACTATACCATCTGGGATGAGTGGCAGTGGGGGGCGAATCACGGTCCAGCCTGCTTTCTTGAAGAGCTCAATCTGAAAGAGCAATTTAATTAGAGTCTGAAGAGGGTTCTTAAACTATCACATTGTGTCCTCCAACCTGTGCAACATTTTCTCAGCCCACCTCAATATACGTGACATCCCCTTCCCTCTGTTCACTACTCTTGCCCTCATTCAAGTTCCACCTACAAACCCAGTTTTCACACAAGCATTTTTGAAAGCCTTTTCAACCTTTGCATGCCACTACCATTTGTTTCTACTGGTTTTATACATGCTGAAGACATATGCCAAAGAGAAAGAGATGCTAAAGATAAAAGGTAACACAGGCTGTTTGCAGCCTGTGAAATAAAGATATTGGTAACAGCACAAAAGTATTTAATTCTTTATTTTTGTTATTATTTCTCCTGATGGCAAAAGCCATTGATATGAATTACATTTTAAAAAAAACATATAAAATTATATTTGCATCATCCTTTGTAAGAAAATCAATGTGCAGTTTATTTTTAAAAGGGAACAAAAGTTAAGGCATCCTATGGAATAATTTGTGTCTCAGAATTACATAATTAAGTTAAAAATAAGAGGAGGGTAAATTGGCTAAGGATAACTGACTTTTCAACTTCATTGTCTGGCTATTTGGAAGAGCTCTTTATTCACGTGTTACCACGAGGTGGAGCTCCGAATCCGAGAATACAAAACCAAGCCTGCCCTGCCAGGATTTTAAAGACAAGCCCCCTTTCACCCGCACCTCCCCCTGTTTCCCGGTCAGCCAGAACTGCCAAATCGGTTTTATGAAAGAAAGCTCCATCTGTTTGGGGTTTTTTTTGTCTACACAGGCAGCAGTTTTCTATGAAATAAATGTCAGCACATGGGTTTAACACAAGGAGACCAAGAGCCTCGTCTTGCAAGTAAGATTATATAAAACAGGGGAAGGGAAAAGGGGAGGAAAAGAATATGGCTGTTTTAAAAAATATATATATTCTCACAACGGCCATTAAAATAGACAGTAATTCAAAACAGACAACTTCCACCACATTTAAATCAAGCACATGAGAAGAAACACAACACATCCCCTGGCCTCGCAGTAATAAAACACGAAGAGCGGCAGCAGAAAACTGGCAGAGACCAAGTCATTGTATCGCTGAAGATGTGCAAACACATCTGTAAGTTCCCAAACAACCACCTGAGTGACATTTAAATTCAATCATTTAATATCATCCAAGTGTGTACAAAATAAACCTGTGGATTAGCAATTATTCAGCAGGGACCTAATCCGGCCAAGTCACAAAACCCCCTCCCTCTGCTCCAGCCTTACCTGATGGCAGGGACGGTCTGGGTTAGAGAGCACAAGCCCAGGCCCAATGATATTGAAAGTGGCATCAATGTGCATAGGGTTAGGATCCTTAAAGGATATTATATGCACTCTATAGTCTGGTGCAAGGTGTCTCCTCATCCATTCAATGCCCATGTAATTTGTAACCTGAAAACAGGACAAAGTTTCACTAAACTTGAGTATAAGCTGCATCCAGCTTAGTTTATCTAAGGTTCTGTTATTTTGGCTTTAAATAAAATAAAATCTGTGCCTTTAGCCAACCTCATAGCTGTCAGACAGCCTCATCCCTTCTATCAGACATTCTACAAATAGCAATTTCTTTTGTCATCACTATTATTTTAAGGCCGTTTAGGAATTTTAAAATACAAATAAAAGCATCAATCATTAAGATAAATATCAAAACTGTTGAAAGAAACTGTTTCCTACCTGGCTCCTTTGTACAAAAATATCTCTTCCAGCTCTAATAAAGTCAGCAGCATCAAAGCATGGCTCAAATTCAGTAGTTACAAATTTTCCCTGAGCAGCCAGTTCATGCCTGTCTTCAACAGAACGGATTGGATAATCCTGGTTACAGGAAAAGGATAACAATTTTAGGTTGGAGATGGGAAGGGAAAAGTTTCAAAATATTTGCTACTAAAGATTATTTTGAAATTAAGAAAATATGTTTATATTGATAGCTGGTCCCCGAGGGTGGTTTTGTGTACTTGTTACTGGAATAAAAAGGAAAGCATAAATGTGGAAGTTTAAGTAAGAGGGTTTAAGTCCATTCAGGAATAGGTGATAAGAGACAATGGTTATACCAAGAAGTTAACTGCTCTTTAGAGCCATTGTCTTTGCAGTATTCTGGCTCCTGGATCAAAAGTGTTCATTGCCAGTTGAGTTTAACTCTCAGTCCATCAAATCCCTGAGCAGTGACAGAAGTGCTGGTGTGAGCTACTTCCTAACAAAGGCGGACGCCCTGCTTTTTCCACATTTTAGAACGCAGCAGTACTTCAAAGTCGAAGGCAGATCTTCAGGAATTTAAACAGATTTTAGAATGGAACAGTGCAATTAAGAACAAATAAATTGTAAAAAAAAACACAAACAAAAACTGCTGGGTAAGTCATTTCTATGCTTTAGAACAGGCTCAAAATTTTTTAATACTGACAGATGACTTTAATGTCATTTTTTTTAACAAAGACTTCTTTACGTCATTGTTATATGTCATATGTCACTGTTCCCAGAAAGTTATAATCATTCCACCACCACTTTCACTGCACTAACTGTAGATGGCCTTACCAAGGTCCTAATGCATTTGGGGGCCTATAGGAAACCATGAAAATTGTCCAAGTCAAAATTATTACAAAAGAAAAAAAATAAAGAAAACACTCACTTAAATATTTGAAAGGTAAACAGTCACAGTTTAAATCCTCCACTGTTATGTAACTTTCAAAATACTAATTATCATGCAAAACAAGAATTAGGAGAGGGTTTTTTCTGTGACAAAATACATATTGTTTCCCACTTTCCTGATACACTCAGGACATATGGACATTCTCAAGGCCTACTAATCTTTTTTAAATTTAACTTTGTGATGTCTTTCTAGCATTCCTTCCTTTTCAGTAACGCTACGTTACAGCCAGTATTCAAAACAATTCAAAGCAGACTTGAATTCAATAGACACAACTTCCTGTTTCTCATTCCCTCATGGCACACACTCTGTTTTGGCTGGAAAGGCTACAGAATATTTGCAGACCAGGAAAAAAACACACTGCAATTTTCTGAAACCTGGATTTCGGGTTGAAACCATCAGCAAAATTCTCTATAACCAGAACTGAAGTTCTGAAGCAAAACGAGAACGATACCTGATCATAGAGTGCATCTGCCATCGTGGGTTTTGGGGCAGTTGTCCACTTAGCACCACAGCTGAAATACTCTTTGATTATTCGTCTGTACGCTCTGTACTCGAAGAACCGAGCACGCCAAGCCATAGGAGCTTCAATAATCTCATTTCCCACCACCAGCAGGATGTCTCTTGGCATGGCAGCGTACAGACCTGAAAGGAAAAAGACCAATCATTTATAAGACAAACATTTATTTTTCTCAACTCTTTCAGCTTATTCACTTTTCACCCTCCTTTTTATCATTTCTTCTATCCAAAAGCATGGCAAAAAGCACATCTAGCAGAGACGGGAAACCAGCACAATTCTTCAGTAAGTTTTCAAAGTGACATTTTTTGCTCAAGATACATCCAATTTTTGCTACAAAGCCTCACTCTGTTATGAGTTTACAGCGAGATGAAAGCCATCCTCAAGCTACAAGTCAACACTTCATGATTTGGTTAATGGAAATTAATAGACAAATGCTTATGAATTACTGAGATAACTTCAAAAGGTGATGATGGGTAGCAGGTTTTCCAAGTGGATCTCATTTATTTATATATCCTTTTAAGAAGTCATACCACTGCAGAGGAATTTGATGGAACTCAGAACTGGTGCAGGGAGCAGACCCTTTAGACTTTTCATTAACATGATCTGTTCCCCAATTAATTTGAATTCTGCTAGAGCAAGTTAACACATTTGACATAAAAGAACCCTGGAGACTACATTTGATGCAAAGTTGAGTATGAGCCAGTGCACTTCCACTGCAACCAACCAAAGCCATGCGGTGCCGCACAAGGAGGGGTGTGGGCAGTACGCAGAAGGACATTCAACCTTCCTTGACACTGGTGAGGATCCTCCTGGAAAACTGTTTTGCAGTTTTGGCCTCCATAGTTTAAGATGGATCCAACAAAGGGCTATCAAGACGGCCTGGGGGCCTTACAGCAACGACCTGGGAGAAGCTGGGGGACCTCAGTTTATCCATGTGGCAAGTAGGGGACAGAGCAGTAACAACCTACAGGGCCCTTAAACACGACAGATGAACACTGTGACAACACAGCAAGGGAATCTGGCAACTGATGCCAGTGTGGGAAGTTCAGGTTAGGCATTAGGAAAAGAGCTTTCATTAGGAAATCCATGCAGCACTGAAACAGGTCAGCAAGGCAGGTGGCAGAATCACCAGCCCTGGAGATCTTCCAGGTCATAGCTACACAAAGCCATCGCTGACCTCATCTAGCACTGCCAATAATCCTGCTCAGAGCAAGAAGGCAGACTAGAAGACATCCAAAAACAGACAAGGCCTTCAACAATGGAAGAACATTTACCTGTAGACTCAAAATCAGGTGTTTTATACTTCACAGACCAGTCAATTGGATCAGGCCTCTTGACAATTACACCTTCTTTTTTCAAAATATTGCACATCTCTTCAATTTCAGCAATAGCTTTTTTTAAATGGTCTTTGGGGAAACTCTGGCCTCCAAATTTCTGATAAAATCCCCAATACTTTTCATACGTGTTGGCCTAAAACAAAAGGACAGATGAGTGACAAAGAATAAGCACCAGTTATTTTGGTACCAGTGAAACAGACACATAAGACAATTCTTAAAGTTTAAAGCTACTTGTTCATTGACATCCAATTTTTTTTGTATTTGTTACAACCCTAACATCATAATGTGCTTTATATTTCATTCCTGCAACCTTTGGAGCAGTTGCTAAGAACTGTTAATGTCCTGTTGATTCTTCTAAAATAAAGGAGAGGGTGAGGAGGTAAAAAAAAAGGAAAGGAGAAGCATCAAGGCTTCGGATAAATTCTTAATTATCCCTGTTTGAGAATCCCTGTCCTGGTAGCACTCTGATGTACAGTCACAGGTGGTAGATTAGTTGTGAGTGGCTGGTGTCTTCCCAAATACACACAGTAATAAAGTTAATTTCAGCTGGATGGGCTGAGCAGGCTCACTGAGCTTGCAGATGGCCTCAGACTGTGCATGTGGCACAATGCCCAAGAAAACAAGTCCTCTAAAGAAGAGCAGGTAAAAAGTGAAAGACATTCAGGAATGTGGAGGACATGTTTCATTCCCACTTGCAAGTTTAGTTTGACTTTTAGATGGGATTTTGAGGATATTTCATTACCTCATGCTTTTGGATACAGATAGACCAGTAGCTTATATTGCTTGTTTCTACTGATGGAAATACTATTGTAAATAATGTAATAAATATTTCTAGAAGACTCTTCCTCTTTTTAACCACAGCCCTGCATAAAGGTTCATTATTTATAAAATCAGAGACAAAAATTAGGAAAATGACATTATACTTCAGTCAGTATTCTGTGGCTGGTACTGCCAAGTGGCCATGAAAGATTTGGTCCTAATTACACCAGACCTGTACAAACACACCAAACACAGCAAATGCTGTGGACTCTGCTATTTGATGAGGATAACAGGCACATTTTAAATGAAAAAAAACCCTCATCTTCAAAATGCACACATCTGCAGTCATCTTGTTAAAAGACATCCTTAACAAGTATATAAAGAGCCCAGACAACAGTCTTGGCCTGGCCACTCAGCTCCTCCAGCGCTTAAGCTTCTTTCTGTCCTTCCTGAAAGAATTTATTCCTTTTCTCTAAGTGAGGTCTAAGGTAACATGATCTCCTCAGACTTGCCAGCTGTTCAGAAGTCACATGCAGATCACATGAAGTGCCAAGCATTCCTGTGGAAACCTGTTCTGCTAATGAGACATATTTGTCCTAAGGAGTAAAGCTGGTTATTTTCAGAGCCATACCATGATGGATCTGAATACCATTGATTCCTAAGAGGTGCATCTCCCCTCTTCACCAGGTGCCCTCCAATACTGCTCTTTTTCAAACCTGAGAAAACAGTAGAATGAATCCCCATATATTTTAAATATTTGTTGTGGAAAATAATTAACATTATCAATGTTTACACTAGAGATGTACCTTAAAGTCAGTAATGACAGTTACTAAATTTAGTACATCGAAACAGAAATTTGGATCAAAATGCTTTTTGCCCAATTCAATAGTAAACACCCCTCCTCCTGCTTCTCACTTAAGATATAATGATCTCTGGTAGCACTTCACCAAAATTGCATTATGATTCACAACATGTGCTGAAAAACACTGCAGAGTACAAAGCTATAAAGCTCAACTGTTGCCTCAGAAGAAAACACCTGAACTGTGAGATTTTTGACCAAAGCACTAATTCACAAAAGAGCATCTTCCTCATTAATGTAGCTGTTAAGCTCTTAGCTAAGATTTCCCCTGTTTCCCAATAGTGTATTTACCTCTGAAAAACCTACATAGCCCATTTCAGGCTCCCTAAAGGATATGTAGTAGAGTGCCAGCTCGTTGATATTCATGAGATATGCAGGGCTCCCCATTCAATTCATTCCTTCCTCCTTCTTATGCCAAGCACACCACTCCCACATCACAGCAAAAAAGACTGTGTGTATCAAAACCATGTCTCAAAGTACAAGAGAGTGCAGAATGAGGCCATACTTCATGCACTTAAATATTTGGTAAATAAACATGCATGCAGTCTTAAAACACATTTCAGAAGTACCTTAAAGAGAGTATTTACCAAAATTTTATTATTTGAGATTTTTTTTAAAGTACCTCAGGTCCAAAGCCTCATTATACAACTCAAATTTAAACTGCAATAAATAAGCAATGACCCTCATTCATACTTGGCAGAAGGCACATGATACATATCAACAGTAGTATTGTACTTAGGACAGTAACAGGGTGATTATCCTCTGGCTGTTGTACTGCTCTGGCTGTTGAACTTTTGATATTGCATATGACAAAGTGAAGTTCTGACCTCCTTTGATCAGTGTTGGCCTAAGAGGCTGCAGAACCAGGCAAGCTGTACAGCTCTCACACGTCAAGATAGACATTTGAAAGAGTATTTTTTCTGACACTAAAGATGCCCTTGGCCACTACTTGAGAACAGAATTTTGCCTCATTTAAAGTTACAATGTAAAAAAGTTCCACTTTTCTTTCCTTTACTCTTTCTGTACACTCATTGTGGCAGTTTTAAATACATAAATGCACATACATATTAGAAATGCCAAACCTTCTATGCTTCTTTTTCTGAAGCTGCTAGAATATCTTTGGAGCATCTGAAACAGGATTCCAGAGGTTGGTAACTGAGCTTCAGCTTTCGAGGAGTAAATACAAGTCATAACGAAGTCAGTAGTAGTTTTATTGTGCTCCCTGGGGCCAAGACACCTCAAATGTCCCGATGTAAGTCAAACAGTTACTCTTCTATCTGGGGATCAGAACTACCAAGCTGCAGAAATTCATTCACACACCTCCAACCACTTTTGCCCATAATCATATCCCAGGATCTAAATAAAAATATACACACATAGAAGGGAGTAGGGGAAGAGAAGTCTTCTCCACAAGTGCATCACAATCTTCCTCTACCATCTCCAGCACTTTCAACATATTTTTAGCAGCTTTGCCATTTCTTCAACATCAGATCAGAATAATTCTTTTTTTTTTTTTAACTGTGGTCTACAGGCCAAGATATCCTTTGAAATACATTTTTTACTAAGGTCTTTTCAGCAGAACTAGTGTGCCAGCTCATTTTTCTGTGATAGCCATGGATTACGTGCTGCCTCAGAGGCAGTACTCTACTGTAACATTGGAAGAGAATAACTCAGCACCATCCCCACGAATGCAGAAAACAACACATACTTAGTAACTTTAAAGTCCAGGTAAAGTACACAACAAAAATCTGGAGCAAGCTCATTGTTAAGTATTCCTGTTCTAAAACACAACTTTTCAGATATCAAAGAACTTTGGATTTATTTCAGTCGCTGTTGTAGTTTCAGGCACAGAAAACCCTGAAACACAAAGGAGTGGGTATTTTCATATGGTTCTTACTGTAGCACATAAGAATTGCAGTGAGTTATTTCACCAGAATGATCCTGTTAGTCTGCAGCTACAGAACTCAATGTTTATCAGACTATTAAGTAAAAAACTACACTTTTTCAAGTGAAACCCTACTTAGTTTTGAACCCAATTAAAATTTCATCAGTTCTAGCATCTCAAAAGCTAGAATGTGTACTTTGATAGCATCAGGACTATTGCTAGAGCAGACTGTACATATTATAGATCCTCTCCACCACTGACTTCTGCTGAAACAACTAATTCAGTTGAAAGTAGGTCTACGCCATAAAGCTTCACAGATGTGAAGAACAACTTTGAAAGAGGAAACCTCAAGAGTAAACACCAAACCTCATGCACTGTAAGAGAATTGTATATATAAAACCGAGATTATTTCCTATTTAGTGTTGTTGTCTTATTGTTTACCTTAACCTCCACAGAAAAAGGTGGGACACAAGCATTTTCAGCTCTTCCCACAATGACCTCTTCCAGCGGGTCCCATTCATTGTACGAGCAAACAGGACAGTCCTTAGGCACAGGGCTGGAAGCCTTGTTGTCATCAGCAGCACAGGAGGTCTGGGAGGCTGTAGCTGCCTGGGTGCTCTGGAAAGATCGCTGCACCCATCCCGTAAGGGCTCTTCCAAGCTTAAAATAAAAATAAGAATGAAAATTACGTTTCCTTTAGAAAAAGGCAAAAAAAAAGCAGTGCTTCAGTCCACGAGTGCCTTGCACCATAATCCCAAAGCAATGTAGGTTATTTGGACATTAACAGAAATACACTGCTTGTTACAGCCCTTCGAATTTATTGATGGCTTAAAGGACAATCTGCCTTTTAAAATACACTCGGTTCAGAAGGCTGACGAGTGCAACCGACCGGGGCGACCGGACACACTGAACTCCGTGCTGCTGAACTGGGAGGATGCACCGGCGAGCCTCATCTGAGAAACCTATGGCCACCCCGCGCCCGCTCACCCCGCAGCCTGGAGCCTCCCTGGGGAGCATCCGCAGCCCTCGCACCCCTGGAGCCTCCCGGGGGAGCATCCGCACCCTCCCGGGGGAGCATCCTCAGCCCCCGCACCCCTGGATCCTCCCGCGGGAGCATCCTCAGCCCCCGGCGCCCACCCGCGAGCCGATGAAGTGCGCGGCCTCGGCCCCGCGGCTGCCCCCGCGCAGGCACCGCACTCGCAACATCCCTGCGGCTCTGAGCAGAACCCCGCACCGCCCGCACCGCCGCCCTCTTTATGGGGGCTGCTCCGACCCCCGCACCGCCCCCGGCCCCGCCCCGGCGCGTTTGCCCCCAGCTCTGCTCATGTTTAGCGGATCTTCCTTAGTCTGAGCGATACCTTATTCTGCGTTTTCTCATCTTTGCATACAAGTACACTATTCCACCATTTAATTTTGCCTTACAAAAATAAAAAGCAGACATAGCAAAAATCACGGTTACTCTGTTTAAAGCAGGGAAAAAAATCTCTCTTTCAACCTCGTTTTCAGTTCTGCCTCGATCACCCATGCAGTGCCTTGCACTTCTTCAGCCTCATTCAAGACTCCTTCAGCCTGTGCTTTGTTTCCCAGAGCCAGCACGGAGGAGCAGACATAATATTCAACATTACAGCTCTCGGTACGATTGCAGACACGTCTCCAGCAGGACAAAGGGAAACATCACCAGCAGTAACGTATATCGAAACAGAAGCTATGGCCTTAGAACGTAGCAAATCAGTTTTACCCTGCCTCAGACACACGAGTAAGCAAGTTTCATTCCACCAGGTAGTTAATCATTCAGCATTCTGCCTTTTTGGCACAGGTAAACACTACACCTTCCCAGAAGAAACAGGACCGTGTGAATTATCTGGTCATGAATTTAAATACTGCTCATAGCAAAGTTAACTATTTTGGTTGGTATATTAGGCATGCCTTGCCCTATTTCATATGACTGCAGAACTCTTTCATAAGTCACTCAGTTTGTAACAAAACTGCCTCGAATATTATTCTTGTATTGAAGAGGATACAGGGGATTTTTTTTTTAGTTTCAAAAAAGAATTTTCTCGATGCTTCTTAATTCCCACTTACCAATTTTCGTCATCTATTTAATAAAAAACCCTCTAAGTTTATGTTAGTTCTGCTCAAATACTTGTTATTTGATTCAGTTGATTTTGGTAAGTCACTCTACTCACATTGACCTTCCAAAAAATTAATGATTGGCTTGTGGCTAAATCCAAAGGTCTTGCTTCTTTTTATGTCCTTTTCGACTTATCAGCTAGTTTTGGACCTTTGTATCATCCTTTATCGACTCAGTTTACATAGTTTTTCTGACTCTGCACAATACTTCTTTTCCTACTTACTACATACATTTGATGCTTTACAGGGTCCCTAAAATTGTCTTCACCATCATTACAGTGAGCCTTTGCTGAATGCTCTACCATTTGTTTAATTCTTCTGCTCAGCTGCTTGTTTTCTACTCGCGTTTTTGTCAGTGAAAACATCCTTTCCTGTATCCCAAAGGTCTGTTTCTTCCTTTCTTAGGAGTAGTTCCTCCTGGGCATAAGCCAATCTTCATTGAAGTACCATCAGAACAGATTTTTTTTTCCCTCTTCCTAACTGGCACATTTATGGTCTGACCTTGAAACCTCTACTCATGGTAAAGAGCATTTTCCTTCCAGCCTTCACTGAGTACCACTCATTTCACATCAGCCTTGATACCTGCAGTGCCATCAATGCACCAACCATCTAGAATGCACTCTACTGGCATCCCTACACTTCTTTCATCACTTGACCATCTTTTGGGTTACTTGAAAAAAATCTCATTTGTCTCCTTAAAGCAATCAGTTACTTCTATTCCTCTGCTTACATCTTTTTATTCCTTAACTTTGTACACTTCACATTTGTGGTGTATGGAAGTGTCATTCCTCTAAGTTCCCTCCTTGGAATCAAGATGATGGTCCTCTTGCTTTTTGTTTACTAGGCAGTGCTTTATTTCTTCTTCCTCTTCCTCAAGAAGGACTTGATCTACCAATATGCATTTTAACAGTGATATAAATCATGGAGCACTCCACCAGTAATGATTATTCAAATGTAAATGAAGCCAAGTTCATTCATTCAAATGCAAGAAAATTATGAAAAATAATTTTCAAAATTATGTGCTGACCTAGTGAAGGTATTTTCTTCCACTGCAAACCTCACCTCAGTATGGAATTTTAACTTGAAAGAGGAACAGGAGGTTCACATCACTATTGCTGAGATCTGGTCTCTGAAGATTAAGTAGCAAGTTTTTTTGGTTTGGTTTTTTTTTTAATAGGGCTCTATGCACTTTTTATAATGCTCTATCCATCGTTTTTCAATGACATAAAGTATATATAAAAGCATCTCTTTCTGATAACTACACAAGCCATTTAAGCAATGCAGTTCCAGTTAAACAACAACAATGTTCTGGCCCAACAGCATTAGAAATTAAGATATTAAGTAGTAAAATTCTAATTTAAGACCACAGAAATAGAAAGAGCAAAGGGAGACGTGCAGTAGAGAGAGTTTATCTTTGGCAACAAGACCAGTGTTAGTGAAGATCAAAGTATAAACTCAGCTTTGTTTTAGGACAGTAACTGGTCTCAGCTTCACATATCTTTGTCTCTTACAAGTATTAAAGAAACAGAGGTCTCAATGGATTGGACTATTGATTAAATGTGAATTTCCAGCTGTCCAGGAATTGAGGACCTAAGTTTCAGAGCATCTGTTGTTATTCAAATTTGTGAAGTGGTACAGAAACCTGCCTGAAGCACCTGAGGGATGTGATGGTTAAAGAACTTACCCTATGTTACAGTATTTCTGCTATCAAATGATTTGGTGTGAGAGATCTGGTGTGAGATCATTCTATCATTTACAGATATTCAATAGTTTTTACTCATTCTTACTTTTACTTCACTTACAAAAACTTACTCTGTTCAACAAAACAAATGTGAGAGGCTTCAGTTCCTTCCAGTGCCTTGTCAAGGATATTGCTTGCTAAATTCCAGCAGACTACACCCACACAAAGAGAATCTGGCACAGCAAATCTTATCTGTTAGCTATCAGGAACAACACACAAGAACCCAGTATGCTTCTTAGAAAGCAAGCTTCAGACTTCCCAAAGTTCATAAGTCTGGACTGTTCCAGTTGGGAAGAATAAATGCACCTCAAAATATTTAAAGGACACTTCTTTTTTTTCCTCCTTTAAGCTCATAATTTTGTAGTCAGCTCTGAACTCTTAAAACCAGTCAAAATATTTTGTTACACATAATTAAAATAAGTTCTTTAATTTATTTCACTTGAAATTCTGACCTATAATAAGAGCTGAAAATCAATGTACTATTTTCAAAGTCCTTTGAAAGGTATTCAACTTTAATTAAATAATATAAATCTTGCTTTATCACTCTTCACACTCAAAAGAAGGATGTAATTAGATTTAATCCTTTATCCAGCAAAACAAGGTACATATGTAAAATGGCAGGAAATTCTTTCTCCCTAATCCCAGCTCCACCAAACCCAATTTAATCTTCAAACTGCCTGACAGTCTCTACATGGCTTCTGCTTGGTTTATGTTTTTTAGTTATTGAAGGACAAATCCTGTGGTCTTCCCCAAATGCCTATTCTGGGTACTTCTTGGAAGCCTTTCTGTTCTTCCTGGACAGGACATCTTCACTGTGTGACGTGCTGAGGTACCAAACTCTCCATCAGACTGAATGCAATCTGCTACAAAGAGTTTGGGCTCCAGAATGAAACACTTGCTCCTGTGAGTACAAGAGCTAAATAAAATGGAATTCTTCTCTTTTTGTGCAATTCCTATGGTAAATGATAAATCATAATGATAAACTGGATGGTATTTACCATAACCAGAGATCCCAGTTTATAAGGCATCTCCATTATGAGGATGCACTGGTATCCAATAGCTCTGCAGCCTTTCTGCTAGCTGGGGCACTGAAGGTGTATTTTTACTCCTACCCAGCCAGCTATTATCACAAAACTTGTAGGAACTTAATACCATTGAGACCTATGACCCTTTCTCAAATTTGTCTGAAAGCAGCCAACAGGTTCAAGTTACAGGGAGGGGAAGGAGAGAACAGACACAGACATTTTCACACATACACAACCCACGCTCATATAACCTTATGTTCTTAGGAAATGAGACTAAAACCTTCCATGCCTTTAAGACAACAAAAGATGGGAAAAAACCCTCCTGTTTGAAAGCAGATTACTTATGCAGATGTTCTCTATATGAGACTCAGGTAGCAACAGATCAAAATTTTCTAAGGTTGGTATTATTCAAGCCTTTGTGTACTATTTTATTTTATTTATGCAGATATTGCTCTTCATATCCTTCTGTTAAAATGTCTTTAAACTTTCATAGCAAAACACAAACAAATCCCATATGCAATCAAAATGTATTTCAACATATGTAATTCAAAAGAACATATCCATATATGTTGCACTACATTTCAAGCATGTCTGATAATTTAGGAAATAATTTAATTCCTTTTTAGGGAAGCATGTAGCTGGAATACTGGAAGGATATAGAGAAACACAGTTCTAAATCCTCACCCAAGACAAGGCTCAGTAACTGAGGAAAGGAAACAGTACAGGTAGAGGTGCATAAATGTGAAGGGCAGGACAGTGGCCAGGAGGAGACAGAGGTTGCAACTGAAATAGCAAAGGCAACGACAGCTCTGGTGAGATTATTGTTAGACAAAAATCTGGCCTCCAGGTAGCAAAAAAAAGGTTTGGAAATTTCAGCAAATGCAATACTCCTTCTTGACTGAATTCACCTGATTTCAGGAAGAGAGGATGTTCTGTTGCCCTTCCAGCTACTCACAAACCACGTTAACATCATAGAAACAACTGATTTAATAATTAATTTCTTCTCCTACCAGAGCTTGCAGAAATCCACATTCTGCCAAGCTGCACTATATGTGCACGTGAACATGACCACCAACACATATATAAATATCTGGTTTAATTTTAGATGCTATGTTTCTATTACAGAAAGGTGACAGAGCTGAAGAAAGTTCTATGAAGTCAAAGGATTCGGTGATCATAATCCATGACATTTTACACTGCCGTTTCCAGAGACACTGCAGTGCTGACTCCTGACAAATGCACACGGTTCATGCAGCAGAAGGCACATCACTTGGTGGGATAGATTTCATTCAGACCACTGTTTGCCTGTGTGCCATGTGTACAGTAACACGATCTGCCAACCTTCTCTGGGGTCAATACTCTGACAATACTTTCTCTCGGGGCTGCCAAGTGAACTTCATGGCTCCAGGACATTTGAAATCTCTCAAACCTCAAACATATGGTCTTGCAACATAGCCTGTTGCACATTAGCATTCAAAATTTGAGAACTGCCTCATATCTTGCTTGAAGAATATTTATAGAAATCATTAATATAACTTTACAGTGCCTCTGAAATAACAACTACATCCAGTTTTCTTCTCACTCCCGCTAAAATTGCAGCCCCATCACATTATACACCTGAACAACAGTTTCACATATCCTGGTTCCTTTAACCATTGTTAAAGCTTCTGCCCTCCTACTGTGAAGGGGTTTTGCATGATTTCTGTGGCCATATTTAGCATTTGTTCCACTTGTTTACTTTCTTGGAAGACACAGGAAACCCCTGGCTTTCCAATAACCTCTTATCCACCCCAAGCTTCTCAGAGAGGACAGCCCAATGCACCAAAGTTAGTAGAACTCTATTTACTTTAGGGAGAATGCTACAAAAGCCAGCTTTCCTCTGCTTCTCCTTTCTGCTCTGAAGCACACAATGCCTTGAAGATAAGCCATAGACTCCCTGTGTAGTTTCTTGAGTTTTTAAATATTCCCTTTGATAGATAAGCAATTATTTAGTTACTATTTTCTAGCAGATGCATGCAGTTTATTTGTGTGAAAGTGGCTGGACTACCCCGAGACTAAACCAGATGACAGATCTTGTCTGTTCAGTTTGCTATTGGTCAGAAAATAAGGCTGTAAGAATAAAGCCTCTCCCCTCCCTCCCTTTTTCTAAGAAAACACATTTCTTTATTGGTCATATTCCATCACTTAATGCTTTTGTTGGCAGCAATATGACTTATTTATACTGTAATGCCTCTGAAAAGTTTGCTGAGTATAAGCTTGCCCTGATGGTAGGATGTAACAAATGATACAAGTAGGGTTTGATTTGAGTGTCTCATTCAGAAGATTTCATAAATTCATTGTGAGTTTTGTGCTGAACCTGATTCAAGCCGAAAGTTAGTTGTTAAAAAAAAACAACATTGGATTTGGGCACATAGACATCATTTACAATTCCATCACAAATGAGAAAAGACAAGAACGTCAAAATTTGGTGGGAAGGAGTAATTCTAAATTCTCCTGAGGTCAAGGCTCAACTAAGCCTTCTGCTTTATCCTTACCCTTTCATTTCCTCTTTGCCACTTCAGTTCTTGCCAGAAAACAAGCCCTCAGCAGAGAGGAGACAGCAAGTACCTTGCTTGCAACGACTGGGATACCTGTACTAACCTAACACTCTGAATTAATTTCTGCTGGCACAGGTCTGGAATGAGTTTGGCTGTGTATCTGTAATGAACTGCTGGAATTCAAAACCTATTTATGGGATGGAAACATTTCCTCAGCTCCGTGAAAGAGATCTTTGCAAGGCTCCCTGTGGAGCTTCTGTATTAGGAGATGAGATGATTCCTGAGCTTTGACAGCTCCCTTCCCTGATCTCGAAGAGCACATCTGTTCTGATGAATCCCAACCATGCCCATTCCAAGGAAGATGAGGATGGGCTCAGTGTCAAGAATCTAGTTACCATCCAGCATCAGGAATCTCTCATGTGTTGCTGTAGAACATTGCAGTTTTGTTCCTAGAATTTCCTCCCAGTTGCTTCTAACACCTCTGCAACAGCAAGATGAGGCCCACTGTGATTCAGACAGCTTCACCTAAAATTTCTTTAGCTGGTCATAAATAAGCAGAGAGTTTATGCAACTGTACTCACATACCTCTCATCTTCTGTGGAGTGCAGATCTCCTGTATGCCCCCCATAAATATCATATATTTATATATGCAGCATACAAATCTGGACTATCTATATGGTTTTGTCTAATGGCATGGTTATTCACAGCCAGGTTGCACCTTTTTTGTCTTTTAAAAGCAGTTTCATTAACATAAAGGAACACAAAAGAGCTTGTGACAGAGCGCAGCAGAGTAAATGAACCCTGTAACATTCAGATTTTTTGCTTTTTGGAGGTAACTGCATAATCCATTAGGTAAAACTTTCTTGGAAATTCTCACAGGAGTTACTTACTTTGAAGAAGACTTTTTTAGAAGTCGGCACTTTCGCAGTATTTCACTGAACTGAGCTGTCAATTCAGCTGCCAACCTGGCTGACCCACCAGAAATCCTGATGCACTGCAGATTTGCAAGCATCATCCCTCAGAAGTGGGGAAAGATCTGGAAAAATACCAATAAACTGCTGATGTTAGCACAGTTTAAGTGGTGCCAAAGCATGTAGTTCATTGACCTTCATCTCCTGAACCTCTGCCAGACAGGGAGGACAAAAATGGAATGGTTTGAACTCTGCCATGACCAGGTTCAGTGATTTATCTCCCATAGACTGTGAACTTGGTTCTTACATTTACAAAAATCATTTTTGCCTGTTTAACAGACACTTTGCACCCCTTCCCCAGTGGGAAGGAGAGTTTGAAACATAACATGTAGGGAAGGGAGATCAAGGTGTTGCCTATTATCTCCTCATTCCTTCCTTTGCTTTAGTCCTAATATTGGTACTAATACAACTCCTTGATGAGCCAGTTCTCCTCAGTGAGTCAGCAGAGAACTCACCCAGCAAAATACAGTTTTCTTCTGACTTACTGAGCTGAATTCATCACTGCAGTGTCAGAAGATCACCAGAGCTGGAACAAGGGAGGCAGTGGAGCCAGGAGACCACATAAGGAGGAGAGGGAAACAGAATCACCCCTTTTGTCCAATGAATTAGAATAGCTCAACCTGACTCATCTGATTGCAGCCTTACTAAAACACTGTGGCAACACTGCAAATGAACCTTTAATAACAACTGTAGTCGCTGTGAATTTTAAATTGTACAGAGAGGAAACTGGAAACTGAAGACTTCAGTTTAGCAATCCTGAAAAATACCCAGTTGGGGCTTTCAGTGGGAAGAGTCAGGTGAAACAGATACGAAAAACCAAACCCAGGTGACCTGTTACACAGCTTCAATGAAGCCACAAGTGACTCACTCTGAATCCCATCTCTCTGCCATCCATCAGGAATTAGGTAAGTGATGGTTTGTAGCACGTTTATTGTCACTTGAGCCAGAACAGAGCGTGCTGCCTTGTAACATTACAGTGAGGTCCCCTATCAAGCCATAACAAAGTAGAAAAGGGAAAAGAGAGGAGGAGGCTGTCTGCCCAAAAAATGCTGCAGCCTGGAGCATCCTATGGTTTACCAGCTCAAGGAGTGCTGGACTTTCCCATGCTGTCCACGTCCCTTCCCCTTAACTAACAGCAGTGTGCTCGAATCCCAATTTAATACAAACCCCCAGTTAATTGTTTACCCTCTGGTGACATCTCGTGGTTCAAAACAAGATATCCCTGCCTGCTGGCAAACCCTGCAAAGCCTCGAGAGTCAGAACCTGTGCAGTGGAAGTCTCTTTCCCATGTCTGAGGAGCTCTAGAGCATCCGAGAAGTTGAGCTCTTCTTTAATTTTCCTTTCCTTTCCTGCTCTGTGCAGTGTAAATGGGCTCTGTAACAACAAGTCCCCTATACAGAACTGAAAATAAAAGAAGGAAAAAAGCAAATTAGAGGGTAGAACACAGAACCTAAGAGGAGAGTAGCAAATAAATTTCATGAACTATATTTTCTATTAATAAAACAGATTCTAATGTCTAAAGCTGAGTATAAGCAAGTGCTGATTATGGTATTACAAATTAGGATCTGATAGTGGAAGTCGAGGGGAACTTATGCAATGCTTGTCACAGTGGCAGGAGCAAGCAAATCATCAGTACCACATAATATGAGCTCATTGTACCTTCAAATATTAATCAACTAACCCTTTCAGTATGCCTGTGCATCAATCACAGGGGCTGGAACTAAAGTTGTGACAGTGAGAAATGGAGAAGTTAGTTATACTTTGCTAAAAACATTGATTTTGGATGGTTAATTTTAGAGCCTCCATTTCAAAATAAGCAGGCATTCATCATATAAGTAAATTTATATAAGTTTATTATGTAATTTTATAATATAGCCTCATAACGTAGGAAAAAAACCTCACTCCTACATAACCTTGAATTCAATGCATCCCCCAAGGAGGATATTGATGCAAAGAAAGAGTTCCATGAATGTCAGCGATCACGGAGCTGTAGCAGAAAGGTATCTGGTTTTCAAGTGCTTCTACAAAGGATTAGGAGACTGAAAGCTGGAAATGAGGAGGCTGTGCCACAGAGCACATGTGGGAAGTTGTAAACTCCTTAACTGAGCACCAACTGAAAGCACCGTGAGCAGCACCTTTCACCACAGAGCCTGTGACTGCGCAGGCTCCGAAAGGGTCGCCTGGGCAGCACCAAACATTGGCAAGAGGCCTTCTGCAGAGCAACTTCCAGCACAGGGCAGCACTGCCAACTGCCCACAGTGGGCCAAGCCCTTGACCAGTCTACAGCACAGGCTCAAGCAGACGTGCCTCTCGTAACACTAAACAAGTGTGAAATGGTCACAGGAAGTTCCATCAGCTCTCTCAAAAAAAATCTCCATTTAGAGCAGCTAATGGGGGAAAAAAAAAGGTATTTATTAGAGTTTACTGAGAGATAAAACCTAGCAAACAACAAAGCCATTTAAAAGCACTTTTTGTCCTTAGGCTAACAATATTTAAATTGATATTTGGTTCAGCAAAAATACCAAAGCTCACATACTGCATTTTACAGCCAAGGTGACAGCTGTTTGAGCAAAAATCTCAACATGCTGAATGACAGCCCATGGTAGCAGTGAAGCACAAAATAACCCGCCGAGGTCACGCGGTCTCCCTCACCAGAATAGCACAGCCACGTCAAAGTCATGCCACATCATATGGACACACTTCATAATCATGGAAACATAGAATGGTAGGGGTTGGAAGGGACCTCTGGAGATTATCTACTCCAACCCCTTTGCTGAAGCAGGCTTATATCATTTCATGATATATTAACCTCAAACAACATATGAATTAGCAGTTAATTACCTACTAACACTGCTACAGTAATGAGAAACACTTGAACAAAAAACCCTGGACTAACACACCTTGGGATTACTGAAGAAAATCAGATTGTCCCAGTGCGCAGCACAGACCAACTCCTAACAGGGCTTTGCTTTGCGTGGTTTAGAGAACACCACAAAACTCAGTGCCAAATCAAAAGTGTCAGAAGGAACTCTACAGGCACAGGCAGCAAGGGCTTGGTAAAGGTTAAAGGAAATCAAAATGCCTAGTAATGCTGACAAACTGTTTCAGCTGCTGAATTCCAGTTGCCATTGCTAGGTTAAGCCTCAGTGAACATTGCCTCTGAAATCCGACAGTTTCTGCAAGCTTAGGTAGGCCATGACTGAAATTCTTTGTAGAGCCAAAAACATGTATGAGGAACCTCTCACTGGAGGGCAGTGGAAAAGGTTTATTTACAATTGTGAAAAAGTAATCCTGAATAATAAAGCAGCTTAACGACCTTCAAACCATCACTGGGCAGGTTCCTGATCAGTTCACCTGAGGCTTTTCTCTCTTCAGGCTGCTGATTACAATTGCAAGTAAAGGTACAGAAGTACCTTCCCTTCCCTTCCCAGAAGGGAGTCTGTTCAACCCCTACTGAGGGCAGCATATTTTGTCAAAATGGTTCTATCCTGCCACCTTGAAACTGTCCATTTCCAGGGCTAATCAGGCAGAAATTGCCATTTGCTTCACCACAGTTCACAAACCAGAGAGTTTCATATTATATGGCTACAAGATTTATTTAACATTTTAATCTATAAATACATGAGGTTTGCATCAGTGAAAGCCCAGGAATTGTCTCAGTGGTCACTGTCACTGCTTACATACTGAACAAAGTAACAGTAATATTGCATATGAATAAGCAAACTTTGGTTCTCTTTCTACTTGGAGAGGTTCTGAGGACCAATCTCCTTTGTTTGTTAAACAATGGCTTGCAGAGGACAACAAGGCAGCTGAAGGCCACACTGAATGCCACACTCTGGAAAGCTTGGGACGCTGTAGAACTTGATTAGTTTTTTGAAGGCACTTTTTTTGAGCTTCATCACCTCTTCAGGCAGCCTGGAAAGAATTCTGGCATTTGCATGAGACTCCTTGTCAGGGGCTGCTGCCTTGGGGTTACATTGCTCAAGACCACCAGTCACTGGCACGCTGTTGCAGCTAAGGGAACGTGCTGTCTTTTTCTTGCCTTGAACAGATAAATAATTAAATAAAAAAGAGGTTAACTTCTGTTTGGTAACATCTGGGACATCTTCTGGGAAACAGTCATCTAGAGGATCCCCCTGACCTTTCACTTGTTGACTAATCACACATGTACTGGGACATGCTGCTAACTTCTTAGGCTGAACTACTATTTTTCTGGAAGGTGCTTTGTATTTTCCTCCATCTACATAAAGTTGAGAAGCGCTGCTAACGGCATCAGAACTAGGCTTAGCTATCAGATTAGGGATTCTTGCCCCATCACCAGAATTGATGCAGTGCAACTCGTAATTCTGGCTGACAACTTGGGCTGCAGTGTGTTGAATGATGCTCCAGTCTTGCAGAATATCTTCCCTGGTTGTGAACTGAGATGTTACGGTAAAGCGAATGATGAACTTGTCGTGAATGGTTGCTGGAATAAGGAAGAGCCTGCCAGAACTGCTTAGTTCTTTCAGGAGTTTTTCTGTCAGCCAGTTTGGACCCTGTTTTAAGTAAGAATAAGAAAGAAAATACTATAGTTAAGATTTTTCCAGTGACATCCAAACGCCTCTGTAAAAATTTCAGCATTACATATTCTTACATGAAAGTTTATTCACAGTTCTTAATGTCTGGGAAGAGATCAGCTGTGGGAAGAGATCAGTCATTCCAGGGAGACATGCAAAAGGACCAATCTTTACCTTTAAACGAAATACAACCAGTCCAAGATGCCTCTTTGCAGGAATTTCAAAGAGTGGGTCACTTTTAACCAACGACTCAAAAAATTTGGCTGATTCTGTACCCTATAATTAAGGAAAAAAAGTAGTTATGTATTGATTTGTCACGAACCCACCACAAGACACTAAATGAGGTAGTTAAAAAGAATTCTTCCCCTTACTTAAACACATAATTCCAGTGCATGAGTGGCAGCAAACAGAAGAATGACGACAAAGCTACAAATATTCAAGTCTGTCTTTATTTGCTCAAACCCTTGACAATGAAAAGAGTAAATGGACTATAGGTAGAAATTTTCTAGAAGAAAGCTGGAAAACAGAATGCCTTCTCAGATTAGAGTCCTTTGCAGCAACTGTTCATCCACAATACCATCCCTTGTATTTACACTCCACCAAAGACTTACACCTGTAATTTTCACAGCAGTAGGTTCAGCCACCCATCACAGCCTGCCTCCCAAACAGCTGCCACTTTGCCTCAAAGAAAGCTCCTACACTTGGTAATGTGCAGAAGGCATTGACTTACTGAGTCACTTTCCATTGCCTATTGCTTCCAAGAATGGTACAGGAAATGTTTTGTCTACACAGTCAATCTTTACAGATTACTTAAGAGTAAAATTAGCACGCATTTAGTGTTCACACGAAAGCTTTGTCCATCAAAGGATTTCTGTTACTCATCTTCATATCACTGAATTTTTATCAGATTTTTATTACATTCAGCTACCAATAAATTAACTTAGCAATGCAAGCATAAATGTATTAATTCACATACATGTCGGACGTGAGCTTGAAGCTTTTTCACCCCAAATGAACGAATCACGAACCACAGCTTCAAAGAACGAAAACGACGACTCAGTGGAATTTGCCAGTGCTGTGAAAACACAAAGGTGTGTCAATGAGTGCAGAAAGGAGCATCCCCTTACACTGCTTCAGATCCAGGTCAGGGATCTCCACTGACATACCTAATTTTATATTATTGAATGTCTCCTAAGCCTGGGAAATAGCCACAGAAACACTATATCTATTTGCGAAAGTAAGATTTTGGCTATTGCCCGTAATCCATGGCCCAGACATGCTTACAATTTTTTAGGTAATTACCATCTAATAACAACACCATTTTGCATTTAAAGAGCATTATTGATTTAGGATGTGTCCATTTGCAGTTTAGGACTGAGTGCTCACTTGAGTTTCTGTAATTTCCATATTTAAGTGCCATCCTGATCATTTTGAAACTCGGCTACAACCAGTGAGAGGAGATACGGGGAGAGACCCTTCCAGACGAAGTAACACCTACTGCATGGTAAAGAGTGGCTAAACCTGTAGGAGAACACTTCGAGGGAGCTACACACGTACATGCAGGGTCCTGTCTAACCACAAGAGGGACCCGTTGACACATCCATCCCTCGAGAAAAGCACTATTGATTTCAAGAAAACAATTATCTTTTCAGGACTAGGGTGAGATCACAGCAGAAACAATTGGCAGTGAATATTCTTTTGTTCCACTGGACTGAAATCTGCTGTAAGATGGATCTTGGTTTTATGCTTGTATGTAATCAGACCAGCTGTAAGAGAAGGATGCTCCAGAGTGTGAGGAAATTTGCAGTCTATTTGATCATTTTATAGGTAATTTAAAACATCAACTCAAATAACTTACCATGAAATCAACAGCAGCTCCTGAGTTGGGATGTCTGAGGTAGACAGGGTTAACACTGAAGGTCTGGTGTAACTTGTATTTATCCTTAACCCTATCAATTGCAGAATGAACTGTATTTAGCAAAAAAAATTGTGCAGAGAAAGACTTTGCAATCTTTGCATTTTATCCTTTAGGTGCTGTTTGTGTTCTGCCTTTACTCACCAAAATCCAGTGCAGTCAAAATGAACCATCATCCATTTAGAAGGGTTAAAAGTAAAGGAATCTGCATATTCAATTCCATCCAAGAACAGTCGAAACTCAGGACATACAAATGCTGTTCCTGCATATGCAGCATCAATGTGAAGCCAGAGCCCCTCAGCATCACCTGTTGGAATTGTTATTGTGTAAGGGACATAAGGAATCAAAGTACATGCTTTATCCCTCCTCTCTGAAAACCAGGGGCATGGTTTTGCAGGCTGACAGCAAAACAGCAAGCAAGACAAACAATTGACAATCTAGTTTCATTCTAAAGCTGTGGATCCAGAACCCTAAAATATAGGATAATGCTGAAATCAGAGGGACTCTATAACAAAATACACTATTTTGTATTTCATGAGTGAGGCTTTTTAACACTTGATCTGTTACCTGCCTGGTGGCTACAAAGGATGTCCCGCCAAACACCATCTTCAAAGCTGCTTTGCTAAGTGAAATATTTATGTATCCATCCTACACTGTACTGCACTCTGTACTGTGCAGTTTGACTTCCCTGATTAACCACATAAAAGATTTATCAGTTGGCAAATGTAGTCCATCTTGAATAGAATGTATTTTAGCTTCCTAACCTAACTCTTACAGAAATCACTGCAGTTTCTTGCACTGACTCCACCAATCTCTCAGAAACATCTGGAAAACTTGGCTGATTAGTGCTTCTACTCTCCTTGGTTTTGGTATGAAATATACTATATTTCCTGTGCTATCATAGTTTAAAATGAGGAAGAAAGGACACTTACAAATTGGACCCAGTTCTGAGAGATTGTCAAAAGCACAGACACCAGTTGTACCCAAAGTTGCACAAACCTAGAAGAAAACAAGCCTTGTTAAGATGGCATTTTTTAATAAATGAATGCAGTGCTTTAAAAGTGAAAAGGTTATCATATGCAGTTAAAACATCAAAATACTTTTGTGCAATAAAATAGAAATTCCTGTATACATTTTAAATTTAAGCTAACGTATTTTAGCACAATAAGAAATGTTTCAGAGGTGATTTTACGTTGGCATTAGGAATACAACACTATGTCAATAACCCTAACCAGAAAGTTGAACATACAAAGACTGGCACTAGGCCTTTCTTTCTGTCTTCTGCAATGGCTTTCTTCAAAGTTTCACCTCTGAGGGAAAAGTTCTCATCCACAGGCAGGAATTTCATCTTCACAAGAGAAATCAAGCCAGCTTTTTCTACAGAAGAATGTGCCTTTAAAAAAAAAGAAAAAGAAAAACAGTAAGAAAGCAGGGCTGAACAGCTGTGATAAGTGATGGCCTTATGACAGACAGTGGCTGCCAGAAAACCAGATATAAGGTCCTTGTTATAATCCACATTAATACAAGTCTGAAAGTTTCTTCTTTGTGAATAACTAAGAGAAATAATACACTATATGCTCTATTTGTTTGGGTACTGGTCTCTAAAATGCAGATATTTCCTCCAAGAACAAGCACAGAGCAGAAGCAACACCGAGGTAACGCCCTAAATGTGCCTGTCTCTAAGTGGAAGGAGGCTGTGAAGGGAAAAGAACTGAGGCAGCATGAGATCAGCACCTAACTGCTGGAGTAAGGCTTTGTAAGAAACAGGAAGGAAGTGCAGAAATGACTCATGTGAAACAGTCTCCTGAGGACTGCCAGGACCCCACAAAACCTCAGCTCACACTGATTTTGTTTCCCCAGCTGCTGAAAGCAACATTAGAGAGATCTGTCCATGCTTGTGAGGCATTCATGTGTGTTTTGCTGCTGGTACAGAATGGGAGTTCACTTTGTATGGTCTGGGTGAGACAGTAGGAGCAAATCTTGTCTTTGTAAGAACCTACTTGATCAGACGCATAAGCGACGAGGCGAGAATTGAGCGAGGACTCATCAGTGTCTGGCTCAGAAAGCTTCATCTCCAGAATTTTGTTTTTCCTTGCTGCTAGCAGGGCAACCAAGGTCGATTCACTCACAGTGCTCTGCAAAGACATTGCTCATTTACTGCAACATGCCACCACTTCACTGCTGTTTTTCCAGGGACTGACTGAAGTCACTTCCTCTCTTGTTGCCACCCCTGCTTTTCTGGGATGTCACTAGAGATGGAGAGTCACCAGCTGATGAGCAGCTCTCTGGGCCAGCAACACAAACCAAAGCCTTTTAACTCCTGTATATTTTTAACATGCAGGACTGAGCTGGGGAGAGTAAATGCAGCACATGTTCCTTTTGTTCTTCTACAGCTAAAACGTAGTATCTCCAGTAAAAATCACAAAGCTGCTTATAACAACGCAGCCTCAGCACTGACTCCAGGGAATGTTTGCCAAGGCCTTATGAAAGAAGGTAAATGTTCAGGCCTTGATCTTGCAGCTCTTGGAGAAAAAGCAGACATGAGAAAAAGGAGAAATAATTTCTTGTGGCTAAGAAATGCAGGCAGAAGGACAGTGACAAGGACTCCTTCTCTAATTACATAAGAATCAATTTAGTGAACAATTTGGTGATGTGAAACAGACTGAAGAAACCAAATCTGACTCTCATTTATCCTTAGTAAGGCCACAAGAGTAGCTCCTTGTCCATAACACAACTAGGACTGAAATAAATAGCAATTCCTGTTCTATAATCTTTTATATCTAATACTAGAATATGGGAAAGTAATGTCAAATTGGGATGTCTCTATTCAGAGCAAATATTGTTGGTTTTGCTTCCAGGAAAAGTATCACCCAGAGGGAAATTCACTTTAGTGAAAACAAAATGTTGATGAGGCCACCTCTGGTCTCCCCTACCTGCAAGACTCCTCCACCCACGCTGTCAGGATGGTGGTGCAGGAATTTATCTGGAAGGCCCAGCATTTTAGCCAACCAATCCATCACATTCATTTCCAGCTCTGTACAGGCTGGACTGGAGGCCTGGAGAAATCACAAAAAGAGAATCAGGCTGTAATTCACTCTGCAAACACAGTAGGAGTATAACCCTTAGGGTAAACCACATATCACAGATTAATTACTAGTGATTAACACTTTTAATTGCCTTGGGAGAAATCTCATGTAAGCGTAACAAAGGCAGAAGATAAACTTTGTAGCTTTGGATATATAACCAGCTAACTGTGTAATGCTATGACTCACACCTAGCAGAACACAATGCTATTGGAATAAAAAACATGTTGTTTGGCAACTTCTGGAGTACAGACCCCTGCTTTAAGGTTGCAGTTAAGGATGGGCTCCGGGCACCTTGCTCATTACCATTTGCTCTCTTGGAACACCAAGTACAGAGACTCTCACCAACCTTCTTAAAATGCTCTCTCCAGATCACCTGCTTCACCTCAGTGTTGAGCTTCTAAACCATCAATAATTTTTAAGTCATTAGAAAAGAAATCACAATGAGCCATTTCAAATAAACCCGTGGAACTGCAGTTCACCAAACAGGGAAGGGTTGTTGTTCCTAAAGAGAAAGGGTGCTGATCCATCTTCTAGTTGAGGAGAGTTAAGGGAGGCTTTTTAAGAGCAGCAAAAGAAAGATGAAAGCTGTTCTGCAGTGCCCAGCTTTCCACTTACAAAAGAATCAGTTTACACTGCAAACTTAACGTGAATCTATCCAAACTAGACTGAGGGCATGGGAACAGATGTTTTTGTGTACACAATGAGCTCATCTGATACAGCCACGTGGGAACTGTAACCTTCATATTCTTACAGGTTTATGAGCTTCTACTCCTTTTTTACATGGAGACAACTTCACCACTGGGGAAAACATTGGCTTCAGAACACTCCTGAGCTATGTAGTGTCATATCCAAGGAGCGCTGCGTAGCCGCTGCAGGAGGATACGAAACACTCAGATATGCTGGGACAGGCCACTAAACAACTATATTCAGAAGAGGAAAAACAGGAGTTGTGTGCTCTCAAAGAAGCAGGAGAACTGGAATGGAGTCCAACCTATCCTGCAGTCGTGGCTCAGTGCTTGTGTAACAGTCCTGGCACTGAGACTAGGCGACAGGGAACAACACTCACAGCGCAACAGGCAAAGAATTAGAAAACAGACATCTCTAGTGGCATATTTTCTTCATTGACCTCTTACTAATAGGTAATGTTTGCTCTTACATATATTTTTGTTTTCAAAATTTCATTTTGAAATTTTCATTTATGCAAATGACATAATTGGTTAAAGCAATCAATTACAAAAGAAAGAATGACTATGACCTGGTCCTGCATAATACACATGGAAGAATATCTAAAATAATAATACTTAAAAAAAACATTACCCATGTGAATCCCAAGCAGTTAATTGCATCAGCCAACATGTCTCCAAGAAGCGAAGGCCAGGAAGTAAGAGCTGGAAAGTAGGCATGCATGTGTGGGCTTTGCCAGTGCACTACCTAGAACAAAATCATCTACGAGTTAAGTCTGAAAATGTCACAAAATTCTGCACAAGGCGCAGCGATTAGCAGCTGTTTAAAGTGATGCAAAAGGATCACAGCAGCATAATATGTGCAATTATAGATCTGCCAGCAGAAAGCTGCAGAGATAATATCACCAGGAGTGCAGCACTAGCAAATGATAACTGTGTGTCATTATTAGATAAATTCCAGATTACAGTAAATGTATTTATCTGGATTAAACAGGCAGACAAAGATTCTGAACAGGAAAGAGTGGTCTTTTGAACATTGTACAGTCAGAAATATTTATCAAAATATCCATCTTTATAAGGGGAATCCTTGCAAGGAAGTTACCTTTTGCTGCACAGAGCAATTTACAATTACATATCTCCCCTCGACAGATCTGAAGGAGCTTGTGTGGGGGACACCAGTGTAGCATGTTTAATGTGAATATCCCCCCTATATCAGAGCAAGGTTCTGCAAACATCTACAAAGAAAGGTCTAAAATAGTCTTTGAAACAGCTTCTCATTTAAAACATTTAATTAGGTAACACGATCTCCCTTTGTAGAATGTACAAGAGGAAGGAGATCTTTACATTCCAAAAGCAGGAGACAAGTCTTATATGTGCACAACCTTGAGCAAGAGATGTTTCACTTTTCTGTGCCTGAGTTTCCACATCTCTGAAACGAGATGATGCAGTTCAGCAGGTAAAGGCCTTGTGAAGCTAAATTCACCAGTGTCAGAAAATCATTGTTTCCATCTAAGCAAACACAAGGTTATTCTTAATTAATGAAATTCAAAAATACAATGTCTATCCCCTAAAATTACAAAAACAATCTCCAGAATCCTTCACTGTACACGACATCTACAGGACTTTTTCTACATTGTGGGTATTTTATTTAGATAAACGTTCGACAGAGTCTGTGCATTCTTGGGATTTAGTGTTCAACCCAAGCAGTAATGGCTTCTTCCTGTCACAATTACACTTTAATTCTTACCCCAGGCATAATAATCTTCTCTATATCTCCAAAGATGCTGTCCCAGCTGTCTGGGTCCATTGGGGCAGAATCTGGCAACTGGGCTCTCATGTAACCTGGCTGTACATCAGGAGTCACCCGTCTCTCTCTCACATTGCTCAGGTACTGGCAAATGTAATCCACCATCTCTTTCCCTGGAAGAGGCAAACCAGTGCTTTGAGTTTTGATTGCAGGAAAACTAATCAATAGTACTCATCCTTCACACAATCTCTCATTAGCATCAGACAGAGCTTGGAATACTGCTCCCAGGATAGGCACAGGAACCAAGCTTCCCACACCCTGCTTGTCCCAACTAATAATGTAGGGTGCACGGCTTCTAGGACAGGCTTCATGGGCACAAAGCAGATTCACAGGGTTATTTCAGTGTTGTTGAATAGTTCAAATGGACCTCTGAAAATACAATCACGGTACAAGCACGGTTTGTCTGATTACTGAGAGGACAGACAGATTTTCTCGCCTACAAATTAACTGAAACTGCATTACACAGGAATTAAATTTTCATAATGTGTTCCCCTGTCATCACATCCTCTGAAAACAGCTGCACATCTCCCCCAGTCCTGGGACCAAAGTTTGCTTCCCATCTCCAGAACCGTGCCAGTATCACTGAAGTTCCATGGTGCCAGCTGGGGAAGAACCACTGCGTATAACCCCTTAGCGCAAGTTTATTCGGAATTACAGTCTTGCAGCTTTCTGACAGCATTTTGAACTCCTCTGACTAAATCCACCAATTTAAATTCAGCCTTGGGACACACTTTTGCCTCAGCCCCAGTAGATCTAAGTCTCAAGGACATGTGTGCAAATGAAGAGTACACAGCCCATCTCATTTCTGGGGACCGCTCCCAGCTGCACAACAGCTGCTCTCCATGAGCAAATGCTACCTGTTTGCAAGAGCAGGGGATCACTCACCTCTCCGTCTGTACTCCTCAGACTCCATACCGATTCCTTCTAAAAGCACCTCTTCAAACCTGGGCCACGACCTTTCAGGAGCTGTGGGCAGTTTGGTCTGGTGCCCTGCTGGCTGCTTCACCCTTTATAGCTCCCTTTATCTCTCAGACTCACGCATTCTGGAAAAGGTTTAACGTAGGCAGGTTATTGGTGAGTGTTTATCTAACTCCTCCCAACTGAGGGCTTTTACAGTCTCTCAGATGTTCTCATCTGTGCTCTTTTGATGTGTAAGATAGTGTATCTCTAAGAGGAGCTGCCTCTGCACTAACACTTTCCCATTTTCAAACAATCTATCTGAAATCTCCAGCAATCATGAATATAAGACATGAATAGATATAATATAATATAATATAATATAATATAATATAATATAATATAATATAATATAATATAATATAATATAATATGTCATGAATATAAGACATTAATATCGGACCTGTGGGAGAGAAAAACCTCAAGAGCTTCCAAAACCAAATAAAAGCAGCCATGTTACTGCAGCACAGCAAGTCACTGCCCTAGCAGTAAGTAGTCATTAAAACAAGGCACCAGCACATAACAAATTCGACAAGGCAGGCAGGAACTTTGTTTCTAAATACCTGTAGGACTGGGTTTTCCCAAGAACAGCATACGTGCATCCCCACGGGCCTTCAGTCCCTGTGCTGTTAGTACACTGCTGCTAGAAGGAAAGGCATTACAGTTATTGCCAGTTCCTGAACAGCAACATAAAGCACTGAGCTCTTTGTTGATTTCAAAACTCAGACCAGGTTACACTGAAGGGTGATGTTCCCACCCCAAATTGCTGAGCTGGGAAAACACATCTTTTCCCCTACCACTGTGCTTGCTTTTCTTATGTACCATCTGCATAAGCACTGGGATTTGGCCTTGTATCTCCAAAATTCCTCTAAGTCCTCCACCTGGTTTGCTCTCAATTTGGAAGAGCAGCCATGTAGATTCCCCCTTGTTCCAGTTTTAGGAGCTGAAAACGCATCCTGACCGGGCTTTGGCAAGCACAACTTTTAAACTGTACTCACTGTTGAGCACTTATCATCTTCACCCTAAAGAACTCACCTGTTCTACACTGATACCAGGTAGGTCTGATAAAAAAAGAGCAGTCAGACTTACAGACAAAGCACCCCAAGGAGAAATGACTGCCCAACACAGACCTGAGTGCCCCATTTTTGCCATCCCCTACAGGACACCAGGACAGGCAGACCCTTAGCTTGATACATGACAGCAGTTTCTCTGTTCACATCGTACAGAAGAGAACTGGCTGTCAGAGCAGCTTTGATTTTCTGCCTGATGAACTATAATGCAGCCACATTATTCTTTCATTATTCTAGAAAGTCTTTCTCCACAGAGTTCTTTCTACAGAACAGTGTGAAAGCCTTTCCTCGTTTCTGCTGTGATTAGATATTTGAGAAAGAACCATTTCATAGATACAACCAGATGCTCTGATACACACACATCAGATTAATATACTGAAATTAAAAAAAATGATAAAAAAGGCATTGAAAGAAGAAGTATGAGTAGTACAGAAAAAAATCATATGCATCTTTGTCTGCTTTATCTCACACTTCTCTGGAAACATTAGGACAAAAAAAATAACAAGCTGCCCACACGCTTAAAATCAATTTATGAACCTCTCTGGGCTTTCCTGTAAACGCTACCATAAAGGAGAGCAAAGATGGTGAGAAGGGACTGGCATCAAGCACCCAACCAACTCAAAAAGAGCTCAGAGTTCTCAAAAATTGTGACTCTACCTCATTACAAGTAATACACTACCATACTGCTGTCTGTTCAAAGAAAGCTGGTAGCTAATTACATTCATGATTTCCATTTGGAACAGCAAATAAGGAGCAATACTTCCAGCAATGTTTTCAGAGCCAAACTACACAATAAATATTCCATGTGACGTATATCCTATGCCTTTGCTAAAAGTTTCATCAGGTTGGTTTCTCGTTCTGCGCCGAAGAGAACAAACAGCAGGTCCTGTTGAGAACTAGAATAAGATAGGTGATAATGAACTACTGGTAGGGTAAATATTGCTGGCGATAAATTAATTTTTGTTATAGCTACCCTGCACTTGGAAGGATTTTGTGACAACAAGGAACAGAATATTTGCTTACAGGAAACAGAATTAATAGAAAAGGGTCTTTTCATTGTTCGCTACAAAGGTCTCTGCCGTCAAAACCGTGGGAAATTGGCCATTTGGATGTGAACGTTACCACTATCAGACCAACACCAAAATGTTTATCGTTACTAAAAGTTCACAGAGATTAAACTGTAGTTAAGTTTGTGGGATGTGAGGATGCAAACGTTATTTTGATCACAGAACAATTCAATTGGAGCGATGCCTAACCAGCACATTTTGCTTCACTAATTGGTTCCTGCGTCCACTAGTGACATAATGGATCGCTTCGGAAAAAACCCAACCCCAAAATACAGCAATTTCCAGTTAGCCACTGCACAAGGCTTGCTTCAAATCCCAGTTACAGCTGAGGACAATCATATCCTTGAAACTAACTCTAAAAAACACCGCTATAGGTTTTCCAGTTTTTATTACCATTTGATTATTTTGGGTCAAATTTGCCAAATTTATATCAATACTAGGATAGCTGGATTTTTTCCTAACTGCCAATTCTATAAACGGAAGTCAAAGCTTGAAGAAGGGAGATTTGGCTTTGTGTTGTTGCAATTCTTTCCCCATGCCTCCCTCCTACCTCTGAAGGCCATTCTAAAACTGTTTTTTTCATATTTTTCTGAATGTCTAACACGGCACAGCTTTGACCTTCTAACACACACACACAAAACAACCGAAATCGAATCGATTCTACACTATATATATGTGTAAAAGATATTTAATTGTAAAATAGAAAAAGTAGGCCAGAGTACAGTTTTAAGGGTAATTTTTCTGTGTACAGTATAGGTAAACTAGACTTTTTGCTTAAGTTTATATAAACAATTCCATAAAAGCAGTGAAACATGGAGCAACAAAGCAAAGCACAATGAATTTTACCTTACAAAAAAGGAATCTGCACAGTAGTTCAAAATTTAATGTAACACAGCACTGAACAATCTTAAGGCAGCTCAGTCTAAGCACAGGACCAGAAACCAGGAACTCCTGAGATCTATTCCCAGGTGTAGGACAGATTCACGTGGTCGTGGGCCGTCATTTAACACTCCCTGTGTTGCGCTTACACCGGTTATAAAATTGAGACAATAACACTCACTTACCTGCCTCAGGTGGTACAGTAGGGGCTCTTTAAAAGAATTTACAATGCTCTGAAGATGCAACGTGCTATATAAATCCTAAGCATAATAGATCACTGCACAGACACACACACGCAGTATCACAGTGAAGAACAATGATGCTAGGTAAGAAGAGCATCACTACAACATAAAAAAAATGTATCACTGAAATAATTTCAAGGCTATTGAGGAAAAGAGATCAATAGGAACATCCTGAAAGAACTATTTGTCTTCCAGTGGAGACATTCTTTTCTATTCATTACTGAACTTTAAAATGTTTGTACAGCAAAATTGTAAGACACATGAAATGAAGTTTCGATGCCTCCACCACCAAATTTTAAATTGCCTCCAATAAGCAAATGAAGAATGTTTTTTCTTTTTAATTACAAATTACATTCTTCCAAGAAATATACCATCCATCCACAATAAAACTGGCTGCTAGCTAACCTCAAATGACCTACAGGCTAAACATTTTTCTCAATGTTTCTCATCTTTGCTGAAAAATACCTATGCAAGATGTATGTGTAGAAATTATAAAAACATGCAGCGTATGTACAAACTGAAAAGTTTAAAAAATATTAGCTTCATATACATGTCAATCTACTTGGATATATCTGAAATTAAATATAAAAATTTCACCGCCTAAATTAAAAAAAAACCAAAACCAAAAATGGTTTTCAGAGAATCTGAGACAACTACTTAAAGCTGTACAAAGATTTCCATCAGGAAACGTCTTATTCAGAGAAGTTTAAGTTGTTACCATGTAGAAATAACTGTTAATTCGTTTTGTCACATAATTAATTTTCAAGTTGTCAGCTTAAATCAACAACATCACCCTTAAAACTGTTCTGTTTTTCAGAAGTTAGATTCATACTAAAATCAAAAATTTCACAAAAACATTGGCTTCTCGTGTTTCTGGATCCCTTCAAAAAGATTTATCAACTCATTTTGAAACTGTAAAAAAAACAACTATTTACAGTATTTCATTTTTAAATACTTTTCACAATTTCTAAATTCAGAGTTTTTATGTTACAAGAAATTCACCAGAGCTCACGGCTTAAGTCCAGTTACCAACTCGAAGCATCTTCTTTCTCTATCATGTAATCCTGTGTCTGTACCTACACAGCGTACAGTTCAAGATTGTACTGCAGGTTTTTGAAAGCAACAGGCTTTGCAGTGTGTTCATTTTTTATTAAACGGCTTCTTTATTAGTCTGGAGGCGGTTCATTGCCTCTAACTTCTGCCGATAGGCCTCCGCTTCTTGTTCTTTCTTTAGAAGCTGCTGACGGTATTTTTGTGCTTCTCTGTTTGCCTCATCCAGCTGTTTCTGAAGAGTTTCTCTTTCCTATTAGAAACAGAACCAGCAATATTTTGTCAAATACAAGTTAAAATGGCAAATACTTTTTCTTTACATGCAGCTCAAGTGTCAGGGTGTCATGGAGAAACTGTTCAGTTCTTACTTGGGCAAACCTGTACAAACGCTGCTGTGTAAATTAGACACGAGCTACCACACCACACAACTCTCCACAACAAGGCTTGAAGTGGAAATATAGTAAAGCCAAGTTTCTTTAGCTGCAAAGATACCAAGCAAGTCCTCATGGGAAAAAAGTGAAATAAAAAAGTGGAAGCATGGTGATCAAATACTAACATAATATATTAACATTTCTCCAATTATCCAGTCCCCTTTGTTACTTAAACCCCCCCCCAAACAGCTTCTAATGGGATTGGAATCCAATCTACCAGGATCGTTTCTTTCTGTTTCTAAGCAGACAGTATTACCAAAACCTGTTACCTAACAGCAGCTTACACTGGAAAGTGACAGCTGCCCTCTAATCGAAATACACAGGTAACTGGTTTTAAATTAAGTGATCTGAAGTGAGCCTATGCAATCCAGAGGCAATAATTACATCCCCCAAGGACACGTGTTTTCATGAATTAATAGGCATTTAGCTAGACGAGCTTTTTCAATTCAAAAGGAGTAACTTAATGATCCATCCTGCATACAAGTTCATCTTGGATGGCTACAAAATGGTTTCCAAGCAAAACAGTAAAGGAAATGCCACTTCCCATGAAGCTGTCTCAGGAACTAAAGAGAATGTGTTTCTGCCTCCCGTGACGTAAGCACTGACATTTTGTTTTGATGCTGCACTGAGCACAACTAAAACAGCAATTCGCTTAGAAAATAGTTTTGTTTTGATCTTCAACCCAATACCACCTCATCAAAGTAAGTGCATCATACTTTTATGAGTGAAGGCAGTATTTGATTTCAAATCATTCTTTCCATGTAGTTTTTAAGTAGCCACAGGCGGGAGATTGTCAGAGAAGTGAGCTATCTCCCGGAAAACAAAACTTTCACCAAAAAACGAGGCCCAATGAAAATAAGTTGCCTTTTCAGTTTATTCCCATCCCAGCAGTTCAGCACCACATTCCCATTTAATAACTCAAACAGTTGTTAGAGATTTCTCCCCCCACAATCCCAGAACAATATCCCTATTCTTCACCTCTTTGATGAACTCCAATACGTTCATGGTCAGAGCCTGAAAATACAAAATACTCTGCCTCCCTTCTACTGGCTACTGTTCTCAGTACTTGTCACAGCCACATTTAGCAGTCACATGCTGTGCTGAATGTGCTGGAATGTAATGACACAGGTGATCAGATCATTGCATCTGTATAGCATAAACAACAGGTGAAGGAGAGATGTTATTAACAGGTTACAAACACTAGCTACAACACAGAACAGAGCAAACTCCATCAATGCAACCTGATTTTACATAGGGCTTTAAGAGCTGAAGCAAGCTAGCTAGGGTTTTCTTCATTTGGAGCATATGCTAATAAAGTGAGAGCTCATCTGCTCTGGCTTATTGGAAAAGAAAGTTCAGCTTCCACCTCTGCAAATTTGGATTCTGCTTTTTAAGTAACTTTATGAATGGCCAATCCATGTAACAACTAGGCTGATGAATGCCAAATGAACAGTAGAGCCTACATCCCCAAGATCTGAAACACATCAATAATGTTCCAGCACCAGTCCAACCAAGACACGTTGCTATTTCTGTAAGTTATCTGTGCAGAATAAGGGGAGCCAATAGCTTTTGTAAAACAGCTTTGTGGAGTATAAAGTTGGTGAAAAGAGCTACAAGAAGATTTCTCAGGGAAGCAGTCAAAACAGTTGATTCTGCTACATGTGGCAAGCACCACTCTTGCAGGCACTGAGCTCTGGGGTAAACTGAGCTGGGCTTTATCTATCTCATGAACTTGTCACATAAAAACCATCAGCAATCTAATACTGGCAAGGAGTAAAGCTGCTCTATCTCCTGCACTGCAGAAGAACAAGAACCACCAGTAGCTCACTGGCCAGTGGTTCTGCAGGGCATTACAAACAACAAGGCCTTATCACAACCACAGAGTATGAGCAGACTGCAAACACTTGGGGGTGGACTGGTTCTCAGACCCCATCTTAGGAGTCATTTCCCACAGAAGAAAGAACAGTCTTGTGTCCCCGTGGGGAGCACAGCACACTAAGGGAGGAATAGGGAAAAAAGGAAAAAAGCAAGTCTCAGTGGCAGAGACAAGAATATAAAGTCAGTACCTACCAGAAAGACTACAAAGCATACAGATTAGCCCAGGAACTAATAGCTGCAGTTTTCAGATAGGCATAGTCCTAATGTAAGCAGAAAAAGTTAAGGAGCTGAGGCCAAGTATACTGTCTGACTAGGCCGTGGAAAGAAACCAGTGCTACTGGAGGAGCAATGTAGATCTTAATGGACTAAAAGGTGAAAACTGGTTCCTTAACTTTGACATCTAGAATAGAAAGGACTATATCTGATCTATTAATTAAATCAAATCCAGAAAGCGTTCTTATGGCATTCTTTAGAACACAACTGTGTCAGCATAAAAACCTGAAAAAAAATCAAACCAGCAGATCCTGAGTGCTCTCGAGAAATATTCCATTTTATCAGGGAATCTTCTTCATTACATGTAAGTTTTCTGAACAGTCTGTATATTGACAAACGTGACACCCATAACTAAAATAACCAAATCAAGTATAAAAAAATCACTATGTTATGGATTATGCATGAAAATGAGAAACAGAGTATGTGTGACAGGTTTTTTTTGCTGCCATCCTGTTTAAAATATCAAGCTCCTTGTGAAAACTGCTACCACTCCTCACAATGAGCTGAAATATTTGAGCTTAACAGACTCAAAAGAGAAAATCAAAACCCACCACTACAGCTCTAGTTGCTCACGGTACTTTCACAGGAAAGTTTGTCACCTCACATGAATGGGAGGATGTTCAACTTAAGACTTTCAAATGCAGTTAACTGTTTATGAATTCAGAACAGCTGAAGAAAGCACTCTTAGCCTTGAATCAACTCTATATAATGAAATAAGGGAATGAATCACCAGTGAGGCAAAGAAAAACAAACAATAAAGGTTTTCTCCATTAAAATATTTTAATGAAGAGAGGGTTACCATTCCCTCCAGATTCAAGTATCTACCACCTTCTATGATGATGATGTTTGAAGTGAACCAACTTTATGTGCACTTCTTCAGTGTCCCTGTTACCAACATGAAGTAGCACTGTGCCTCTCCTCTGTGAACCATAATAAGGTTCCTGAGGTCAAAGGGCCTCCACACAGAGGCAGAGGTCTGCACGTGTATTTCCAGTTGTACAGGCAGGGATAATGTCAGTCATCAAAATTTGTGCTTAAAAGTAACACAAACTAATTTAAATCAACTTATATATGAGAAATTTGTTTAATATATATAATTGAAACTGGTAATCCCCTTGACATAACAATTTGTACTGTTATACCTACTATCTGTAGTTAGGAACAGGTTAATTCATTCCTTAACCAATCTGGAATTCTTTTTTCCCTTCACCTAACAGAATTATTAAAATACTTAAGGAAATGTAATTTCCTTTAGGAATAATTCAGGCAGATGTTTAAAATTGTGAACAAAAGAAATGCTTTTATTGTAACAGTCATACATTTTAAAAAATGCAGCAAGAAAATTTCAACTGTCGTGATAATCTGTAATGACCACAAAGCTGCAAAGGCCAAAAGTATTTGCTGTGACAACTTAGGGACAGGCAAAGCAAGTGATGAAAGGTGGTAATTATTGTTATTAGACATGATAACATATAGCACATACTGTACAATAAAAAGTATTCAATTAGGCACATGTGAACAGAAGCTGGAAAACACAACCTTTGATAAATGAAACATCATGGAGTTGACAAAATGAGAACTTACAGCCTAGTCAAGGCAGACAGCAATTTTCATAAACTTTTGGCCAAAACTGGTCAGCACAGTTAGAAGTAACAAAAGGAAGATTGAGATTGTTGACCTACTGTGGTTAATATAAAAAAGCTACAAATCTAAATTGAACAGCTACATCTATTTGTCATATACAAAAAGAAAAGAGCTTTCAACGTTGTTAGGTCTTCTGCATTATGATTTTAAAAAATACAGAATGATGCTCCAGAATTTAAAAAAAAGGGGGAACAGAGGGATACGGCAAGACACAGATAAAAACTGGCAAACGCAGAATCTTACTGTTTCATATTTCCATTAACAGTTATCTAGATATGACGAATGGAAAAGAAATGTTGCTAAAAATATGATCTCGCAATCAGGACAAGCATGTGGTCGTAACAGAAAGATGACAGTACAGCACTCTCATTCACTGCTGGCAGAGTCAAGCTAGTCAATAATATATCAGTACCTAGTTTAAAAAGTAACCCAAAGGAAAAACAAAGAAATTAAGTTATCATATACTTAATCAAGTGCCACTTTTATGTGAATGACCAGAGAACGAAGCAAACAACCCTCCTATATTCTTTTTACAACTTAGTGAAAGATAGATTCCAGCAACCAGGGAAAAAAGTTTTTTGATTCAAACTTTCATTCTGTGGTGACAGAAATTAAACTCTAGAACAACACAAAACCACAACCAGAGACTCAGTGCTGAACGCTCTGGTTAACACATATCACTTAATATACTCCTTACTTCTATTTCTGCCGATTCCACACGATTTTCAACAATCTCAATGCACTGTCTCTTCATTGGCGGCTCTTCGCTTATCACAGTTTCTTCAGCAATGTCTGTTGCTGGAACTGTTAACACTGAAAACATATTTGTACATATAAATACATTCACTTGAAATAATACTTGTACTATATAAAATTCATACAATTAAGCAATTTTATTAACAGCAATAAAAAGCAAATACATTCCCTTATGAAAAACATAACTATATAATAAAATGCATTATAATGCCAGTATAGGAAAAATTTACTGAAAACTTTAGCTGCTTGTATGTTAAAGAGTTTTAAAACTCTTGGTTGCTGAGGTCTACAACAGTTAGCTATCACTCTGGAGTATCACTGCCATTTTTCACAGAGTAAACAGACATGGAAGTGAATTGCAGCAGAGTTACCAGTCTGTCAATTTTGTCACTTATGACACAGATGTTATAATATTTCTTAAGCAAATACTAAAAGAATGGCTTTTGATTAATTAGAATGCCTTATGTAATCTGAAAATCCAGTAGTTATTAACCTTGGAGGAAAAAAATTAGGGATCTGAAGAAATTCATAGTCTAATTTACTCATGCAATCATCTGGCAAATAAATGTTGGAACTGTCACTTCAATTACTACAGACACAGCCATCCTTTCTGATAATCAACTGTACTTGTTAGGCAGACTATGAACCAAATCATTTGTCTTCAGTGCACAACTCTCCAAGCTCCACATTGAGAGTCCTCAAAGAAACCAGAAAAGGAAATATTTCTCTAAATAGTAGTGGCAGAGCTTCTTTAAAAGAAAGCATCCAAAACACACGCATGTCACAAAGCAGTACTGATTGCACCAGCAGCTTCCAAACACATGGTCCAGTGGGACAGTTTGTGTCACCGTGGCTTCACTGGTTCTGCCACTACTCCTCTAAAGCCTCAAGCATGTTAAGATGGCTTTTGTTCTGGTAAAAACACACTTCATGGGACTTGCACAGCTTGCTTCATGCAGCATATTTCTAAATCCAAGTTCACCTCCACACAATATTTCCAGCAAGGCAACTGCGCAGGTATCGGAAGAAGGCTTTTGTTTTACTCCCTTTTCTAGCTTTCGTAACAAGCTTGGAAGAATCAAGCTTGCTGAAGGCAAAGCACACAGCTACCACTTTTCCCTTATGCATTCCTCAAGCTCAAACCGTACAAGCTGCCACTCACCTTGCTGTCCATCTGGCATGGTCACAATGATCGGCTGCCCTATTCCACTGGTGGGAATCGAATGCAGATTACCAAGCTGAATGCCATCTGTAACTATAGTAATAACTTGCTGACCTCCAGAGCTGACAACTTGCTGAATAGCACCATCCACAGATTCTGCAGTCACAACCTCTTCTGTGGCCACAACTACCAAACAGAGCAGTAAAGGAATTAGGTCAATTTATAAATTAAGCCCTATGATTTCAAATGCATTTTAGTACAGCTTAGAAAAAGTTTCTTCCGTATCTTTTAAAATTTGATCCTCCCAACCACCAATTAATGCATTACTACATATTATATTGTTAATAAAAAACTTTCACCAGGCCAACATAAAGCACTAAGATTTCGAAATACCATGCAACGCTGTCCTGGTTCACCTTGCTCAATAGAATAATTTTTTTTATTTAGCATGGTTTACAAAGTATGAAACGACTAAAGGAAAAGCTCTTCAGAGGTGTAAAAATGTCAACTCTGCAGGAGAAAGATAAAGTTACAAAATTTTAAGAAAATATTGTATGTCTAGAAATTTATAAGTAGAAGTAAAAACTAAAAATCCTAACTCAACAATAAATTTTCAATTCATGATTCAGTAGTGAGTATGCAGCAGTGACCTCTCACTGTTCTATATTACATCTATGAGTCAAGGTAAGATAAGGGAAAGACCAGATTCAGAACTACAGCACATACCACAGCTTGCACTACACGCTGTAACTGGAGTGCCACACTACCACTCTTATTTTTTAAAACAAAAAGATACTGAGACAAAACCCAAGATCACTAGTACTGCAATCAAAGAATTTCAAGCACAATCACTCTGTATTTTATTTTCAATTTGTCAGGGTAAAAGCAAAGCCTTTGATTTAAATAACAGACATTAGAGTGCTTTCTGTCTACAGAGATGAAATTAAAACCCTATAGACTATGTTGTGATGCTCAAGATGACAGAAGGTAGAAAAAACCCTGAAGCTTTCATCTTTTAAGTTAATTACAATACAACCCACACAAAAATCACTCTGTAGTTCAAACAATGACCACAGTCATTGCCTTCTGAAGATCTTTACGTTCAGAGATCACTGTCCTATAGCACTGCTTAAATATTCACAGACTGTTTATTCAGTAAACCAAAACAGTAGGACCTGCATGAATAAGTGGTGTTGTACTGAACTTGATTTGGCTTCCAAGGACAGGCTCAGCATTAAGAAAGACCACTGTGATAGAAAATTCCAAGTTGTATGTGCCAATGCTAGCTGCTGTGGCAAACAACTGTGATCTTTCAGTTTCAAATTCAATGCTGGGCTTTTAGTACTGGAAAGACCCATTATTAGGACTTCTGCAGACCTTGAAAGAAAAAAATGGAGATTTTGTCTAAAAAGACGTTATTCTAGGAAAAAAAAAATCCCCATAAATATAGTCCTTACTCCTTCCTTGCTCTCCTGTATATATAGCCATATAATCACTACTTTCCACACTCTTTCACATGCTGAAGGGAAGCAATAATTGTACACAGGAATCTGGCAGGCTTCCAGGTGAAATAAAGGAAAAATTTTGTTCATACTGAAGAAAAGAAGGAAGATCGTTATCTCATTCTGTACGAATTGTATCTCCAAAAGCACATTACGTACTTTCAGCTTACTAAACGAGATTAAATAACTTAGCCTGCTAACCTGGTGTTTCTGAAGAATTTGACAGTGGAGCTGATGCTTCTGCTAAAGCTGCCAATGTGGCTAATACTGATGTTGATGAATTTCCAAACTGTACAGCAGACACACCCGTTTCGTCTAGGAGGATAAAAAAAGTTAGCTGATAAATCTAAAACCAGGGAAATCCTTTTATTATTATTGCACTGAGGCTTCTAAAACATGCTCTATTCTCAGCAACATTCTGCTAATCCAAAGAGCTATTCTGAAGGCAAGTTTGTGAAGCAAAACCAACTTTTGATAATTTACCTCTGTGAAGACTTGTTTTAAGTACCTAGATACTTACAACACAAACACTAAAGAGGAACATGGTAACTATTCTTACCACTGTTTTTCTTCAAGCCTTTTACTAAACGGTGAAAATCAATTGAAGTATAAAATCCCAGTAGCTATCCTATGGACAACTAACTACCTGTTCCATTTGATGTATTTGCAGGAGATACCAGACCTGTTAGATTCACCACTCCTCCAGGTCCAATGATGAACTGTGGTGTTGCTGCATGTATCGTCACAGTGTCCGGACTCTCTGGATTCGTGTTGATTTGGTTCTGCATTGCAATCTAGTAGACAAAGGTAACAATATCATTCCAATTGTAGGAATAAAGCAGTTGTTTACCTTGTAAGAACTAGAATTACAGCACATTCCACTCAATCAGGGAGGAACTCCCTCCTTATACTCCTGCAATATACACACATTGTGTCACAGTTTGTACTCTGTGTAAGTACATGTGAAACAATTTTTTGGTTGACATCTAAAGACAAATGCCTGTCGAAGTGAAAGAGAACAATGACACACTGCTACTTCTCCTTATCATTTATTGTAAGAAAAGAGGACCGTATAAAGACAAAGCTCTTTTATGTACGTGCAAGCTCAGGTATCTAAAATAGAGACCTGAAAAACCAAGGCAGCTGTGGCAGATACATGCCATGAAATCAGCTCTGACAGCTTAGTAATTGCCATGAACTCTAGATGGCATTTTTCTTTTTGTCTGTCTTTGAATTATTACTGACTTTTATTTACTTTTACTTACTGACTATATCCTTTCTGCAATGAAAATAAATTAAAGGAACATACCAAAAGTTCATACAGTTCAACTTATAGGGGAACAACAGATTTAATACAATGGCATAATGGTATTTTTTGGTTTGCCGTCTATTCTTTTCCCAATAAAGCTGAGCACTTAATTTGACTTTAAGGCCACTATTGAACAGTAAGCACACATTTCCATGGAAGTATCTATTAAAACCCTGATCCCAATCACTTCAACAATTCAACCCTAGCTTTTCTAATTCAGGAAAAATTGTCATGACTGATCTTCAGTTATTAGCAAATTAATATCCATATATGAAGCTAACTGAACACTAGGGTATAGTCAAAATATATTAGCAGATTAGGGAGTTAAGGTTTACACTTCATTTGTGAAGACTCCAGTTAGTTCTGTACGCTAAACCACTCTAATATAAGAAAATAAAGGATACTTATCCTTGACTTTGTAGGTGATGAAAATGCTCTTCATTCAAATAACATTTACTAAAATTAATCTCATTTCCATGTCTTGAGCCAGACTGCAGTTCAGCATTATCAGTTAATACATGGTCTCACAGCTGCTATATTGAGAGCTTAGTTCATCATAGGTGTAAACAAGTACTTTGCTGTAAGTTCGCTTAACGCCATGAAACAAAAGTTACCTGTAATATTTCTGCAAGGTCTTCATTTCCATTGTCTACTGCAATATCTAATGCTGTTTTGCAAAATTTACTCTGAGCATGAACATCTGCTCCGTACTTTATCAAGAGTTCTACAACTTCTTGGTGGTTATGCTCAGTAGCCCAGTGAAGTGCAGTCATTTTGAGCATGTCCTTTGCATTGACATCAGCGCCGTGCTACAAACAAGATCATTGCATAAACTATGTCATTAGAAGCATCTGAAATCAATAATGCTGGTCACAAAATAAAACCCAAAACTGTCTTTCTCCAGCACTAATGTCCTGTTATCGCATGTTTACAGATTTATTAGAAGTACTTCAATCTAACTATCAAATAAATTACTTACCTCAAAGGACTGAAGACTCCCTAAAACATAGCATGTCTTGATTCTAAAAGCTGTTACTCATACAATGTCAAATTATGAAGTAGCCCTATTATGAAACAGCAATAAATAATTCACTTGAAATCATGATGATTTTAATGCTAGAATAAAGTACAGTTTAATAGGGAAACAAAGCACTCAATACAAATATTCACATCATTTCAATGTTGGTTTCATGACTAAAAGGTAATTGTAAATTTTGGATCATAAACCATTGTAATATCCCCACCTCAGGCATCGTTTGAGCAGTGTTTACCTTAAGCAAGACTTCTACTATGCTGGCATGGCCTTCTGATGCTGCCATATGTAACGGAGTTCTGTCCACTTTGGTTCTGGCATCCCGACTTACGCCTGCTCGCAGCAACACTTCTGTTGTGGAGTAGTGCCCATACTGAGCTGCTAGATGAAGTGGAGATGTTCCCAACTGTAATGCAATGGAAAAGGCAGAAGTTTAAGAAGTCGTTAAAGCCAGTATGAAGTCGTTGTTCTTATTCTTGGGTTACTCTCAGGCACCAGGTCGCCACTTCAAAATTGTTTTCCCTTGCAGTCTCAAAGAAAGAAGCTGTTGGGGCTTTTACAGAGTACGAAAAGGGAGAAAAGAGAAAAGTTTCTTTTCCCCCTAATAATCACAACATATTAAAACCAGCATGCTAAAAGCAACTTTTTTGATGTCTGTGCTACGTTTCTTTCTGTCTTTTTGAGGTGTGATGTTTCAAAGGGTCTAACCCCATTTTTAGTGTTGGTCAACATGCTATACCAACATTGAAAAGGACCTCTGGAAGTCATTTAAGTCCAATCTCTTGCTCAAAACAGAGTCAGCTTGAAAGTTAGGTCACTAAGTAGATTAAGGCTCTTAAGGGCATGTAAACACCTTAGATTTTTAGGCACCTGACCTTCCTATAAGACCTATTCAAAAAACAGTTCCTCCAAAAGCAACTCAGAGCCCCTGTGTTGGGGAACTTTCAGCTGCACACATTAGGTAGTTGGGACTGCTTTCTTAACTCAGATCTCTTGCTATATTAAATGCATAAAAACAATAACTGGGAGGAGGATTGCTGCTTTCTTCCATTAGCCATTCCAAAGTTCATCTTAAAAGCCACCAGAACAAGCTAATTCACAGTCCATTACTAAAATCAGTAGGACATCATATAAAAAAAAAACCAGACAATTTTAATTTTGAATTAGACATTACATGACGCGACTGCAGAGTTCCAAGAAGAAATTCCCAAGGAGTAATATAAATGCTGAATTATAATAAGCCTATTTTCTTCTTCAGGTGAGAAAAGTAAGAGGATTTACTGACCACTATAAAAGTTTTCATTACCCAGTCTGTGGTAAAAGGTGCTCCATTTGCCATCAAAATGCGAACTTCGTCATCTTGACCTGCTCGTGCAGCTTCTAAAAGTTTCTTTCCCAAATCTACTAGTGACATCTAGTGAAGGGCATAAAGGAATATAAAGAAAAAAACAACAACATTAATGATATTTTAAGTACACAAATGCTGCTGTCATTTTTTAAATTATTACTTCTGAACTACTGTGAAAAGTTCAAAAACTGGAGTTGGTATTTTAGCCATGAGAACAAGCTTTATTGATTACTAAAAGCAGCTTGATTTTAGAATTACTTTTGTCAGCCATACAGAACTGACACTGGGGTGAAGATTTCCATATTACAATGCTGTAACCACAACAACTGCAAAGTTATATCAAACAATTAAAACTGAACTGGATGCACATTTCTTACTGCAAAAAAAAAGTTTAGAAGCTCTCACCTGATACTGCAACCTGCAGCAGCTTTGTCCAGCTTTCAAATAGTGCTACACCATGGCTGCTGTGTCGCATGCCCAAAGGCACTACATTCACTTATCCCAAATGCCTCTATGTATTCAAGAGGCACCGTTATGTGAACATATTCAGACAGCTATTAAACACAACACCTTTCCAAAATCTTGTCCATCAATATCACTTCATTTTGTTCATCCTAACATGTAGTTTCTGTATTCCTAGCTAAAACCCAACACAATAGGCATATATTATTGTAACACTTGCATCAGATATATTGTCTTCAACTGTCTACAGTTACTTAAAACATGTTACACGGAACATTTTGATTGAGACGTGACTGAAATACTAGATGAAAAACTTCCACACCATCTTCAGGTAATTTCCCTTTTACAGCACTAAAAACCTCCACATAATACGGAGCACCCAAAACTATATGTAGACAAACGACACCTATCTATGTTTCTGTTGCAAATATTTCCTGGTGTAACATCTTTTTAAAGCCACTTTATTTCATGCTTGCTATTAAACTTGTTCAGTAAAAGAAATTTAAAACTAGAGTGTAATTCACACTACTAAACACAATAGATCAGTAACGTTTTAGTCCTATACCCATGTTTTCCCCAACCAGGACACTAAGAATGGAATTACTTTCATCAGTTCAGTTGGAAGCAAAGTTAAGCCTGTATTACCAATAACAGCAGTTGCAAGGCCATGCAGTCAATTTCCTACACAACGTTAGAGTATTATCAGTTCAAAAAGAAATCCCAATAGATCATTTTTTATCTCTTTTCTTAAATATACACTTCTACCACAAACCCAACATATTTAGAAAGCTCTCTGCACCTGGCTCAACGGGCAAAATCTACGTGGTACATTGCTCAGTGAGCTGAAAGCTATTGACTTTGGAAGCAATTAGAAAAGCAGACAGAAATACTGCAAATGCAGAACTCCAACGTGTATCAGTAGAGCCATGAACTGCAGCAGATTAACTCTTTGTCTACAGAGCTGACTGCAGGCAGCAATATCCCCTTCACCAAGATAATAGTCCATTCATGTCCATCCTTCTAGCACACATGGACATGTTGATTTATCTCCAAACAGAAAAGGGAAGAGGAGCAGGAAAGTGGCAGGACAGGACAAATACTGACAATGGGAAAAGGAAGAAAAAAAGGAGCACAGAGTCAGATGCAGAGGAAGCGACAAGAGCTGACTCTAAAGGCCAAAACAGAAGCAGAAACGAGAAATTCTACTATCCCTGTTAAAGGGAGACACTAGGAGTAACAATATAAGTAACAGGGGAGAAAGGGCATTTGGCGAGTGCAGCACTGAAATAAAGGAATATGGCACTCCATTTGTATGGTACATTTCTTTTAGCAGGGGGAAGAGGGTGCAATATAAAAAGGGAAAAAAAGCACATACACACCCTTTTTCTAGTAGTCTAATCCCACCACATTCTCTTAAGCAACAGGAAAGCTGGAACTTAATGCAAAATGCCGAAGTTCAGAACTAATTCAGAAAGACAATAATTAATTTTCCTTGCATTTATTTTTGGTTTAAACACCAGTAGAGAAATGGAACTAACAAAATGTGCTTTTGTAATTACAGAACAATTGAGACTGAAGGGGAACCCTCGAGGTCACCTAGTTCAATCTCCCACTCAGACCTGGCCCAGCAGGCTCACGCTGTGCAGGGCTCAGTCCTGGTGAGTTTTGAATGTCTCTGTGGACAAACATCCCACCATATCTTTGGTCTCGTGCCAGCATCCAACCACTCTCGTGGTTAAGACTTGCCTTCTGTGTATACCTGTCTTTCACCACTAACCAAAAAAGACACCCTTAACAAACTTACACTCGATGTGTGCTAGACAAAACGATTAGGTGAATTAAATTACAGTGCGTACATTTAATAAGTACACCTATTCAGAACCCATTGACTGCATCTACACTGGTGAGATAAACTGCAAAGTTGTTAGCAAAACCTTATGCAGCAAAATCGAGCAACAAAAAATTCAATTATGGTGGCCTGCAAAATACAAGCCTCACTACCAGACAATGTTGGGAACAAACTTCAGCCTGCTATCAACACCTTTAGAGCATCTTTCTGAATCACTACTGTTGAACATGCTGTCAGTTCTCATCTCAGTGCAAAACCAAACAACACTGCACTACACTCAAGAAATCTTCTAATCAAGGAAAAAGGGAGACATGGAAGATCACATGTGGTGTAATATTCATTACCACATATTACTTACACTAAGCAACATTATTCTTGCTTAATATAAAACGTCTGTATTTTAAACAAGCACAAAGCATCACAGAAGTTTACATGTTTCATGATGTAGAAGTTTAAAGTCAGTTAAAACTACATGAATTTATTGTAGAAATGGAATGGAAGTTTCAGTTCCCGTTGGGCCCTCGAAAGCATGCTTGGGCCATCTAGTGGGGGAACGCGAAACAGGTAGTAAAATGACACCGCTGAACTCAAAAATAAAAACCACCTTACACGTCACTAACGCACTAACAGCAGCAACTGAAGAGGCCTTTCCAACACAACCCGTGCACATTTAGTCACTTTTAACGAACGAATACTAGCATGTACAAAATTTCTCACGAGTAGTCAACCCAAAGCTGATTTCTACTTGGCAGGCCACTCCAAGGACCCATACTGTAAGATCAGGAAACCCTTGAGTAACAATACACCCCACACCTCCCTCCAACCCCACCCTTCCTGCTAGTACTGGGACATACTGAGAAGGGTCTGCAGTGTCACAATTTCCCCTTTTTCCCCTTCCAGAAAAATTCTTCAGCTCTCTCTTGAGAACAGTTAGTAATGCTACAATAGCACAGTGATACTATCAAAAGCCAAGTTCTACATATAGTACAATATCATATATTTTAAATTTAAATGAGATTTCCATTTCAAAGTGGCACTCTTAGTCAAGTAGCACTTCTGCTCCATGTAGTGTTGCAAACCAACCCTGCTGAACTGTTTCAGAGGGTACTCTTCAGTAACAGTGCTGTTTCCATCAAGCCTGGCTACCACGACAGCTGGATAACGCTTTGTAAGAGGATTCTTTCAGACAATAAAAACATCACTGGCTCTGAAATAAAGTCTTGAGGCTATTATAGTTACTCTTATGGCAGCCTAAGTATGTTTTCAGACTTCTAACAGCTCCTGTACAACTGTGTGAACAGAGGATTTTGCCTACAGTTGAGTAAATAGGGAAGAGCATCTGCTGGGTTTGGACTTCCTTGCATTAACCACCTCATGAACTTCTACATTTCATTATTGCAATGCATTCTGTGCAGTATGATGTGTCGGCTGCCATAATTAACTGGTAATTAAAACTTACATCAAATTATTATTGCTATTTTACTTTTGTTCAATAGGAAATCATGCTGCTTTTTGTATCCATCTTGGATTTTATACATTCTATAAAACTCTGAACATGATGCTATTACTAGAGGGGTAACAGTGCTTGACCAGAGTTTAGGTGGAACTGCGTGCGAAATGGGCACCACTGTGGGCAGGGAGGAGCCTAAAAACATGCAGCTTGGGAAACCTGGGGTCCCTGATCTCAACCTGCAGACAACAGAGCAGCAGAGTCTGCAGATCAAACAAAGGTGAGATTTGGCTTAAAATACTGCAGCACCTTTCAGACTGGTGCCCTGTCCCAAGGATGGGGGACCCAGCCTCTGGATCCCAGGCCCTTCTGCCACTGCAGGTGAATGGCTGATCAAAACCAAGAGGCACAAAACAGTTGTTGCAGAATATCTGCTAACACGGAGATCTCACGGCCGCCAAGGTATGCTCCCAAGAGACATACTCATGCTAATAATACATACTCTAGTAGCATCAGAGCAACTTACCACAAGGTAAACTGAATCAATATACACCTTAATTCTTATAAGGATTTTGCTATCATTACTAAAAAAAACAAGACTAAGTTCCATAAAATGCTAATTCAACAGGTTTCCCTACTGAAGTAACATGAAGCAGAATTGTACCTGGAAAATACCTTGAGAACCACCATCTCTCACACTCATTACATCTGGAAAAAGAGTACCCTTTTCAGAATATCTTTTTTCTTTACGCTATTTCAAAAAAAAGAAACCAACCTGCTTCCCTAGACCTGATCTTCAGAAATGCTGTCATCCTACCAATTTCAGCATTCCAGTTTTGCTAGAAATTTAGAAGAGTAATTTCTAACTAATTTTATGTGCTTATGCATACCCAGATCAAAAATATTTTGAAGTATATAATATAAACAGATAGTAGTAACAATTTAAATCTTTAATCAAGCACTCAGGTTTGATCATTATTAGAATTGAGATATAATATTATCAACTCACTTTATTTTTTATCATTTTTTACATCCTGATGTAACAGTGCAATACTTGAACTCAGAACAACTCTTCAGAAAGTTTTTTGTTTCACTACAGTTTTGTAACTTTTAAAAGAACCAGAATGTCTGCATTAAACATTGGTGTATTTCAATGTGCCACCACCTCTTAAAACCCTTGGTATGATTTTACCTTACACATCATTTAACAGTGATTATAGTGACTTACATGAGATAAACTCAAAAAGTTCCTCTATTGTTCCCCCAAGGGAATCACCTGATGTATTAACAGCAGTCAGCTTTAACTTCAGTGCTTCCAGCCTTCCTCTATGACTGTGTTGTGTTTCTAACTAAATTCTCTGTAGTTTGTTTAAACAGTAAGATGACCTTCACGTTGGACTATGTATGCATCAGATGAAAAAAATCTGATTTGAGAAAAGAGATCAAAAAAGCAAACATATTAACTGTTTTATGGTTAAGACAGTCGAGACTGCATTTATGCAGGTCTGTCCTCCAATTAGGTGCTTACATTAATTTAAATTAGCACCAATCATTAACATAACTCTGTTAAATAATGCAGAGGGTAGAAAAGTCTTGTCCTTAAAAAAGAGAGCAAAGATTTGGCCATCATCTGCAACAAAATGCAAGATCTAAAAAATACGATTATGCAACAAGGGTGAACCGTTGGCACCAAACAAGATTTGGGTTGGCACTGCCGATAAACTACAGTTTTCACAGTTAAATTTGGTACTGGATAGCAAAAAGGTTATATTACGGCAGCTACCACTTACACAAAGAATCTAAGGGCTTGTGATGTAGCCTTTGAACTGTACTACTGATCCTCAAAAATCACCAGCCTCTTTAATTAAAGCATCTAGTTTACTACACAGAACCTTCCTTGACAGTTTCTGCTTGGAACATAGGCCAAAAAAACCCCAGATAACAAACTGGTTTCAGCAAAGAAAATGAGTGACGACTGAGTCTACATCTAGCGTGTGCTGATCTGCCGTCCACACTTTTCACGCAGCAGGTTTAGGTACCCTTCCACGTGCATTCACACTTCAACCAAGCTGCTCAGTCTTACTAGCACTTCAGAAGTCATCAATAATTTTTTAAAAAATTAAGCTAAATTATTCCACAGTGTGCATTCACAACCTTTAGCACGTTTAACTCTAACATGCAACATTTGCCATTAGATAAAAGCTATCTTGGTAAGCAGGTTAAAGGACACCATCCAACCGTTTTCAGTTAAAGCCTGTAAACACAGACCACTTCCTAAAGGGGATTTCGCCGACACGCGGTCGGGTGTCTCACCAACAGAAACTACTTTGACTGCTAGGGGAGAAAAGACAAACAACAGTCCGAACGAACACATCATATCCCGCGTTTCTGTTCCCATCACACGCTTTATTAAGAGTTCAAAGCACGAGTTACCGACCCCGGCCCAGGGAAAAGGCAGAGGAGGGAGTCGCTCGCCTCCCAGCACGGGTGCCTCTCCTCAGCGCACCTCTGGCGCCAAGCTCGCCGCCCGGGGGCCGCGGCAGGGCCCGGCCGACCCGCCCCACGCGAGGCCCGAGAAAGGGCGCGGGACGAGTCGGGCTGCGCTTTGCTCCTCAGCTCCATGGTCCCTCCTTTCCGGGCCCGCTCTGCCCCACAGTCCCTCCTCGCCGGGCCCACTCTGCCCCATAGCCCCTAAGACCCTCCTCGCTGTGCCCTTGATGTCCCGGACCCGCTCTGCCCCTCAGTCACTGGGCCCCTCAGCCCCATGGCCCCTCCTGGCCGGGCCCCTCAGCCCCTGGGCCCCTCTCCGCCGGGCCAGCTCTGCTCCTCAGCGCCCGCCCGGGGGCAGCTCCGCGGGAGGAGGGGGGGGTGTCCCACCCGGGCCCCCGATGCGCCCCGACTCGTCCCCCCGCCCTGCGGCCCTGTCCCCGGCGCCGCCACCGCCTCGGGCCGCCCCGCCGCCCGCGCAGGCCGGCACCGCGGCCCAGCCCGCCGCCCGCGCCCCCCGCCCGGCGGGGTCCCCGGAAGGCCGGCCGGGCGCCCGCTCTCCCCAACAGGAAATCCTGGCTGGGCTGGGCGCTGCCGAGGGAGCCGCGGCGCCGGGTTCCGGGGGAAGTGGAATTATTTTTTACCAGCGAAGAGATCAACTTCCACATCCGGTAACAGGGCCCTATACAAAGGCGCAGACTGACCTGGAAAAGCTTGTCCGGCCCAGGGGGGGTGAGGGAGAGACGGGGCGCGCGGAGGGGCCCTTACCGTGCTGCCGGCCCGGCCGCCGCCGCCGCGACAACAACCCGGGGCGCCGGAGGCCGCCGCTCATCGGCGCCCAAAAGCCCCACACGAAGTCCCCGCCGCGCCTGGCGGAGGGACACGGCGGGCGGAGGGGAGGGGCCCGCGCGGCGCGGCGCTGTCCCGCCGGCAGTCCGAGCCCCAGCGAGGGGAGGCTGTGGCGGCCCGCAGGCAGCGGCAGGAGGGGCGCCCGGCACTTACCATGGGGCGCGGGTATTATCTTATTACACAAACATCGCCGACAAAAGGGGCTCGGCGGAGGGATACGGCCTCCGTGCCGTCCGCTGCGCATGCGCGGCGGCGCGCGGGAAGGCGGGGGAAGCGGGGCCTGGAGACGCCGCCATGTTCCGTCCCGCTTCCCGCCCGGGGAAAGGGGCAGGGCGCTGCCCGGCCGCCCGCCCTCGGCCGGCCCCGGCGGGGGGGGGAGGCGCGCTGGCGGCAGTGGGAGCCGCCCTAGAAACACGGTTAACAAATAAGAAAGGGGGGCGCCGTCCCGCAGGCTGCCCCTCTGGGAGCCCCTCGGTGCCACAGGACGGCGGGGTTTGCTTTTCCCGCCTCTGGGGCTGCGAGTGAGCTCCCAGGCCAGGGCGTCCTGCCTGAGCAGGGACTTTGCTGCCCTGCCTCCCCTAGGCAGGACTTTAGCCACGCTTTGGGGTTCGGAGAGACAGGATCTGATATGGATGACAACTCCAAAATGATCCTAAGCCCTTAGTGCCCTGTCAGAGAGGCCCGGCCTTCAGTCCCAAACCAGCACTGGACCTGACATCACGTGCCCTGAAATACACCTACTCATTTTGTTTAGACAATGCAAAATGGTCACAGTTGCCTTGTCCCTAAAGCTATTCTGAGTCAAATCGTGTGATGGCACCATAAAGCACAGATGCCATCATCTTCATCCTTCAGAAAACGGTATCAATCAGAAAATTCCACTCTGTTCTATAGGAGATGGCAATACCCGCTAGGTACTTTTAATCAAACGGGTATTTGTAACAACGCTCTTCACAGATCCCATATTTTTTGCCCTTGCCTTACTGGAGACAATTCAAATAATCAGATTCCAAAGAGCAAACATCACCTCACAAATACCACAGAACTGAATCCTCAAGTCACTGCTGGAATCAACCTGTTCAGTCCAGGAGAGAAAACTGCATCTCCTGTCCACGGCAGCAGAATGGCCCTCCTGGCCAAGCGCTATGGCAGGGCTCACACCAGTGCAGCAGACAGGGCTCCCTCCAGTTCTTGCAGTATTTTTTTTGAGTTAGGTTGCAGGGAGGAATTCTCCATGTGCTTTTTGGAAAGCCAGTTAATCCCTCTTTACATGTTGTCACCTGACTTGGGGACCTGTTGGCTGACTGTGGCTCCAGACACCACCTCTCGGGGCTGTTACTTGTCAACAAGGTAGAGAAACCTTAAAGACAGCTGTCATCACATCTCTTCAATTGTTGGTAAGTGTTCTGTGTCTCTCAACAAGCATTTAGCTGGCTGTAGGATAGGTTCTATTTACACAGTAGCGGTAGATACAGAAAATGTTATGATGTTTTCACAGGCGTTTGCCAATTAACAGGAATACCTTGTAATGTTAGCTGCAGTGCTATGGAAAAGCAAAATATACTGTATTATTGGAAATCTTTAACAGAGGTAAAGAATGCATTCTGCATTTGGTCCATTAGCACTGTATATGAATTTTCATTATGATCACAACTTCCATCTTTAAAATAATCATGTCTAAGGTGGGTGTTTTTGACAGAATTCACCAAAAGTGCATTTAAGAGACATTCAATGTCTAAGTAGGCAAGTCAAAAGACATTTTACATTTGTAAAGCACCTGGTTTCTTCTCCTTAATTTTACACCACTTTCATATAGTAACTTACAGTTTTTGTTAACTAAGTAATCTAATACATTCTATTAAAAAGCACACTTACTTCCACTGTTTAAGATTCCTTTTTTATTTATTCAGTACTGCTACCAGTAACTTATGTGTTGTTAAGAAAATGTGTTCAAACCTAAGGCAACACCATGGCATGTTACAGCACAGTCAACATATTAGCATGTTTTAACAAGTTGTCGAATACAGTAATACTAATTGTACAGGCAGGTCCTCCCCAACACCTTTCTATGTTTGGCTGGGGTTTGCCCATACAAGTAAGACCAAAAGATTTTATGACACAATTTCTCTGTATAAGACAAACAGTAAAAGGGACAGTCACACACTGAGTCCAGTTTGAGAGCAGCTAGTACAATACTCAGCATTACTTTGCACACTTAGATCCCAAGCCTTGACGTCAGTGGACTGACTTCTTTCATCTTGTCATAACTTTTTGACCCATTGTGGTTAAAATAAACAGAGTAGTTCCAAAAAAAGGCACTTAGAAGAGCATTGCCTTATTAATATCGTTCAATTCAGTTTAGTGTTGTTAGACTGTGTCGCCAGACCCTAGCTACCAACAATCAACTTCCTTAAGTTGCACTCCCTGTTGGAGATGGAGGATGTTGCCTGAGTCATTCAAGTACCCAGTACAACTGACATTATTGTGCCCCCACGGACTGTGAGCCAATGAAGCTTTCTGGACAATGAATCAGGAGCATTCTGGAAGGCTACATGAAAACAGGCACCTTCCTCATTTTGGCTTCATGACCTTCCTGTTTCCCAAAGCAACCAAGGTAAACTGCTCCAGTTCATTAGACCTTTCCATTGGCAAAATGGGGCAGTAGGTTAAAGTATCTTAATGGGATCCCTGACCTTGACACAGTTAGGGGACAGGTTGGGGCCATGGTAGGGCAGCACATCTTTCTGTTTGTGTAACATCTCGATGGCACAACCTGCCTCACTGGCACCACCTTCTACCTCCTCCCACGTTTTAAATCCCTGTATGACTATCCCAGCACGTTGACCGTTCCTGCCATCTCTGAAGCACGGCGCTTGTAGTAATACCACGAGCTGCACAGAGAACAGGGCCATCAACAAAAAACGAGACCTGAACTTAAGAGCGTCCAGAGCAGCCTGGTCTGCTGGGAGGTGTCCCAGCCCGTGGCGGGGGAGTCGGAACGGGATGATCTTTAAGGTCCCTTCCAACCCAAACCATTCTATCACTGAGTGTCCCCAGTCAATGCGGTGGGGAGAGGTGACGCGCCTTCCCACGCCAGCTCTCATGGCAAAGCAGAAGGGCCTGTTTAACACCCATACAGGCGCTGGGTGTCCCGCAGACAGTGACAGACCTCGGAGTCCACCACTGGCCTAGGGAATACGAGTCGGCCTGGAGCAAACCGGCAGAGCAGCCTCGGCCCCACGGGGCTGTGCGGAGCCCTGCGCCCCCCGTGCGCTCCTCCTCACCGAAGAGCCATAGCTGCAATGCCGAAACGAGGGCCTCGCCTCTCCCTCCTTCTCCCTTCTCCTCCTCTCACCGCCCCCGGCACCGAGGCGGCTCCAGGGCAGCCCCGCCCGGCCCTGAGCCCGGATTGGGCCGCGAGGAGGCCCCGCCTGGCGGGGCGGTGAGGCGTGGCCAGCGCGAGTTCCGCCCCAGCAGCCATGGCCGCGTAGCGCTTCCCGGGTAGCGCGTTCGGACATGGGCCTGCGCCGCGCCGGCGGGCGGAGGCAGCGCGTCCCCGCCGCGGTGAGTACGGGGCGGCGCTGCGGAGGCACCGCCGGGGCCGGGGGCGGTGGGGTCGCCTAACGCCCTGCGCGGACGGGGGACCCCGGCCCCGCCGCGCGGGGAGGGGAGGCGGCCCGCGGGGGGGGGCCGGTGCCGGCCCGGTGCCGCGCTGTGACCTTGCGCGGTCCGCACCCCCCGGCAGCGGCGCCGGGCAGGCGGCGCGGGATCGGCAGGCTGCGCTGTCACGGAGCTCCGGCCGTGTCCGCGGGGCCATCCATCGCCCAGCTGCGAGCCGTCGGGAGCCCTCAGCCTCCCTGTCGCGGCCCGGGTTCCCCCCAGCACCTGCGCTGTTCCTGTACGCTCTGCGGGCTTTAATTTATCCGAATAAGAAGCGAAGCCATTCGTGCTCTTACTTAGATTTAATAACTTTCAGACTGAATGTTTGAAATCCAGCTTTCTTTTTTTGAAGCAGCAGAACTTTGTGGTGCCTTCCTGCCCCATCAGCACTAGTTAAGCTGTTGGGTGAGCGAGCTGTCAAAAGGGCTCTCACCATGCGGGGAGGGTGGTTCCAAAGCTGGCGGTGCGGGTGGTGCCGGCGCGGTGCGTGGCACACACACACAACCGCAGCGCTCGCTGCCGGGGTCACCGCTGGTATCCGGCGCAAGCAGGAAAGTTTGAGCTCTCTGTGTGACCACAGTGGCCTTGGTGTACGAAGCCCAGTGATTATCATCAGCCTACGCACATTAAATTCCAGGATCATGGCCTGTAATATTAACAGTACCAGAGTGTGACAGAAAGCTGTAGAGGGCTCACAGAGGAGAGACTGAAGTCACTTGGTCTGTTCGGCCTGGAGAAGATGGAAGGGACCTCATAGACCTTCAGTGCTTCCTCACAAGGGGAGGAGGAGGAGCAGGCGCTGAGCTCCTCTCTGGTGACCAATGACAGGACCCGAGGGAATGGCAGGAAGATTTGCCAGGGGAGGGTTAGGTTGGACGTTAGGAAAAGGTTCTTCACCCAGAGGTTGCTGGAGCACTGGAACAGCTCCCCAGGGAAACAGTCACAGCACCAAGCCTGACACTATTCAACAACACCTTCAGACACACGGTGTGAACGTTGGGGTTGTCCTATGCGGGGCCAGGATTTGGACTCAATGATCCTTGTGGGTCCCTTCCAACTAAAGTCATTCTTTGATTCTATGAAATATGCTGATTGTATAGCTCAGTCATATTAAAATACTCTATCTCTAGATTAATACTGATCATCTTCACAAAACCAGCTCTTGTGCACAGAGTACCCATAGTAAGACTTAATTCCAGGAGAAATGAGGAACTTGATGCTCGTGAAAAACCCGTTTCTCATTTTATGATAAAAATAAGTAGGTGAATAATACTTTGTTACATACCTGAATTGGTGAGGCACAGTATTTCGCATGCTGATTTATTTCAGACTGTGTTAGTGTATGCTGCTTGCAATATAACTGCTTCTGTGCGTTGGTCTTGCTGTGGTCATTCCACTTAAAGCTTACTCATATCCTTAGTAAAACAGGTATGATAATTAGATGTTGAAAAACCTGTTACCAACAGGTATGTTTCCTTGGCAGTGTAGACCTATCCATTATATGTATTTTAAATGCCCATAAACATCCAAGCATTATTTCCCTTATATTTTTGGGATATTGGCCTGATTTTCAGCACTCTTGAGTAGGAAAAAGGAGCCTGAGATAGTACTAGAACTGTGGGCAGAACAGATCCACAGTTTTGAGTTTAATCTTAATTTTTAAGAAAAAAGTTGACAAACCTGATATAGATTGTTTCCTCTTCTGCACAGGGTTGAATAATAGTAGATTCAGCTATTACAGCTTCTTCAGTCCCCTGTGTTTGTGGTTTTATGATCCAGTTCTTTTTTTTCTTTCTGGAAAAGAAGGTATTTCGTTTCCTTGGACATGTAGTAAAGATCCATATATATACATATATATACAATTGGAAGGGTTCATCGATGCCTCAGTGTTGCCATTGTATTGATGCAGTGATTCAAAGTGTGGAAGGAAATGAGATACTTGGCAAAAATGAGCACAATCTGGTCAATCAGCCTGAAGCAGCAAGAGTTTGTCCTGTTAAAATGGATGTGACTGATGAAGTACAGTTCACTGCAGCTCCTCTAGTGGAAACAAATACAGACCTGGTACAGAACTTGCAGTAGCTGGGCTGTCTCCATGCATTTCACTGCTGTATGTCAGCTACCCCTGAACGTCTTCATCTGTGCTGGAGGAACCACTGAGACCAAATCAGTTAGGAACTGGATATCTGCAAAAATTTAAGTTAAAATCAGCTGGTTATATTTATATATGAAGGAGCCGGTTCGGATTCTGAAACCGGAGTCTTCCCAAAACTTACGCTGAGAAGGAAGAAACCCCTTATTCATTTGAGTATAAAGGCAAACCAAGTTACAAGCACATCTTAAAATGTAATAGAAGTTTAAGGAATTTAGTAGAAGTTTAAGGAGTTTTAATGGTTCTTCTGAGCCAAGACTGGAAGCAGTCAACTGGCAACTAGTGGTCAGCCTGCATATTATAATTACACAATTTTTGCCGTATAAAGCTGGAAGTGCTGGTTGTAGTTCCATAGTTAAAGAATACATAGAAGAATGAATTGGAAACTGTGACTGAGATCTCATACTAACTTATGACATATGCTGTATGTAATTCTGTTATTTATTTTTTTTTTAGTAAATGTTAATCCTAATCTATTCCTACTCATTTTAGCTCAGAATATTGTATCAATTATGGTGCCATGGGAGGTCAAAGGGTAATACCTCATTCATCAGATAGTGTGGTTAGTAGGTCATGTTTTAAAAAAACCCTGTATAAATTTCTTCGGGTCAGGAAAAAAAAGTAAGTTCAGTATTGAACTTGTCTGGCAATTTAAAAACCTGCAGTTATAATTTGCTGACCATACCAGAAAAACATGGGAAGCCAATTTTTGTTCTGAGCCAAAGCTCAGATTTGGCTTTTATCCACAAGTTCTGCATTTGTTTAGATGAGCTTCCAGAAGAACTGCCCAGATCAAGGTGTGTCAGCAGCACTTCAGAATTTACAAGCACCTTTTGTCTTCCATTAAATGGTTCATCTTCCACGTAATCTTGTGGGTTTTTTTTTTCTCACCCATACACAGACACAGTAATGTTATACTTTTTTGATGACATTTAGTTACAATATTCTGTCAGATCACAACCGAATGCTGCCACTTAAGATTAAGAAAATGCTGGTTACATAAGAGAGCAAACATTGGAGATATATTTGGAAAGGACTTAACTTCAAAGAAAAAGTCTATTTACAGTTCGAAGGAGGAGGGAGCGAAAGCCAGGTAAAGACATGCTCTGAAGGTAGGATTAGACAAGCGATGCTAAAATCTTAGTAAGAGTGAAGCATTTCTTTAGGATTCTATGAGGTAAAAAGTATGTCCTTGTTCTTGGGGAAAAAAGCTTTTAGATTGGAAAGGTCCTTTACTACGGCGCAGGGAGTGTATTTATGTTTTATTTTGTTTCTGCTGAATGCAGTTCTTCCGATTAATTTTCTGCCTTGTTTTCAGCACCTAAACATCTCCCTGAAAGTTGAATAGAAGACCCCTCATCTAGGGAAGACAGTGTTTCAAGATGAGTTGGGGTATGGGATATATTATCAATTGTATGCATTAAAATCAGTATTTGAGGACTTCTATTCACTTGATAGAATTATCTGCAAATCAGTCTCCTCCCAAAGAAGGAATTTTGACAAGAATATTAACTTTGAAAAGTTGCTGTGTGATTGGAAAATAGCAAGTAGAGCATCTGTAAGTTATCTACCAGGATATTGTTTAGTCTGACCTTGGCGTGCCCGAGGTTAAGCCAAAGAATCATCATTAGACATGCACCTTATCTTATTTTTGCATTTATTTCCAACATGAATTTATCAAAGGGTTGGGTTGATTTAGTGTTTTTGTTTGATAACCGGTTCCTAGACTGAGAACAGCCAACCTAGTGATGCTACGTATGCAGTGATACTTCGAAGAGTAACAGCTGTGTGCCGTGCAAAGGGAGTGCATTCCCATCTCAGCTCCTCATTCTTGGTGTCACTCGCCAACTGCTCCCCTTGCACAAGCTGTGTAGCCTTTCTGCCTCTTCACGAGCTGAACTGGCTCGTTAAGAGATTGGGCAAGAACCAGACCAGCGTGAGAAAGGGAGGGAAATTGGGACACCCTCATTTGGTGGCAGACAGCTATAGATTGATTCAGCTTTGTGAAACTGCGCTGAGGTCACTGGCTGATGATTTTTTGGTCACACTTGTCGTGCTGATGATCACCTTGAGGGTGGAAGGGACATGCCCTACCTTCGTTTTGTTAAAGGCCACGTGGGTTTTCACTACTAGGAAATAATTGATTGGTTAGGATCATTTGAGCATCCTTCTTCTAATTAGTTCCCTTAATTTCTTCATTGTTACTCACCCTAATGTCTCGCTGCTTGAGAAGGGAGATCAGTTCCTCCCCTGCCACCCCCAAGGGCTAAAATAGCTTACAGTCTATTAGATTCAAAGATCTTCAGTTAGACCAATCTGTGTGAGACTTAATGGACTGCTCTGTGCAGAATGTCAGATGAGATGAGGTAATAGTGCCTTCTGGACAAACTGGGCTTAACTATTTCATGGCTTCTCGAGAGCACTTCCAATGAAGGCAGAAAGGTGATGATCCCTGAGAGTTTAAGACCTGCAGTACATCCAGAAAGTTTCAGGTCGACTTTAACAGTAGCAACCTTCCTTTTCTCAGCTTATCTCTTACCAAGACATTAGAAGTCACGTTTCTGTGGGTGTAGTGTGTATTTTCAGAGGTTTTTGGTAAGGTAGTGATAAAATCCATTACTAATTTCAGAGTACAGAAAAGTCACCTATTTTTCCATCATGTACTTACTGGCATTATAGTTTAATAAGTTGGCTGGATGTGATGATTTTGAACATTCTTAAGTCAACATTTCTTTTACTATTATTATTTTCTTATTCTTTCATTAACAACATATTGCTAACATTCTTGATAAATTACCCAGAGTGGCTTCAAGTAATTCTGTCACTTTGGGAGGATTAATGTGTCCTGTTAACTGTTTAATCACTCTGTTTTCATCAGTAATACTTAGAACTGATAGAAGGGGACCCTTATGGATGATAAATACTTAAATAGTTGCAGTTTAAGCAGCTACATTATCCTCATAAGTCCTGAGAAAGAAGTTTTCTTTGGCTGCTGGAAATACTTTTTCTCCTTTTATGCTTGTATTACAAATAGTTGCCCAGAATAAGTGACAGATTTTTTTTTTGCTTTAAATATACATATCTTTTTATGTAAGTAATTCTGGTTTAATAGCAGTAATAAAGATCAATATCAAAGACATAGTTGTATTGGTAAGCACTGATGCTGTAGTATTGTAATGACATTTTGTGGACCAGCTCAGATACCAGAGCTCCAATTCATTGCCTACAATTAAATTACATTTAGAATTTTTTGTTGCAGCTTAACTGCTTAAGTTCCAGATTGTTTTATACTAGTGCTGATTCAACTGAAGTAAGATAGATTAGGTAATAACTCAACACATGTAACAATAACTGTATTGAAAGTCACTGAAATATAATTGGGCTCTCTCTGCTTCCCCCCCCAGAAGAATATTGATAGAGACTTCTGAGAAGCTGTACCACCCTAGGGGGGACATCAATAACAACATTAACATGCCTGCTGTGGCATCTGTACCTAAGGAGCTGTATCTCTCTACGTCACTGAAAGATCTCAACAAGAAGACAGAAATAAAACCTGAAAAGACCAGTACAAAGAGGTATGTATATATATTTTAATTGGTTTTGGATTAATATTATGACTATTAGTGCTACTCTTCTGAACAAGTTCCAAAACAATTATGTTGTGGATCTAAATTTCCTCATTTCTGTTGGGGATAAAATCTTTGGTAGTCTGATGTATCGATCTCTCAGCTATCACATTGGATATGCTCACTGTCTGCAGAAGGGAATTCACATATTGTGAAAACATGTCTTGCTGGAGCATGATGCCTGTGAAAATGTGCGTGCTTTGAGAAAAGGCTGGATAAATGCAGGTTCTTAAAACTGATCTAAAGTTTAGCAAATGTGTGAATAGAAAATATTTTGCCTCCTGCATTTTTATACAATCAAAAATTCCATTTTGACATTTTCCTCGGCGACAAAAGTTATTTTTAGAAGGAAAAAGTTTCTTCCTCAGTACTTTCTTTCCATATCTCAATATGATATTTAATTATTGAAGATCTTAAATCAGGCTAATAAACTAGCAAAGAGAATTATTATTTAGAGGAGCACGATTGTAATTCATATTTAATGCAAGCCTTATAGTAACATGACAAAATCAAATGCTTTATATATGGGCAGAGGCTGTGAACACTTAAAATGGCATCTCGTAATGAAAAGGTGCTTGGAGACAAGTCAATAATCATGTGGTTTACTCCTCTTCTTTGATTTCAGTTATGTGCAGAGTGCCCTTAAGATTTTCAAGGCGGCGGAGGAAAGCAGATTGGACCGAGATGAGGAAAAAGCTTATATCCTATATATGAAATATGTGACTGTTTATAACTTTATTAAAAAGAGACCTGATTTCAAGCAGCAGCAGGTATAAAAGCTTTCTGACTGCCCTCTTCTGCACTGGTAGAAGTATTAGAAGTACAGATAATGGCACTAATGTACATTGGAAAGATTGCACTGATAATAAGTAAACAGTCTCATGTATGCTGACTTTTTTTCCTTCCTATTTTTGACAAGTCTATTGTTAATTGATTTTACAGTTTGCTTTTAATACACATCAAGTGTATAAATTGTCAGATGTGTGAATATTTTTTCAGGGAAAGGTAATCATCTTTCCCATTAAGGCTTTTTTGGTGCAGCTGCCTTGCCTAGCCTTTGTTTATTAGTCCTATAGAACAATATTATTTACAAAATCATGTTTCAGAGGAAAATACTTTGACTCAAAACAGTTCTTTGTATTTCATTTAATATAATTTGGATTCTTTGTACATAAGCTGCTCTTGACATGCACAGAAGTAGACATTATTAAGGTGTACTGTTAACATGTGGGGTGATGCTTGTAATTTTAGGAGTATTTTCATTCAATTCTTGGACCTACAAATTTAAAAAAAGCTATTGAAGAAGCTGAAAGACTCTCAGACAGCCTTAAACTCAGGTATGTGAAAACAGGTAATAGGTAAGATATTGTTCATTATGCCTGAAGCTGTACATCTGCAATTGCAGGTTTTCATGCTATTTAGTAGTAAGGGATCACACTTGTATAGACCTTAGATACTTAAAATTCTCGAGAGCTTAAATCGTTTATCATCAAAAGTCTGTTATCTGAGGATGTGATGATGGAAATTATCTCTAATAATTTGCCACTGGATACATTGTCTCATAATTCTTGGTAACTGTCATTTATTGATACTGTCTCCTGGTTTTGTTTGCTTAATAACTGATAAAAATAAACTACAAGATATAAACTATATAAGTACTAGAGATGATCAAGAGCCAATTCCTCCTTACACATTTTATCGTAAGATGATGAAAGCAAATATACTAATGAATGTACCTAATATTTACATATGTTAAACAGTCCCCCTAATGTGGATTCTTCAGCTCCTACACCTTTTCTCTTCCTCTGCCCCATGCAGACCTGTACATGGAAACGTACAGGTTTACCATGTGTAACTGAGCTAATGCTAAGGGGCTCTTGGATGGCTCACTTCGAACAGTCCAGTTACACATCGTGGTGCCATAAACCATGAAATTTTGTCTCTAAGAAGTTATAAGGAAGAACCTATCTTTAGGGGTTTTTTTGTGCAGTATGTCTTGCATCCAGCCTTATTTGCTTCTCACATCTTTTCTTCCCTTTCTCACTCTTCTAACACTCTCCCTTCAGTAGGGCACATCTCCCTTCCCACCCACTCCACCCCCAGTGTTACTCTGAAAGCATATCCTATGCCCTTTTTACTGCTTAATCCATAAAGTGTGGGTGAACAAGGAAACAAGAGTGTAGTTACACATATATGAGAACAGACTTTACGAAGATGTCTCATGATCCTGTGCGTGACACAATCCATAGGTTTTCTTTATTTTTAATTAAGAGTCTTGGAAGTCAACAGAGCTACAAATTCACAGTAAGAGTAAACACTTGATAGAGTTATGGAAAACCAAAATTATTTGGAGACTTACTGCTTAGTAATTGTGGCTTTTTATGAAAGAATTGGGATTTTTGAAAGTTGACACAATTAAAGACTTTCAGCTACTAGAGGCAAAATGTATATATATTTAAAGGGAACAGAAATGAAACGTGACTTCTGTGTAACTACAGAAGTGGTTTCGGGGATGTTATTTGTGTAATTTCTTCTCCAGGCAGTAAGCCAGCAAATAGTTTGAATGTTAATTATTAACTTAAAGTGGATCTGCTGAAACATCATTTGTATAGGAGTGGGAATACCTACATGAATGACCTACTCTGTGCTTCAGAGGCGTGTCAGTGGGTGAATGGGCAATTGATGGGTAAATATTCCATGTTGACTGAAGTAAATTAAAATCTGAAGTACACTTTAGTGCGGGTTAACTCCGAATGAGAACAAAATGCTCTGTTCTAACTTATAATGCCTTTTGCCAAATCAGAAGCCTGTTTAAAACCGGAAAATTACAAACTTGCAGACTCCTTCCTATTAGTGGCCAATTAGTGGAGCAGACACTGAAGCAGAATTTGTTTTAATGATCTAGTTCATTAACACATTACTCAATAGGAAATACAGCTGTATTGTTGTTGTCATTTTTAATCCTGATTAGGCAACATCTCATTAAAATGAGCAATTACTAATACAGTTTGGTGTTCATGTTTCACTGCTTGGTTCAGTCATCAAAACTGTTAGTTCAAAACATTCTTTTTTAAGGGTTACTAGTGATCCATAAGCTTTTCAATTATATTAAATGTAATAGAATGCTGTTTAACAGTGATGTAACTGTACAAACCTGCAGTTGGTGATCTAAAAGCTGTAGTTCAAAGGCCACCTGTTCACAATATTGTAACCAAATAAAATACCTAGGATGTTTTTTAATAATATATTGAAGTTTACCTGTAAGTCACCCATCCTTACTCTTTCCTCTACAAAACCTATTATATTTAGTGACACCATAGCTAAGCGTGACTCCAAGTTTAAAGAAAAAAAATTACTTAGCCTTAAGAGCAGTGGCTACAAAATAAGATCCAAAACAGGATTCAAGAATAAGAAAAACATCCCAGGAGTGGAGGAAATAATATGCAGTCATGGAGGAAAATGGGATTTATGGGAAATACAAAGTTGACAACAGTTAAACTTTTTTATAAAACATTAAATACTTTTTGTTTTTCCTCTTGATGATGTGATAATTCTGATGTTAATTAACCAAGGCTACCTAATAAGGCAATATTGAAAAAAGGAGGCCCTTTTTCTTTTCTTTTGACCAATAGATATGAGGAAGCTGAAGTTCGGAAAAAACTTGAAGAGAGGGACAGACAAGAGCTGCAGAAAAAGCAAGAGCTGAAAGATGATGGAAAGAGTTCAGCCAAAAACTCCTCAGAAAGTGCTGTGGATTCCAAAGGAAAAAGCCAAAGGGTAATTGAAGCTGTTTGCAAACTCCCTCATTCAGTCTAAATGTCTAGTTTTAATCTAGTATTTGATTTCTATTAGTAGCTATTTCCAGTTCAGAATCATGGTTTTTAACATCAGTTTACACTCCCCATAACCTTTCTTTGGCATTTCTTTGAGAGATGTTGAACCCTACCAAGCTCCAAGTCTTGCATTAGCTAGACTAGGGCTTTTGTAAAGTCAGATTCTATTTTATGATAGAACTAGTGCATGTAAGAAACCCAAGGTAATGGTAATAAGCCAATGTTATCAATAACACATTTCCTCTTTAGGAGAGGGATGACTTTTCAGCAATAGTGTGGAAGGAAACTCATTTCTCCACATATGCTTCGTGAATTTCATGTAGCAGGTGTTACTGTCTGGGGTTGTATTGCCTTTTTAACTGGTTTCCATCTAGATAGGGCAGCAACCTCAATATCTTTTTAGTACATCTGTCATATCTTTAGAAGAAGTTTCCTTTCCTAGGTTTCTTCGTGTGGCTTGCAGTCTGGCTTTACTTCAAGCTCTGTGAGAGTCAGTGTCTGTTGGCCACCTTGATTCTGAGAATTAGATATTAAACTAACTTTTTATTTCCTTACACCACAGATTAATGGTGAGAGGAAGCATTCACCGGAAAGAAAAGACCAGTCTGAAAGTCTGAGTGGTAAGAGATGCAGAGTTCACACATATGTGGAAAAGGTCTCCATATTCCCATGCACACATTACTTAAGCAATTACAGTTCTTTTAAGGAGTTATTTCACAGTCAGATTATTATGATGGAATTCTAGTATCCTATATTTCAGTAACATCAACTTAGTAATTAAGCTCTGTGTTGCAGCCTTTGTCACTTCTTTTGTTCTTAGAAAGCTGTACTTAGTTTTTTAGCAGTTTAATAACTAGAGCTGAACTAGCCCTGAAGTGGTCAAAGTAGAAAGAAAAACGTCTCCCCAACTGATAAGAAAAATATCTAAACAAGGCTGGAATGTGTTGACTTTCTCAAATAAGTTTCTTCTTTCCCCTCCCAACCTTCTGAGTTTTGTTCCTGTAATAAATATGTGAAAATGTTCTCCAGAGTTCTTGACTGAAGAGGAATATCTGCAGCATATAGTTTACAGATGCTTGCCTATATAGCTTGATTTAAATGACACCACAAAAAGTTGTAGTTTGTCACTAAAGTGTTCAGCATTGTCCAATTCAGCAGATCAGGTGTTAATCACTCAGCAGTGGGAATGTAAGTCCAGTATGTTTGTTCTATAATGTCTCACCTCCATGACCTTGTGGAAATTTTCTGTCCCATTTCATCTGTTTGCAGTCTTAGATGCACCAGTCCGATGTGATCATAGCTATCTCCATTTCTAAAGTAGCTTTTTACAACCTAACAGCTCTTGTATTTCCAGGAGCAGTCACAGCTGAGAAACTGTTTGCAATGATGTCAGACAAAAATATTGAATTGCTTATAATGGATGCTCGAAGATTGAAGGATTATCAGGAATCCTGTATTCCAAGATCTATCAGTGTCCCAGAAGAAGCTATCTCTCCAGGGTATGAAATAACATTAAATGATAGTGAAATATTTAATTTTATAGTTTAGTAACTTGACTGAAAAAAATTACATGCTTTTAAAGATTTTACACTTAATTTGAGTTCCTGATGCGTACAGGTGGGTGAGATGTATCCAGCTCTGTTGCTGCATGTATTGACTTCAAGCTAGAGCATGTTTATTTTATCCAAGCATATAAATATATGAGTTATATGTTGCTGGACAAAATTTTACTTGTACCTTTGTCTTCAAGCGCATGTTACTACATTTCAGAGTAACTGCTAGTTGGATTGAAACTAAACTCCCAGAGAATTCTAGAGATCCATGGAAGAGGAGAGGACACTTTGATTATGTTATACTGCTAGATTGGTCCAGTTCTGCTGAAGACTTAAAGCTAGGAGCAACTCTTCAAAGCCTGAAAGATGCGCTTTTTAAGGTTGGCAATTTTTACATTTTGTATTAATTCATCTCAATAAATAAGGTTTTGTAATTATAAAGTATGTGGAAGACTTCACAACACTTTAGGCAATCATCTTGGTTCCGTTTTTAGAGACTACTTATTTTGATAGCAGAAGTATAGTCTGAAGTTTCCCATTCCTGTGCTTGTGCTCCAGTAGAGGACAGTATAATTTGTTAAATAGGTAAACAGCAGGACAATTAGATTCCCTTCCTCACCTCTTAGCTCATGATCTTAGAGTTTTTGGCTGATAAGAGTTGTTTGGAAGAGTAGTAAATACTGTTTGGCAGAAACATTGTCATCGTTATTCCTTATTCCCAGGAACTGGCTGGACACCTGCACAGGCAGCCCAAAGGAGGCTTCCCTCCAGTCCCATCAGCCAGGTGTTTTTCTAGAATGGAGGAGTTTTGTTGAAGGAGATACCAGAAATAGTTTGAATGTGGTTGACTTTTGTGCATTATTGAAAATAACTTTTAGAGAAACATTATTTTAAATTGAGCTTCATCTGTCAGGGAGCTTACGGACTCAGTATTAAGCAGATGCTCAGAATTTTCAAGTCAGCTGTGGCTATGTTGTCCCTACCCTTTATATTGGTGGCTCTTGTGAAAGACTGCACATCTGTCTGTTACCTAAGCGTTCAGGACTGGGGTTTAGAGACAGTTCAAGCAGTTCTCCCTGTTTATTGCTTTACAGAATATTCCCTGAACCTCTGTGCCTTGTTCATGTTCTAATCCTGAGGATCTCAGGAGGAGGCCACTCTGGAGCCTGAACTCTCAAGGGTTTTTCAGAAAGTTAATGTTATGCTTTCTAAAGCCAGTGCCCCTGATCACTCAGGAAACAAGAAACTGAAGCAAACATCATAGTAAAAATATTTTTCTGCATCAAGGATCACTACTGGAAGAAGTAGCCAGTGGTTCTTTCTGTACTGGAAATACTCAGACCCTGTTACAGGTAGAGCTAGGAACCTCACTATGCTGAGCATTCTCCAAACACAAAAGATCCCAGTTCCCCAGAGGGTTTTTGCAGCCTGTTGTAATTCTTATTTAAAAATCTGAGGAATAACCTGTCTCTTAACGTAATGACTAGACATGGAAATATCAACTATATTGTTAAGATGTAAAAGTTACTTTCCTATTTTTAAATCATTTAATTTCAAACCTTTTTCTTATAGTGGGAAAGCAAAACTATACTGCAGAATGAACCTTTAATTCTAGAAGGAGGTTACGAGAACTGGCTCCTTTGTTTTCCCCAGTACACAACAAATGCTAAAGTAACTCCACCCCAGCATAGGAGGACTGAAGCAGTGACTGTGTCTTGTAAGTATAAAGGATGAACCCCTCCTGCCCACTAAGTGTTTATAATTACTGGATGTATCTTTAATTCATTCAGATATGTTTGGGATAGCCTTGTTCTGGGCTAGATGTCGTATCTAAATTTTGGTGTCTGGTGGAACGTGGGGGTTATTCTGGTTTGTGTGGCTTTAAGAGCTCTCTCATGCTTCTCTCCTCACTCATAAAGTGGATATTACCTACCCATCTCTGGAAGAGCTAGCTCCTGTTCCACCTGTTGCTGCAATAAAGCCATCTCCAAAAGAAGTGATTGACAATGAAGAAACAGAAGATAATTTGGAAGAGAGACTAAAATCTCTTAACAGACCAAATGTGCAGGATGCCTCTGTTCCAAAACCTGACGGTTCAGTTGTAGTTAATCCAGTATTGATTACAAGAAGTATCCCTGAGGTAAGCTGTGTTTCTTTTTTTTTCAGAGTTATTCTATGGTTAACATACTAGAGACCCACCATGTGCAGAAGGCTAAATTCGTGAAGAAATGTACTCAGTATTTGTTTAAGGCTTGTACACAAGTGTATTGGCACAGAGGCTCTTAGTAGTCTGTGAGGCCATCTTAACTAATCAACAAAGCTTTATGAGGCTGAATATACTTAACAATGGCAGAGACTTCATTAATATTTTGATATGAGCACCTGAGAAACTGAAGGTCAGCGATTGATCATTAATTCAGAAAGGCTATAAGCAAACTTTTCTACTCAGAACATACACGTGATGAAATACAGGGAGGGGCAGTTAGGCCATGACTTACCTTGTTTATTCCAAAGGTCTGCTTTCCAGCAACTGTTAACTTCCTTTCAATAATGCAATGTTTGGGTGGGTCGTCACTCTTGGTCTAGTAGTGAGGGTGCAGGGATTTGTTTCTTCCTTTCATAGGTGTAAAGCTTTCCAGATATGTCTTTGCGGAATCCTTGTTTTCCTCAGGCAACAAGGCTAAAGTCCAACTCTTCACTGTCACCCTTCTAGATCCTGCCTTTAATACAGGTTTCTGCTAAGGAACCCTAAACTGTGAAAGCACCTTATTCATGTTCTTCTCTGGACTAGACTAGCTTTTATTTCTTCAGAACTTCCACTTCAGTATCAAAACCAACTTGCTCTCCTAGCTCTGTGCATAAGCCATTCTTAAATACCTCTTCCCATTAAGCAGATCTGCCTTAATCACGTGCTCTGTCAGGTGGTTGAGAGAGCCAGGCTCAGGTTAGGCTGCATGATTGCCCTAAATTGTTCACCTTTGAGAGCCTGAAAGTAAAGGGTTATAGTGATCAGTGCTTAATGCTGTCCTGATGGTTCTGTAGGGCTTGTTGATTCTTAGCTCACATCTGGAAGTTAAGTGAGCAGCTACTTTTACCAACAGGCATTTTGAATTACTGGAGGCAATGAAATTGAAAGTTCACTATCTGTCTGGCAAAAGTCAAGTTCATATCATCTTTATTCTCTTATAAATCTCATTTAGAAAAAGCTTATCTAACAGTGTGCTAATAGATATAGTGAATTGTTCTGTGCTTGTGTTGCAGGTTGATCGTTCTAAAAAGCCTTCACTGAAAATCTCTGATGAGAACAGACCAAAATCTGAAAGCACAGTCAGTGACAGCCAACCTGTTGAGAATGGAAGAGTAGTTCCAGACCGGTCCACAAAGCCATTACGTGAGGCAAAGAGCATTCTGACAGAAGAAGAAAAAAGTCGTGTACATGCAGAAACTGTGGCTCTGTTAGAGAAAAACAGACGGGAAAAAGAACTCAGGGAGAGGCAACAGGAAGAGCAGAGAGAGAGACTCAAGCGAGAACAAGAAGAACAAGAACAAAAAGCAAAAGAAGAACAGAAAGAAAAGGAACACAAAGAAAAGCTACAGCAGTCCAAAGAGGACAGAGAACAGAAGGAGAGGGATGAACAAATGAAAAGAGAGCAAGAGGAAAAGGAACAAGAAAGAGCACGAAAAGAAGCAGTGGAAGCAAAAAAGCAAAATAAAAATGAACTAGAAACCATCAGTGCAAAAAGAGTTGAGATTGACAAAATATCTACGGAAGAAAGAGAAAAGGGAACACCAGAAATGCCGAGACGTGCAGTGAGTGATGGATCTCAGACCTTTGTGTCTGTTTCAGGCAAGGTTAGTGAAAAAGAGCAAATCATCACCAAATGTAGAACAATTATTCAGGGTGATTTGTAAGTGTATACGCTGATATCAATCTGGAAATGTTAAATACATCACTGGATTTTTATTTAGGCCATTTTTACATAAATGTGGAGGAGAAAGTTAAAACCAAGACACAAATAGTTAGGGTTTTTTTCAAGACAGCCTTGATTCTTGCTTGTAGGTGGGCAGCATGGAATCTGTGTAGGATAATAAAACTTCCCACTGCCATGGGGCTGGAAGGGATGGCTCACAGGCTGCAATCCTCTGTTGCAGAAATAGAGGCACGGTGGCATTCTGTCTCTTACACCAGCCCAGAACTGTATGTTGTACTGTTGTAACACGTGCTAAGGACGTGATTCTGTTATCCCAGCAAGCTCTGTAGTGTCCCCAGTTGCTTAACTGCTGATACAGGATTTTCATGGCTGGCACAGGAAGCAAAGCAATACCCTGAACTAGTGTTTTTGCTGAGAACAGTCCAGTTCCAGCTCTTGGGGGAGTCACAGTTCCTTCTTTTCCTTCTTGGAAAAAAAAATCATGAAATACCTGAGAGCGTAAAAGTCATCCAGTCATGAAACAGGAGCCATTTGTGAAGCTGAGTTAATGACAGAAGTGATGTCTTCAAAAAACATTTCTCAAGAACATGCATTAGGATATTTTTCTTGCCTTTGCAACTGCAGTTCCTGTTTGACCAAAATGTGGTGCTTGTGTCATGCAAATGCAACAAGGAAGCCAAAATAGATCTTCCTGGGCAAGGTTAGCGTGGTCATTCTTGAGCCTGTAACTGACAGAGCCACTTCTAATCCCCAAATGAGTGCCTATGATAAAATAAATTCATAATGTTGGCCTCACAGTTTGCCTTTTTCATGGAGAGGCTTTGTCACGGTGGGAAGTAAAAGGGGGAAAAGTCTTTCATTTAAAAACAAATTGTAAACCCCACAGCTTTTAGGGTGGAAAGTAGTGTAGGTGGAACTTCTGCACTTTATTTTTGTGCTCTTGAAACTACATAATAGATGGTCTTATGCAATACAGCATTCAGCTACAAAGGGTATTCCAGCAAATTGCCAGTAGTGTGGACTAGGAAGAATAAAAATGATGTGTAGATACCTGCTCTAACCACTTCTTTGTGGCACATGCGTTTAACAACTGCGTTTTGCTTTATCAGCACTCTTTACTGACACTCCAGATGAAAATTGAAAGCCTTCTCTCAAAATCTTTTCCAGCAAACTGGGGTTAAAGGACAACCAGCCAGTGGAGCTCAAAAGCCAGGACCCCTTAGAGAGGATTCTGAACAAGATACTGAAAGACTTAAAGTAAATACAATATGTTGTATGTAGCCAAGCCCAGTCAAGCGCAGATGCTTTGTAATTATGTTACATTCCACCTCATTTCGATTTTTAAAGTCATCATCTTAAGAACTATGCCATGTTTACAGCTGTTTGTTTGCTGTTTTCCCATTTGTCATGTTCATCTAAAAAAAATATTGGAAGCTTTCAGTAGAAGTCTTCTTATGTTTCTCTGGCATTAACAAACATTTCACACGTGTTCTTCATTCACGCACACTCCTTTGCGTACTGCTTTGAAAGGGAGCAAAGATCATGCATATGTGTTTAAGAGAAGCACTTACCTCTGAAAGTAGCTTCTTTAAGGAAGAAGTTGAGTGTTCAGACTTTGGTGAGACTGCATTGTCCTTTTTTTCTGGAGCATGTCAACAAATGGATTCTGTTTAGATGAAGTGATCCAAAATAGTAGTGCAATATTATCATTACATTAAATTGTGTTTCCAGCTATAACCAAAAATGTCTTATTGAACTGTTCTGCCTTGAGTGATGTGACTATGTAGGGAAAATCACAGGCTGCTTGCTGCTCTGCATAAGTAACTGTACCTACCTTATATTTCCATTTATTTATTAGTCTCAGCGGGAGCCATTAATGAGAGCGCGAAGTGAAGAAATGGGAAGGATAATACCAGGACTGCCTGCAGGCTGGGCAAAGGTAACTTTCTGTTCTGATATTACAATGAAATTGCCTGGTGCAGTTTTGTGATGTATTTCAATTATGTCTTGTTTCTAAGTTAAATCGTTTGAGTCCTCCTAGCCCTTCCTTTGACTTCCACGCAGTTATTTTCTCATTTTTAACATTATTTGTAATGAAACCAGGAAAGTTCATCTGCTGTTTCTGCTTCTAAGCAGTTGCTGTTTAATATTTTTGTGAAGTTGGTGCCTTCTAGTAAATTTAATCCAATAAGTACTGAGGACAATCATTACTGTCAACGTCTCAATGTTTGAAAAACTCGTACGTTGTTCTTACAGTAGTTTAAAAATAGGTAAGTAAGTTAATGATGGATTTCCATTTGGTTTTGAATCAATTTTCTTTTTCCCCAAAGTTTCTGGATCCAATCACTGGAACCTTTCGTTACTATCACTCGCCAACAAATAGTGTTCATATGTATCCACCAGAAATGGCTCCTTCATCCACTCCTCCATCAACCCCTCCAACTCGTAAACCCAAGCCACAGGCGACTGTCGAACGAGAAAGAGAACACTCCAAGCTGAAGCGCTCCTACTCTTCCCCAGATATAACCCAGGCCATTCAGGAGGAAGAGAAGAAAAGAATTTCTGTAACTCCTGCAGTCAATCGAGACAATAAGTATGTTCAATAAGTTATACCATAACTCATGCAATATGATAGCATATGGGACTTCCTTTGTGTTGAACCAACTTAAATCCATTCATATTAACTAAGTAGCTTTGAAAGGATGCAAGAGTGGTAGACTTAAATTTGATTGTTAAGCAGTTATCCTTTCAGAACTAATGTAACTGTTATGTATTGACATGAATTTCATCAGAGGTCACAGTGTAATTGGACAATAGTTGCTTTTTAAGTGGTGGCATTTGTGTTAACTTATTAAATGCCAGTCTTCTGACAGCTTGTGAAATGGAAAGGTTTCAGTTTTTAAACTGGGTTAAACCAACAGCTGATGATTTGTCTGTGAATTTAAGAAAAAAAAAACCAAACAAAGATCACAACAACAGCTGATGGAGCCTGTAACTCAGCCTCGTGATAGGACAGCTTATGTGGCTTTATCACTGCTGCGTTGACAGTCTTGAATACCTTAAATGATGGCATTTGGGGACGTCTTGTGCCAGGACGTTTCATTCCCTGAGAGGGAGGGTGGTTCTGCAGGCTTACACGTGCAGCCTTGTCCAGTCTAAGACTCCTAAAAAATAATTTCTTCCTTACAGACCAGTCTGTTACACTAAAGCAGAAATTTCCAGACTCTCTGCATCACAAATCCGGAATCTCAATCCTGTGTTTGGGGGATCGGGACCAGCGCTTACAGGGCTTCGTAATCTGGGGAACACGTGCTATATGAATTCCATATTACAGTGTCTGTGCAATGCACCTCACCTGGCTGATTATTTTAACAGAAACTTGTATCAGGATGATATTAACAGGTAACAATGGCTTATTGTCATCCATTAATTTATAATGGAGGGAAAAAAAATCTGCCTTTACAATTGTTAATTCAAAAAAGATCCCTTAGTGGGGTTGTTTGGTTTGTTAAGGAGGAGACAAATGCTGACTTCTCAGTGTCCTGACATTTTCAAAATGCAGTGTGTGACAAAATAGATTTTACTGGACAGTTATTTAAATTGTGCTTACCACATTCATAAATATAAGGGTACGAGAGTCTCCTAAAACCAGAGTATTTAACATCAATTTACAAAACAAGCTGGAAACATTATGTTCCATTAGCCCAGTCTTCAATATGGAACCAAATAGTGCTAAAGTTGACAAAAATTGTAACTTGGCCTAACAGCCAGTTTTGCTTGGTCTGAAGAAGTTGCTTTGAAATTTGGATAATGTCTTGAATTAATAACAATAATATTAAAAATGTTATAATGACTCACTATATTATCTTGTCTTTCTTTGGTCTGTTTAATTGTATAGGTCAAATTTCCTGGGGCACAAAGGTGAAGTGGCTGAAGAGTTTGGTATAATAATGAAAGCCTTATGGGCAGGACAGTATAAATATATCAGTCCAAAAGACTTCAAAATTACAATTGGGAAGATTAATGACCAATTTGCAGGGTACAGCCAACAGGACTCCCAAGAATTGCTTCTCTTTCTAATGGATGGCTTGCATGAAGACCTAAATAAAGTAAGGAAACACTTGTAACAAAACACACATCTGTCAGATGGTCAAGGGAAGTAAATTTTGAAGACTCTCTTATTTCATAAGGAGCTTATGCTACTGGAACCTTGCGTAGAAGGAAGTGCTAGTATTCAGAATTAAAGTAGGAATTTATTTTGGAACAGGATAAGGTACCGAAGGGAGTAATGGAAGAAGCCTAAGTAGAAAAGAAATGGTTGGTTAGAGTGGCATGGTTAAATATTCCTGCAAATATTCAGTACTATGCTTGCCTATAGATGAGACTTTCTGGTTTTATATATGACTATGGTATTTAAACTTCTGTTATCCAGGCTGACAACAGGAAAAGATACAAGGAAGAAAACAATGATCACCTTGATGACTTCCGAGCAGCAGAACTGGCCTGGCACAAACACAAACAGCTCAACGAATCCATTATCGTGGCGCTCTTCCAAGGCCAGTTCAAATCTACAGTGCAGTGTCTGACGTGTCACAAGAAGTCCCGGACCTTTGAGGCTTTCATGTATTTGTCGTTGCCGCTTGCATCCACGAGTAAATGCACACTGCAGGTACTGTGGCACTAGAGAACGCTTCTGGAAGTAAAAATTGGCTCTGACTTCATTCCCATGTGGCTTCAGCTCAGCCTCTTGTTGGGCTGGTCAATATTCCATCTCAGTTTACACAAACCTGAAATGTGAACAGGTCTGAGTCTTAGTTAAGTTTTTTATTCTTCTAAAATTTAAAACCAAAAAAGTAATTCCTTGAAAGTTTTAAAATACAAAGGATGTGAATACTGAAGCCGCAGTAGCAGAAAAGGCATATTTATTTTTATAGGTCATAGTATCAATATTTTGTGGTTTTAAGCAAAATATTGTAGGTGCATTTTGAAGGTTAATAACCAACTAGGAAAACAGACATTTTTGCTGTCCGTTCACAAATCTGTGTTTGTGTGTTGTTTTAGGAATGCCTTAGATTGTTCTCCAAAGAGGAAAAGCTCACCGACAACAATAGGTTTTACTGCAGCCATTGCAAAACTCGAAGGGATTCTTTAAAAAAAATAGAAATTTGGAAATTACCACCTGTTCTTCTTGTTCACTTGAAACGGTAAGAGAAACAGCAGCTGGAGGAGTTAATTAGGCTGAAGTGCAGTAGCTAACCATTTTTAATAAGAGGACGTTCCAGGTGTATTTCTAGTTGTGATGTGGGAATTTTAATTTCATCTGATGCCTGTCTTATTATGCCGTGGTTCACAAGGCACTTGGACAAGTAATTTCTCTTCATTTGTGCTAAGAAACACAAATGGAAGCATTAACAGAATTTGGGGCCAAATGCTTTAGTTGAGATCACGTCCTGGGTGAAAACAGGGAAAACAAACGTGTAACATTAAATCCCAAACATAAGAAGGATGTGGAACTGTTGGAGCGGGTCCAGAGGAGGCCACAAAGATGATCCAAGGGCTGGAGCCCCTCTGCTGTGAGGACAGGCTGAGAGAGCTGGGGCTGTTCAGCCTGGAGAGGAGAAGGCTCTGGGGGAACCTCACAGTGACCTTCCAGTACCTGAAAGGGCTGCAGGAAAGCTGAGGAGGGACTTTTTACAAGGGCCTGGAGTGACAGGATGAGGGGGAACAGCTTTAAACTGGAAGGGGGAAGATTTAGATTAGACATTTGGAAGAAATTCCTCACAATGAGGGTGGGGAGGCCCTGGCACAGGTTGCCCAGGGAAGCTGTGGCTGCCCCATCCCTGGAGGTGTTCAAGGCCAGGTTGGATGGGGCTCTGAGCAGCCTGGTCTGGTGGGAGGTGTCCCTGCCCATGGCTGGGGATTGGAACTGGGTGGGCTTTAAGGTCCTTTCCAACCCAAACCATTCTACGATTTATCCTGTGAACATTCTTAAACAGCTTGTGGACAACCTGCAACTTTTAATGATGCTTTTCTAATTCTCCAGATTTTCCTATGATGGAAGATGGAAGCAAAAGCTTCAGACTTCTGTAGATTTCCCATTGGAAACTCTTGACCTTTCACAGTATGTTATTGGTCCAAAGAATAATCTGAAGAGATACAATCTGTTTTCAGTATCAGTAAGTAACTGGGTCACATTCCAAAGTTCAGCTGGTCTTCCTGCCGAGGCTGGGGTTGGCCTGTGTGATTCATCTGGATTTCCAGGCTGCTTGCCTGGAAGTGGCAGGTTTTGAGGCCATTAATTCTCTTCTTTTTTTTTATGCTTCCAGAATCATTATGGTGGGTTGGATGGAGGACACTACACAGCCTACTGCAAAAATGCTTCAAAACAACGCTGGTTTAAGTTTGATGACCATGAAGTATCCGAGATCTCAGCATCATCTGTGAAATCCTCAGCTGCTTATATTCTCTTTTACACCTCTTACGAACAGCGAGCGGTGGATGTGGCCACATAAAGCAGTGTGAGTTCAGAAATCTGGTTGTCTTTTTCTAAGAGCAAAGTAGGTATGGGAACGCATATAAATATGCAAAACCATGACAAACAGTCACGGATACGGGGATGGTTGCAGCAGCTTTTCTGCCAGCAGGCTCTTTCTGGTCAGTATTAGTGCTTAAAAATCAGAAGACTGATTAACAATGCTTGTGGTAATACTGCCATCTGTGAAACCATTTAAAAAAGCATATTGCATTACCATTTCTTTAAAAAACAACTATATTTTTAGTCTGCTCCAAAATTAAATTCTAGCTTAGTCATCTGAAATCTATTAACAAGTAGTTTAAAATGTCTTAAAATCCCAAGGCATATCTTGATTTTTATTATTTTCTTTCACTATTATGGCCTTTTCACATTTCTAACCTTAAGCTTGATTCTACTGTGAATACTCTAGAATGATGTAAACAGTTAGGAATGTAAGTGTACATATTGATTGCATACTTGCACATCAGAACTATGTATATAATAAAATGGTGTCCTTTTTTTTGTGAGAATCTCAAACTCAGAGGATTGCATTTATTTGCCAGCTCTAAGTAATTGCAACACTACTTAATGAAAAAGCAGAGCTGTATTTTTTCGTTAGCTTTTGTCAATATTTGTGCACTTCAGAGTTATTCTAAACAAACAAAATTTTCCTTTTTAATTTTTTAATATAAATTTTCATGTACACATGCATTAAAAACCTTAATGAAGAAATTATTTAAAAATATATCCTGTTAAATGTATGTTTGGGTTTGCTGTTTTCATTCTCCATGGTCAGGATTCTACACGATGGCGCTGCGTCACATTCACGCAGTTTAGAAGTTCTTCAGGTGAAAAAAAATACTACTTCCTGTAGAACTGAATAGTTTATAAACTGTTTTGATTGCATCTTGTGTATTTCCCTGCTCCAGATTTGGGTTAGTTTTCCTTCTTTGATTAGGCTGGCATGCAGAAATCTTAAATCCTACCTTCTGAGCTTTTATCTGTCTGCGTGCGTCTTGCTGACGGAATTAAGACCAGGACTGATGTTTTCCCAGAAGCTTACAAGCTGCAAATGGATTTGCAGTGCTAGAGGGCCAAAACTAACAATACTGGAATGATGCCTTTTTCTCACTTACATTAACGGTCACATCATCCCCTGCTCTCTTCTGAAACCCTGACCCTCAGGGTTCTCTCTCTGTGCTTTCACTGTAGTCTCCTGCTGTCACTTTCTGAAAGGCAGCTTAAACCAACCTAACTTACTTCAACAAAGCAACAGGAATTGTCAGGTAAGGGCATCCACGTGCTCACCATTTGTGTTCTTTTAGGAGATGCATGAGGTTTCTCGTGGAAAACAACCACTAGCCTTTGTACAGATGGAGTGGATGTGCATTCCTTAATGTTGGAAGCTCTGACACTTCTCTCTAGAAATTTCTTCCTGAGAGACCACAACACATGATCAGGTGATGCAAATGCTGTAGTTTATTGATGAAACGGGACTTGGCTACTGTTGTCCATGAATTCTACTTGCTGTTCATTTTCCAGGGCTGGCAGATCTTTAAAGGGTTCAGAGGCAGCCTTCACAGGTGTAGAACAGGAGATAAGCTTTGGCAGTCTGCACCGCATCATCTGTTATCTTGGTGATGTCTTCATCATCAAATCTGTACCAGTTTTTGGTGATCAGGTGCTTGCAGAACGCAGTGTAGTGGCCGTCATTTATACGACCATAGTGCTCCTGTATCAAACACAAACAACACAGACTGTTAAAACAGGAGGTTCCCTCTTTCTCCTTACAGGCAAAGCTAGGAATTTGCAATCATTTTTTGTTTGGAAAAGATGTGAGAGAAGATATTACTTTGAAAAAATGGGGTTTAATATCTATATATATAAAAAAAACGTGTTACTGGTACAGTGTTAGTGAAGCAAAGAGCAACCATGCTCTAACTGCAGCTTTTAAGTGCCTGTTACAGAGCTGATTGTTGCTCTCATCAAGTCCAAATTAACCCAGGCTCTATCTGCTGCCTGAGGCAGGGCATTACAAATACAGTGGGAAAGGCAAAGCTCACCACCACAGCACAGAGGTTGTAGCCATCGCCCTTGCAGAGATGGGGGGAACTGTAAGGAGACACATCCAGGTTGCTGAGAGGGCAGCAGATGTTAGTTGAGAGTTTCCTTTTACTCTTGCCTTGCCATTCAAACCTGAAAGAAGATTTTGAATTATTTTAAATAAGAGTCAGCTTCTTTCTTCAGTTGTTGTGGTTGCTTAACTGACTTTCCTAGGGGAAGGGAGAAACGATGCAAGGCTACCCAGCATTTTGAAATAGTCTGTATGGATGTTGAGTACTGTGAGCTGACAGAAAATGCACTAAGCCCACAGATGTCCAGCAAGACAAGCCAAGATCTTGCTTCCTGATCCTTCTGTCTATTAGACATGCCAGGAGTCAGATCTCTGCAGCACTGTCTCTGTATCTTAAATGTTTGGGGCTGTACTGTTATCAGCTCTTCTTTCCTGCCAGGCTCCATCCCTCTTTCCTCTGTTAACTCTATATCTTTAAACTCCTATATTATGGCCAAGGGCTGCAGCTGGGGACCACAAGTTCATCTGAGAATGTCGAGGGAAGCAGGTGCTGAACGGGAAATTAAGCAACAACTTTACATAACTTAGGTCAGGGAAAGCAAATGATCCCAATTTTATTTATAGATGGGAAGTTGTTAAGAATAAATTTAGCATCTGGCCACATGTGGCTGGTAAAGTCTGCAGGGCAGGAGCTCTTAAAGTGTTGCACTGCTTGTTCAGCAGAGCCAGCTGTTTAGATGCAATTTATTTAAGGTATGAACAAAAAAATACAGTGTCTTGGCTGCAATAGTGATGAGTAAAAGGCCCTGTTTCAGTCCTGCACTTAGAACCCAAGTTACAAGCTCTCCCATGTGCCACAGGGACTTGTATTCCCAGGGATGTCTGACCGTATGAACCACTGTGCTGATCTTTAGTCAGTCACTCCTCAGTGGAGTTTTTCTTCCCTTTGGAAAAGAGATCCCAACTGTCACAGTGAGGGTGGGGAGGCCCTGGCACAGGTCGCCCAGGGAAGCTGTGGCTGCTCCATCCCTGGAGGTGTTCAAGGCCGGGTTGGATAGGGCTCTGAGCAGCTTGGTCTGGTTGGCAGGTGTCCCTGGGGGTGAAACTGGATGGACTTTAAGGTCCCTTCCAACCCAAAGCATTCCATGATTCTGTGAATTCTGGTGGGGCTGCATTGCAGAACACCTTGTCTGAGATTTCATGTGCGTGTTAGGCCTATTTTCCTAACTGCCCATTTAGCTTCCCAGTATCAAAAGTACTAAACCCACCCATTTGTGGTGCTTTTTTCCTTTTATGCAAATGCAAGTGGTTGTCCTTCATGTCTCTCAAATCCCAGGCAGATCCCAACCTCCATAGACTGTACCTCTTTAGGTGAAAAATGATAATCTGCGGTGCCTTGGTTATGGTGCTCTTCACTGTAGCATCTTGTTTAGTTCCACAGAGCCAACAGTGGACTTGGTTGTTCTTGGTCAGCGTGTCGTGCTTAAAGAAGCATTTGAGACAGTCCTGGCAAAGGAAAAAAAAAAATCATTGATTAAACAGATCTCAACCCCTGGAGATCCTGAGCAAGGTAAGAGAAGGGTTTGCCATATTTTGGAGCTCTTCTCCTAATTGGAGCTGAGGTTACAAACACCCTGGGAACAGAAAGCAGTGAACATTGACTTTGTTTTCCCCTCAAAAATGAGAAAATACTTTGATGGATGAAAGAATCCTTCATGGCTGCTAATGACCAATCAATATCCCTCAGCCCGTGGCAGCACAGAAGTATTGCTGCCACATCTTTGCCAGCCTCTGCACTCCAGAAACCAGGATAGAAACCCCATTTCTCTTAGGCCCAGCTCTCTGCCTGTCCATTACCACCCAGTAACTAAAACCCCACATCATCTTTGCAATTACACAATTATTAAGTCTAAGCCACCTATTCCACACGAAGCAGAAACCAGCAGGAGTGTCCTGGAAGTCATACCTGCAGAGAGCAGGTGGTCTTGGAAGGGATGGGCAGGGAGAGGACAGTGAAGGTCTCGGGTCTGTAGCTGGTGGTGTTGCATTTGAGACAGGTGATGTTGTAACTGAGCTGTCCCTCGAATAACTGTGAGATAATCGATGTTCCTGTGCCGCTCGCTGTGCTTGCTTCTGCCTCAGGTGAACAGCTTTTGCTTGGCTGCACAGAAAGAAAAAAGAATTAACAAAATGCAGGTAACTGGCTGTTTCAGAATCACCTTCACTGGGTTGGAAAGGCTGCTGCCTTGTCGGAGAATTTAGCTCTAAAAGGCTATTACAGTATTTAATGTCTCATACAGTCCCAGTCAGGTAAATTCCTTTTCAGAGAGAAATTAAAAATATAATATTCTGGCCATTAGATGGGAGTGATTTAATTGCTAGAGAAGCTCTATCTGTGGAAGAGAAAGGCAAACATGGGGACACAGCAGACAAAGATTTCAGGCAGATGAAAAAGGGGAAGAAGGTAAAGTGTGGGAGGAGCAAGGAGACGTGAAGGTAACAGCTACAGAAAGCATTGTCATTTAGGGACTGCAATTCGATGCTGCATTCGACAAGACACAAGTGAATTCTTGTGGGTATGGAACACAAGAAGAAAATGGCATTTTTTAGCAGCCACATGGTGTAGCTCTGAAGAGGAGGACAGGCAGTTACTACATGGAATGCTAAACCATGAAAGGCGCAGAGGAACCAACCAACCACTGTCCCCAAAACAGCACAGCTGGGCTCTAACCTTCATGAGAGCCTCATGGAGTTCATTCAGCAGGCAGATCAGAAACTCCTGTGCATCTTGCTGCGTCTTCTCGCTAAACATTGGGTACTGCTTCCCAAAGACTGAGTGAAAGCTCTCGGGGGAAACACAGGCAGACTCTCCTTGCCACATATCGGCCAGCAAAGACCCAAAGGCAGTCACAGCCTCGTTGTACTCCCTTGGAAAAAATAAACATAAGTCTCAGGTGATGTATGAAGAGGTGGTGGCTTTACCTTAAATACCTACTTGGAACAGGCACGCAGGTACGTGCCAAGCAGAAACATGGAAGGAGTGTGAATAAATCAACTTACATTTGTAGGGCTGCTTTGTGCTTTTCGGAGAGGAAATAATCGACGAGTGCTGGGAGGTTGCAGAGGCACTGCAGAATCGCGTTCATGTAGCACGTGTTGCCCAGGTTTGTCAGGCCAGCCAGCCCTGGGCACGGGCTGCTCTCGTTCTCCATCGCTTCCTTGCCAGAATATTTCACTCCTCCCAAGAAAATGGAGCTGTGCTTCCACCTATGAGGAAAAAAAATCCCACAACAGTGGAAATCATAGAGTCATAGAATTGTCTGGGTTGGAAGAGACCTCCAAGACCATCAAGTCCAACCCTTAATCCAACACTATCGTGATTACTAGATCATGGCACATCCAGTCTTATTTTAAAACCCTCCAGGGATGGTGGATCCACCCCCTCTCTGGGCAGGCCATTCCGATGCCTCATTACTCACTCTGTGAAGAACTTTTTCTGATATCCACCCTAAACCTTCCCTGGCAGAGTCTAGGCTCGTGCCCTCTTGTTCTGTTATCTAAATGCTATCTAAATCTAAAATGCTTCTGTGCTTTTGGTATTATGTTTTTTAGAAAGCGTTGCTGTCTGAAGGAGGGGACGTTTCCTGCTGTTTCAGGATCTTCTTTATAAGCCACAGCCATGTTTACTTTCATCAAGCTAGCATGGCAGTAAAGGCTCACTCTCCCACACCAAGCTCCTCCCAACATGGTGAAATCCCTCACCAAAAGGTGTTATTTAAACACCTGGGGGTTTAGAGTTACTTCTAAAAGTCCACTCAGGCTTTGGCTCCATACACAATTACTCAAAAACCAGAACCAGCTGTGAACAGCTACTTCAGCATTTCTCCCTACAGAATGTACATTGTATTTCATCTCCTCAGTGGTCTCAGATATTTTCTAAGCCCATCAATCCAGATGCCACTACAAATAGGTTGCTCTTAGACATTTTCTGTAAAATATTACTTAATTCACATTAAGAAAATTTGAGCCACATTTGTTTTCTCGCTGCCCCAGTCCATCCTGGACCAAAGTGTCCCCATGCCCAATACAGGCAGGAGAGAGTCTGAACACAGACCCTTGCTCAGCCCAGCTGTGCTCACGGATGGTGCCTTTCTTGACTATTTTAAAGGCCACTATTTTATTCTGATGCCCAAGGAGAGAAAATTCTGAAAGCTCAACAGAGCAAGAAAAGCCATCTCTTTCCCTTCAGCTCAGATTCCCATTTCTGGAGATCTCCCAGCCGAAGCCAATGTCTTATCATCTAAAAAAACCTACGTTGTTTCCCTTTAAACTTCTACAACAGCAGGCCCAACACCTCCACTTGTAACTTTGAAAACGCTTAATTCCATCTTTTATAATTCCATCTTTTATAGCCATCTCCAAGAAATCTTGGCTCAGATGAGAAAGCATGTTCAGAACACCGGGTACGGAAGGTGGCTGGGAGGCCCCCGGTGCTGCCCCAGCTGAGGGTGCCTCTCGCTCGCTTTTACCTCTGTGGTGCAGCTTCATGGCATTCACTGGCACTGCCCTGCACGGCCCTCCTGTCCCATCTGGTCTCCCTGGCCCCTCTGCTCTGTGATGCAATCGAGCTGCACCAGTTGGCACCCGGGGGCAGGTGCCCCACCCACCCCCTCTGTCTGCAGCCTTGGTGCCCCCCCGGCCCCTGGGGCAGGGCTGGCACCCCCAGCCCCGCGGGGCAGAGGCTCAGGCTCACCCACCAGTACTCGCGTTGGCCCATACTGGTACCAGCACTAAGTCGTGCTCTGCTGGGAGAGCGGGGATGACTGAGGGTGGTGACCATGGAAGGGTGGAGCTGCATCAACACATCTCACTGAACGGCCTTTTTTGGGTTTAGACAAAACTTTTTTGGTGCAAAGGGGAAGTAGCAGTGAATTGTCCCTTTACCCAGCTAATGGGATAGTGCAGTTGATCTCTGAATTTCAGGCACCACGGGAGAGCAGGACGTTTTCCATGTTTAATGCACACTTTGGGAAGTAGCACATGTCCACAGAAGAGGTGCAGGAAGCCATTAAAATAATCCCTAATTATCTTACTTGTTAAGCTTGAAGCAGAGGCCGCCCCCAGCGCGCTCTCGAGCTGCTCTGCTGCCACAGCTATTGATCTCCCAAACTGTGCAGCTGCAAACTGAGGCATAAACCCAACCCTGCTATTCACAACCTGATCCACAACCTGTTTGTAAATGGAAGATTGTACTTCACCAAGAGCTTCAAATGTTATGAAACCTAAATTATAATCCCATGGGTTAAGCCTAAACCTTTTAAGAAGCATGGACACTTCTGCCTGAATACGTACGGATATGCAAGAGTGCATCCACGGGGGGGGTTCCACGCTGAAATATTTAAGTTTTGTTGGTGAATCTCAGCTGGCCAGAAATTCAGTTCTGCCTCCTTCTCCATTCAGTTCAAATAGGCAAAGACTGAGGTTGAAATGCAATGCACTTTCCCACAGTGGGGCTGTGACTGTACCTGGATGGAGGAACTTTGTGAAAGGGCTACAGGTAAAATGCAGAACAAGTGCAGGTTGCAGATCCATCCAAAAGTATGAATGAACATCTAATGCACACTAACATAAACTAAAATTCAAATGGGAATGAGTACAGTTAACATCAGAGAAAATAGCAAGAAAGGGCAAGAACAGTAAAAGAATTCATTTTACTTTATTGTAATTCAAGGAGTTGACACTCCATATTTTCATTTTACCATTTTTTTGACAAAAACAGTCCCAGTCAGTATCCATTCCTAGTTTGGAACACAGGGTACACTTTCAGCAGCTTGTGATCCTCTCCTGGCCTATGAATTTTTTATGCTTTGTGTGATTTTTCTCACTGTCTCCATTCTCCTTCATTTTAGCAGCTTTTCTGGTCTAAAAAAACAAACCAAGAAAAGCCAAAACCAAAATCATAACATTTTGAAGATGGGATGTATCAGGTCACGTTTTGTTAGGGTAAGAAAGGGCTAATGAGACTTTCTGGCTTTGGGCCACCAGCTTACCTGTCATGCAGTTAAAAATATCCTTTCAAAGATAACCAATAACATAAATTGGTTTTATTTTTGTCTTCCCATGAACCAGTCTTTGTCACTGCTGAATTACCCAGGTGCTTCCAGTGCTCATCTGTCCATAGCTGCTCCTGGCATATTTTTTCCTACTCCTGGTCTCTCACATAAAGGAAAGTGTAGGAAATCACTACCAAGGGCTTAAAAGCCAAACACCACCTCCCCAGGAGACTCACCTTTGCATAGACTGCCACAATATATTGGGAATTGGTTTTCTCTGAAATGTTTCACAACCTACATACTTCAAGAAAGCTGTTAACAATGCTGAATTAGAAGATTAAAATAGCACCCTCATATCCGAGGTTTTGCATAAAGAAATATTGAGGATGGTGGAAATTAAAGTGCATTTTGAAGTTACATAAGCAACCAACACCAGTCTACAGGTGTATAACATACAGCTTAATCTGTTAATCCATGGTTTTTCTAATACTGAAGATATTCTGAGCATAGGTAGGGAATCAAAGCTACCTGTCAAGGAAAATAAGGTAGCTTGCCTATTTCTCTATATGAAACATCATTTACATGCCCTTTTAGTATGCAAGTCTGAATCATTTCAGATCCTTGACTAAAAATAATTAGAGAATGTTCACATTAGTATTACCTATTTACAAAGTAGGCTCTAACAAGATGCTCTGATATGTGGGTTTGGATGGTTGGCAGAAGTTACAGTGCTGCTTCTGGTTTCCTCCTCTTCAATAATCTAAACAAAATTTACAAGCTGAAGGATCCCTACTCTACTCATAAAGCACTTGGAGAGGATTAAGGTGTTTGCAGAGGGAATGACACGGGATGTCCTCAACCAAATTAAATTACTTGGGGTCATCTTCACACTCCTCCAGCCTGAAACAACAAGCATTAAAAAGGTCTAAGTACATCTTGAATAACTGCCCATTATCTCAGAGCAACAGAAGGGGCTGCAGTCAGGCATCCTCAAAGCAGGTCCTAATTCAAAACAAACATGGTGAAGAGCTTTAAAATTTGTCTCATTCACTCATTATCCCCACCACCTTTGTCTACTCTGAGAGTTTTCACTTTCCCCCCACTGCCCAGTTTCTGGTGTTGGGCAAAGCTGAGATACCTCAAATGCTGACAACTGCTTTGATCCAGCACAGCAAACTCTACTGTTGGCACAGTGTTACTTAAAGTCACCCAAATAACCTTTCAGATTAAGATGGACAGCAGAAGTCTGTAAACAAGAATAAATTTATTTTAGATTCTTTAAAGATTTAATGATATACAAAATGTATACAGTATTATATCCTTATAGCATTTTACCTTTCCCCATCAAACATAAAACACCATTTAAACAGCTATTGTGTTCGTGCCTTAGGTCTGTATCTATAAGATACACTACTGAATAAAAAATTTATAGAGCTATATACTGCCCTTTTAATTAAAAATTACAAATTAGTACCTATGTAACAAAAAAAATCGCAGCAACTTCAGTTGGAGAACAGTTTTTTTCTTGCTGAATGCTCAACAATATTTGGGACAATTAAATTACACTTTATTGGCATGAAGGTACATTGCAATCTCCCGTAGTTTACATAACGCTAATCCAACCCTAGTCTCTCTTAAATAAGTACCACAAATAACAAAACATTAAAAGATGTCTTCTACACAATTTTAAATACATCTGAAAGTTAGGTGTACATTCGGTTTGGATATACTGGTTTTACGAGATCTTTGGAAGGCAAAACTTTTGAAGCAGTCACTACGTACGAGGAAAAGCACTTCCAACTTGTGTTCTTACAAAGGCAACTTACTGGGACCAGGACATAGAGATTTCTTCTATTAAATACGATTATACCAGTCTATCATGGCTCTGTTGCTATTTGATGGTCTCTTAATAAAATTGAAATGTATAAAACAAAGTTCATCACGTACTATTAGGGCTCTATTCCACAGCCACCAACTGGATCCTGATTCAGGAGACACTCGCCATCGGAACAGGTCACGTTCCTACCCTCAGCCTACTGGCATTACACACCTCGTTCGGCTCTGCCCCCCTCAACAGGCCAGACTGAAAGACATCTGGTGAGAAAACACCAGTGGGACACTTCCTAAACCCCTCCAGGAATACTCTGGCATTACAGAGGTAGGTGCTCTCTCCTGCCTTTCGCCCGGCGACAGCACGACGGCTGCCAGACAGGCAAATGCTTTACCTTAAAACATCAGCTACCAGAATCCTTTTGGTTGAAGGCATATTGCACACCACAGGACTACAGAAAGAAAATCCTCCAGTAAAACAAAAACAACAACAACAAAAAATCCACCTTCTGCTAAAAAGCCTCTTTAAAAACATATCTTAAATACTTGTCACTGTTCAGCCTTTAAAGCGCTGAGCCGCCGCGCTGCTGGCGGTTATCACAAGCTGTTAGGTCCTTAGATTGTGGACGAGGCAAAATGCCACCCATAAGACAGCAGTCCTTGTTTCAAAATATCTTTCTTTTAATCAGTGAAGGAAAGATAAGTGACAACTTTCTGACATTCCATGAAGTTTGGATGAAGCCAACTGATTTGGTCACTTCATTAGAGCATCAGACGAATAGAATTAGCTGAATCGGATTCTTTGGTGCAGCTTCCAGGCTGAATTGTCAATTCAGGGGAATCATCCTGAGGAAATATAATCTTGTCAGGTGTGTAATCATTCCTCTTCAGATCTGTTCAAAGAAAAGGAAGTCATATTGATTACTATTTCTTGAGCTAGTAGAATCGATGGGGCAGAAAAGGCTCACAAAGACTTGGACATGTTCATGTGCTTAGAATTCCTCAACACGCACCGTGTCAAAAAGATTTTATCATACGTGTAACTGGAAGTCTGAGGCTCTGCTTTAAAAAGTGCTGGGACTTCAGAATTAGTTTATTTATAGGTATTATAGCAAGTACTGAGTCAACTTGCCATGAAAATCAGATCCTTCCATGACCTGTTTTGATGTTAATAGGATTTACAACGCAAATTTAAAATAAATGACCTCTCTTCACGTGAGAAACAACCCGGAAGAGAAGCATGGAACAGGCAGGAATCATACAATATCCTTATGTTGTTCTGCTGGAGTCTAAAAGCCTGATACAGAATGAATTTCTGCAGACCTAGATGTATTTCTAAAAACAAACAACAACGAAAACACCACCACAAATTAAAAAAAAAAAACAAACCACACAGACACACAAACCCCCCCTCAAAACAAACAAGCAGTATTTTGTTTAAAAAGCCTGAAGGTTTGCAATCATCATCTGCTTTTCCTGCTTTTTCTAGGACCTCTTCATATTTCTTTTGACTGCACCTTCTGAAGCCTTGAGCAATCTAATCTACCTTCCTCAAGTGCTGTGGAACTCACAGGCATCGTTAATTCCTTCACTTAGGATTTTCTGAAACTGCCATATTGTTTTAAAAGTAAAATTACAAACCCACTGCTTATTATTTATTCCTCTTTCACAGCAACATTTCATGACACGAGTGTCTCAGAAGAAGAAATAGAGCAGCTCTTACCAGGAAGTTTAAGCTTCCTGCAGCAGGAGTTACAGTGATGCTTCGCTCTGAAGTTTTTTATTGCATCCTCTCCCAGATTGGCCGGACCAAACACCATATCATATGACCTTGAAGTAAAGTGCACATGATCATCAGTTGCACGTGTCCTCTGGTGAAAATGTTACACTTTTCTTTACACCCCTATTTAACTTTACCTTTTTTCTCCAGCTTTTATCACAGAGGGATCTGTCAAATTTTCACCAACACCTTCAGACAGCACATGAAGAAAAAGTTAAATCTGATACGTTACATAAATGCATTAATATTGAAAAGCCTTCGCATCCTTCGCTAGGAGTCCTCAGCTTCCCCAAGAATAAAAGCAGGGGGAGGAATCAAATGGCAAGTGATACCCTTTGCCCTTACAAAAACTGCTCCTAAACGAGCACTTTGCACTTCTCGGATTTCTTCCATCTATTTTTACATATCCCTGCAAAGCCTCACTTCAGTTTTCACCTGCGAGGAAGAAGTTTCCTCTGTAATTCTCACAGAAACAATTCAGGATAATCACAGCTTACTTGGAACTACATAAATGTGCTCCAAAATTAGAATGTTTTAAATGGTGCATATCATTAGCAAAAGATGTATATATTTATATTTCCTGTGCTGCTGTAATATTGAATGCCATAATAAATAAGACAACCATTGATTCATATTAACTAGGTCTAGACACACTAAATAATGCTTGTTATTTATTAAATGCATAAGAATTCTTACCAAAAGGCTATGACAAGAGAAAAACCCACGTATACCTACCTTGGCCCTAATCCCAATTCCAAAATAAGGACATTACCTTGCAGATCTAGTACCAACAATTCTCCTCTTGTATACTCATATGTCCAGTGGCTGAAAGCTAGCATAACTTCCTCTAGCATGTTAGTTGGAATTATTTCATCACCATTATTGTTGTTATATTTTCTAAACTCTCCAGTCATGCACTCTTCCACTGCAAACCACTGGCCAGCAGAGTGGCAATACAACAGGAAAACTTCCAGGAACCTAGTAAAAAACACACTTAATGACTATATTTATTTTAGAAATATGTAGATTTCTGTTTGATTTCGTAATATTCTAAGTGATTTGGAACTATTACACAGAATCATTTATATTGTCACACTAGGTTAGAATCAGTAAAAAAGTATCAACAGAAAATACTGCCAAGGATGATTCTGCTTGACACGTTCTCAGTAATGTTCTGAGGCCAATCTTCACGTATCAATACCTTAATATGTTTGATCCATCTGTTATCAACCCTGTAGGCATTTTTCTACATCCAAAGCATGCAACATAATGGAATTCTAAATGCACTCACCTTGGAGAGTAAGGGATGGATTTGGGCTTCATTTGATTGAAAGCAAAGGTGAGCTTCTGTGCTGCCCTCTGCTGCTGAATCTCCTACAATCCAAGGCCCGTATTTCATTAGCTGTGTTGTATGACAGACAGCTCCAAGGAGCCAAGAAGGCAGCAGAAACACTAAGCATCAATTCCCCCAAGACAGTCTGACAAATTCCTTGCTTTTAAAATTATGTGTACATTTCAAGAGTTTGAGCTCTTGGATTAAGCAAACCACACCGGAGCGGAGTTTAAATCCCTTCGCTCACACAGAACCCCAGACTGAGGTTTTTTTAATAAACACAATCAAGTTTTGGGGCTGGGGGGTGGATCCTGTTTAACACAGAACCCCTGTCTATGTTTATACATTGACAAGGTTGAAACTTACTCTCAAGCACAAGTGCAACACAGTGTCCTCCTTATAAATGCTCGACCACGTATTCACAACTTCGGGAAGAAAAGACTTGATGATGTAAAGATGTCCTGACTTCAGGATATCATACTCTGACCACGTGCACACTACTTTAAGAGCTCGACGTAAACCTCCTCCCATCTCCTCTTTACTTAGAAATTCAATTTTAGCACAGAGCCCCAGCTGTGACCAGGAAGACATGCTGTTATTCAAGATGCTGGGAGAGCTTTCTTCAAGGCGATACACGGTGACCGGTTCACCTGCATCACAACACAAAAAGCAATGTCTGCATTTATTTTTCCAAGTTTGAAATCAAAAGCACTGAAAACCCAGTTTCCCAGCTTTCAACACGCTGCAATATTAGAAGTTGTTTCTAACATCCTGAACTAACAAGAAAATGTGAACTACTCAGCTGGAAGACCCCCCTCTCCAACCTCTTTCGTACAGCAGCAAAGCAGCACAGTGGTTTTATCCTCCTATTTATGACACTATTCCAACATCCTTAATGCTCTTTGAATGTTATTAATGAACACTTCCTGTGAGTCAAGACAACTTAAGGGAATCCTTCCTGAATAGTTTGTTATAAAAACTGTTAGTACAATGCCGTCATCGCTGTTTTGCCATTTCTGAAGACAACTACAATTAAATCTAGATCTCATAATCAAGTCAGCTGCCCTAGTAAAGGTGTCCTGCTCATTTGTATTCTTGAGTGTTGCAAGACAAGCACTTGACTTATTTTAGTTCACTAAAATTTCAGTTTTATTCTTGCTGTGAGCAACTGTGAAATTTGGCTTCATCACCCTGTACTAGAAACAATCTGTACAGGCTTAACTCTTGTTTTCTTCCCCAAATGAACTAGCAATACAATTCTTACCTCTTGGAGGCACAGGAGTGAATGGAATGCTCTGTGATAATCTCATCAAGTTATTTCTTTCTACGGCTAGAGAAGAATTACAGCATTTGTTAAAGTTTAAGGATCTAATAATCGCCATTAAAAACACGAACGCTGGTTCCTAAGAGGGACTGACCTGAGTAATAGTAATTGATATCCATGATAGGCTTGAAAGGAGAAGCAATACCTGAAAGATATGTGTATCAAAATCACCACATACAAACAACACTTGCCAAGTAACTATAGTTTGAAAAAGATTCGTTGTGTAGAAAATTCAGTACCACGCTTAGCTCGTCAGGGAATTAAAAGCATTGTGATGCTCAATGTAGGCTACCTGTTAATCAATAAATGATAACACTATTATGTGTCCCATTATGTTCCAAATTATCAGTCGTTAAAAACATCCTCATTCAATCCCCAAACAGTTATGAAAAGCCAAGCAAACTCACCATTCAATGCATCTTCCTCAGATGGCCTGTGAAATGCCACAAAACCAACAGTCATTGCCACTTCTTTTGCATCCAATGATCTCGACACATCATCCCAGGTCACCTTGTTAACCTCACAGTACTGCTTTTATCCTATTTTTCAAGGGCAGTACAGGGTTTTTTTAATTACAAAAGGCCAATGGAAGGCTGCTAATTGATCTCGTGGTTTCTCAGATACACTTTAAGTACCACCAAGTCACGTACATTATGTAAAGTTGGTATCACAAGAGCTCGTTCCCACAGAGGTGCTTTAATTAAAACTTGTTCACAACAGCTTACCCTTCTGTTATCAATTAATAAGGTACTGGCTTTAACAGTTAACTTGGGGATAACTGTTAACACGAGTTTCTGCACAATTTCAGAGAAGGTTTACAGTTTGAAAGGTTGGGTAGAGACCTTTACCAGGAAGCCAGCTCCTTAATAAGTGTCAACACAGTCGTTTTCATTTAAGGGCATGTTCTGCCCTCTGACATGTGACCCCATTAATCTAAATAGAACCTGTCAAAGCATTCCAGTGAACACATTCAGTTATTTATTAGGGGAAAAAACCCTTAAACCTTGTTTTTTCATTAAACACAACCGAATAACACCTTAGCCAAAGACAAGAACCAAAACAAAAATCAAATCAAAAAAATTAGAGTAATAAAATTGCTCTGTTAGTAGGAGGCTTACTTACATCTGAGTGCTATTTGAAGGTCTACCTTGTATCCAATCCTTTAAAACAAAGGAGAGGAAAAAACAAAGTTTCAGTTTTGTAAGGCAAACAATATTTAATCAGAGGTCGGGTGGCAATTGGTTTAAGACCTTTCCAATAAACAGTGGTATTTCAGACTGTACCAAACTGCAGCAGAATGCAAAGACTCAGATATAACTGAGGAATGGTAATGACAATTAAGAGAATAAATAAGCTATATATTCACTACTGCTTTATGGATTATACAACTAATTCTTAAAGAAAAAGCTGTGTTTTTCCCATAAACAGGAAGCAGGATATGTTTCCACAGTGAGAATATGCACAATATATAGCAGAGAACACACAACTTCTTCCCCTCAGTCAAACAGCCTCCAACAACTGACTCCACAAATCACTATTGATCTTTACACAATCTGTTTCTTCTCCTTTATTTGTTCAGTTTCTAGTTCTGCTTAACAACAACAACAAAAGAGAGAGGATACAAACCGTCAGCAATGCTGCTTTGGAGTCTACTTGCTGTGTGTCTTCACTCGATGCTCTTCTACTCTTGCTGTACACTACAAATGAAAGAGATCCATAACTGGACACAGAATGGTGTCATTGTTACCTACCTATTTCCTAATAGGGTGGGCAATGAGACAGCTTAATGAGGCCCTCATTACAAAAAGCCTGATCCACAACTCTAATCTTTAACAGTTTCCAGCACGGTCCTGACAAGACCACTTAAGTTTTTTATGACTCCAGCTATCTCTGGCAAATACAAGGTAACAGAATCAAACTGGCATGAGCAGAAGGGACAAATGAGACACAGGAAGAGATTCAAGTAGCACCAACCACAAAAATATTTCAAGATGCTTAAATTTTCTGTTTTCTTTGCATCCCCTAAGAACATGCATTTAACACAACGCAGAGATAAAATCAGGTCCCCTGAAAAGGTGACAGACTTACGTTGTTCAGAATGGACTGCCAGAGGGTCAGCAAACCCACCACAAGAACTTGATTGTCTTAGACCACAGTCAGTTTGAAGACCCTACAAAACAGCCCAGCATATATCATGAGTCAGCATTACCCTTGTCTTCAGCTACTGCTTCTCTGGCACACAACCTGCCCAGTTTTCTTTTCTAGGACTAGCTACGATTCTTATGTTTTAAAAAAGACTTCTGGATGTACCTCAGATACCTTGCTGCACAAAAAGGTACAGGCTGAGTGCAAATTCAGTTAAAATAGCTCTTCACAACAATCACCAGGGCATTTTCAGGTGCACATTGGCTACTGACCCATACTGAAAGAGGTTTTTTAAAGAGAAGGTTACAGTAATGAACATTACCCTCGCTCTCTATAAATTCAGCTTATTCTGGCCCGTGCCTTTGTTAACTATCAATTCTGATTTAAGAATGTGGCTTTAGCAGAAACCAAAGTTCAGTTTGAACCCACTGAGAACAGAAACAAAATGTACAGAAGTCTTGCCATAAAAACCTGCAGCTTATGAATGGAATTTCATCAGGGATGTATTCCTTAGTACTGGTTACAAACTTTCTGAATATCTGTTAAGGTGGTCACTTTTGACAACAAAATTTCAAAACAAAAAACAGGGGGAAAAAAAAAGGGGAAAAACAGTTTCATCACAAACTGGAACTCTCTGTAGACTGGCACAGGGCTGGAACATTCCTTACAACCAGCCTTTTCGTTCCAATGGTTATCTGAATAGAATGTAAAATTTCAAGATTTTGAAGAATAAAAAACTAGAACTTGGAATGCTGTGCCTTGCCTTTGATCCCAAGATTTATAACAGTTAGGAAAATTGTTACCACCCTTTTTCACCCTTCCCTCTTAAGGAATACACCCCACACACCTAAACACATAGACACATGCCTGTGTGTATGTGTGTGTGTCCAAAATGTCTATACAGACACACCTCGTGTGTGTGTATAAGTGTGTGTATATACACACAAGAGACTGTTCTTTTACATCCCTAAACAAATACTTCACTGGAATGCAACACAGAGAATGCACCTGCTGAAAGTGTCTTCTGAAGACTCATTTTTTAGGTCTATATGCATTTCAGTGTTCAGTATACATCTTCAGCATCTTACAATCAATGACTGCAGGGCCTACAAGAAAGGTAAGAATCAAACCAGTCCCACCAGTTAAGATGGGACAACTCTATTACTAAGCATCTAAGAACAGCAGTACTGTCTGGAAACACTGCTGGAATTTGCATCCCAACAGCACCAAGCACTGGATTTTAGACCCACATCAAGGAGATGCTCAGCTGTTCTTCTACAAAGGTTCAACATTTCAATATTCTTTTCTTTTTTAAAAATATCATGACTAGAGTTCACTTACAGATAATGAGTTAAAACAGTTTCCTCTTCACTGTGAAGAACACATTCAGTATGTGGTGGAAATAACATCTCTAATAAATGGAAACCTTTACTTACTTGAAGTCTGGTTGTCTCTATGCCCTCCAATATAGCTTTTTTGAAGTCTTCCTGTTGCTCCTATTAAAAAAAAAAAATAGCAAAGCAGATTGTAAACACTACACTCAAAGCTTTTTGGCCACACATTATCCTTATCAGAAGGTCTAGAAGGAGTAAATCAGCAGGACACTAAGATTGCAAATAATCATAGTGTCATTCTCAAGGCAGATTCTCCCTCGAACGAGGGTAATTCCAGATGGTAACTTGTATTTACTAATTACAGTGAGAAAACTAGCTTTTTTTATACACTATAGCACCTGGAGAACAGGTTTGTTACAGCTAATCACTTTCTATTTGGTTATTTTTATTATTCTTCAAGAAAAGAAATTAAATATCATTTTAGTTCATGACAAGTTTACTAAGAAAGGTCTTTTCTTCTTCTAAGTATAATTACCTATTTTTGTCACTTTTAAAAACCATACACACTACACTCTTGCTCTATAAAATATCACTTAAATCACTGAAATTTTGAAATTGATTGTCAAACGTTTCATTAAACACTAAATATGGGATAGATCATTTTATCTGAATTCACAGGTGTAGTCATCCCAGCTTTCACAACATCAGAGCTTGTTTAATACTTCATTAGTACCATATTATGAAGCAATGGTACTTACTGTGTGCAGTCAAGGTTCAATGAGTTTTCAGTAGTGTTTTTGGGGTTTTTAAATCATAACACAGACACACATTCCTTCCAGGCTGCATTTTGCAATTTCTTTGATTATATTTGCTCTTAGAATTTTTCAGAGCATATTGTGAAGTTAGTTTAAGGATAAAACAAAAGTAATTATCCCCATCAACACGTTTGACAGGAAGTCTTACCTCAATATCAGCACTTCTTTCTTTCATTCTGCTGGCTGCCTCTCTAACCCTCTGTAACTCCATGCTGTCTCGGTGACCTTCGACACAGTGAATTGAGAAAACAGTATTCAAAATCAAAGGCATCCTCCAGTGCTCTGACCATGCCAATAATTTGCATCACCACAGCAAAGGGTAACAAAACCATCTAAGTTCTGTGAGCCTGTTTGCACTCGAGCAGACTTTCCAAACACAGTGTAACCAAATATTAATATGAAACCATTGCTTTTCCTGCATTAAGGTGTGGATTGCCACAATTCAAAAAGTAAAATTAACATTTTAAAATTTTACTCAAGCTTATGCTCCTCACATGAAAGGAACAGGGCAGTCCAAATTACAGGATTTTTATGTAGGCATGACAAATGAAGGAAAAGCAGGCAGTTTTCTTGAGGTAGCTTTTACAACATACCCTTCATCCTCCCAGTTTCAGTAAGCACTTTTCAGAATTTTACCAAGCATGTGGCTTTATAATGAATGAAAACCTACTTGGACTCACAGTGGAATCAGAAGTTTTATAAACCATGGAGAGTAAGAATGAAGAGTACATTCTAAATGCTACGGATGTCAAAGGACCATACACTAAATGGGGCTCCAGTAAAATAAGTACAGTTAGTATTCAAAGTGATTAGTGGTGAAGAATATTTAAAGATCAGGTAAGAGTTATACAATCAGTGTCCATTATTTCTGTTTAGTTTTGCTTTCCAAATTTACAAAGTCTTCCTTTTTTACACAATTCCACACAAATAGCTGGTGAGTGTACAAACGTGCAGATCTCTCCCTGCACACACAAATCGGGAAGCGCTAGCGCGTGTAGGTAACTCCTGAGAACTCCAAGTTTCACAGCAGTACAATAAACTCTAAAGAGTTATATTTTTGCATCCTCAAACCTTTGGAAAACAGAGACATCCCTGAATAACTGGGGCAAGACACCACCTCTGCAGGCAACCTGCCCATTCCAGATTGCGATCTCTATACAGCGAGCGTACTGTAGGCATTATCTGCTTTACAGAAACCAGTTAGTAAACCCACACCTGTGTTTTGCAATGAATCTGCCACTGTTTTACCACTCAAATATGTGACTAACCAAAAACCTTTTTACTGTTGAGCAAAACTTGAGGGGAGGCACAATGTTGTGTTTTAATAAAAGAACTTTGGAAGCTTCCAAAATGACTTAAAATATACGTTAGCCCAGGCAACAGTGGAAGATCCCAGTCATAACAGTGTTCAGAAACACAGTACAGGAGGATCCCTCAGCTTGACACAGATACCACAAAGATATTTGTCCAGGATTCCATCAGCCTAGGAAGTCTTCTGTAATTACGTCAAGAAATAGACAATATTTTTAATTTAAGCAATAAGGAGGTAGGAGCTTTATAATGAGTCACAAAAAGTTTGTCTACGATGCCCATACCGAGTTGCAGAGCTGCTAATTGCACAAAACTGCTAAACTCATCAACTGGCTAATGTTTTTCAGAAAAATATTGTCTATATGACAGAATTATAAAGAAATGATAATTTAAGTAAAAAAAAAAAAAATCAGGCAACATAAGAAAATTAGAGATGTTAAAAGCAAAAGAAGCAGAGCAAAATAGTAGAATAAAGTCACCTGAAACCGGAATACACCCAAAATACCATACAATTCTTGATAAGTCAAACCTTGTGGCTTAGATTTGGTCCACAGTTTATGAAGCAGGCCCATAAGGATGTTAGAACATAAATCTTGGGTTGGTAGTTCCATTGCATGGACATGCTGAGTTTTGGGAAGTCCATCTTTAACATTCAGTTTCCCATGCGAGCCACCACAGTTGACTGTTGATGTTAAGTCGCCAGTTGACAAAGAGAACTTCGTTTGGGGGTTGTTCTTCGGTAAGTTGACAGAGGACTGGTGATCACATTTGTCAACTCTGCAGCTGTAGTTATCATTAGTGTCACTCTCATCATGAATAAAACCACAATTAACGTATCCTCCATTTTCAACACAAGGTTGGGCGAAAGCAAGGCAAGCAGAGCCAGAAGCAAGAGGATAAGAGCAGCTAATAACGACTCCAGGACATTCAGAATCTACTTTGTTATACTTACCCACAAATGCACCAAACTCTACATTATTATCTCCTTCTGTAGGCTTAGAGAAAACAGTCTCTTCGTGCTTTGCTGAAGAATCCAGCTGACTTTTGCAACTGGGCCGAGATGGAGTGCTAACAAACAGTTTAGCTGTCGGGGAGGTTACGTGTGGCATGCTGTTGGAGGAATTGCCTAGTTTTTTACTCTTACTAAGGGATTTTGAGATCTCCCCAGCCTGTATTCGTTGGCGAAGTTCTGGAGGGGAAACAGCATTTGAAAATAAGGCACTGCCTGAGGAACCTGCCTCTTGGAAGTTTATTTCTTCTCTTCGGGGAACTGGAGCCAACTCCTGACCCATTGTCTTATGATGGCCTTCTTTCTCATCTCGTATAGAAATGTTACAGAGCAAAGCATTGTTACTTTCCAGTCCTCCTTGTGGGAAAGAACCAAAGACGTTTCCAATGCTGTGCTTTTTCCACACGGATGATCTCAGAGAGCCATCCTCAATGAGGTTTTGTGCCAAATGTTTTGAAATGCTCAGTTCCCTGGTGATTTCATTATGAACCTTGCCAGCTTCTGAAGCTTTCTGTGCAGTCAGTGTCTTCAGAGTATCCACAGTCAGAGCAGAGAGATCCTGCAGGTGACCAATCTGTGAATCTAAAGACTGCAACGACCGTTTTATGTAGTTGACACGATCACCAACTTCCTTTATCTGAATGCACATTTGTTCCACCCTAAGAAAAATCAAATAACGAGGTAGCTATGAAAGGTATTTTTCTCAAGGCGCAGAAGAAACATCTTTGTAACCCTTTGTGCCCATTTGATAAGGAAAAACTCTCTGAAATTCGAAGATGGTACACACTGCAGCACTGGACTGTTTCGTACGTACTTCTGAGTCATGGAATTAACAGACACACCAATTGAGGGCCTACAGCACTTCTCCAGATTTATCATTTTTTGAAAACACCATGAAAAACTAAATCATACAATTGCCACGGCTTGCTGAGTGCTGTTAGAGATTAGGAAGAATCCATCACATCTTAGTTTCTCTCTCCGTAGCAACGGAAAGACATTCACATAAATACTTATGGTCTTGAGCTGCATTTTACTCCCCTTAAAGCACATTTTAAAAAAACCTACAAAAGTTCTAAGCTTCTCTATTCAGAAATTTTATTTGTAAATACCTCTCAAACGTGACTCGAATCCTCTCCTCACTGCCAGAATGAAATTTATCATCCTTTTCATTGAAATACATCTCAACACACAGCTCTTCAAAATCATGAAGTTTCTTTTGATCTTCCTCTGTCAGGAAGAGTTCTAGAGAGAGATTAAACAGTTAAGATGAAGCATATGTAGTGAAGTAGTAGAGGTGCTGGAAACAAAAAGTCACAACCATAAAGGGAGTTAAAAATTCAAACCAAACCAAAAAAGACCACGATAAGAAAACCCACAGTGAGACTCTTCCTCTCTCCTTGCTAGGAAAAGGTTCAAGGTCAAAGCTTTCTGCTAAAAGAAGACTCAAACAGTAATTCTGAGAGGGTCTGTGCACAAAATTATCATTCCTACCTTCCACTCCCTTTCTCTCTGAGGTAGAAGCCAGGTTTCTGAGCTGGATTTTATCATCTGTGGAACCTTTTTTCCCCCCTTTTTAATTTTTCAAAAGGTTTCTGACAAGAACAAAAGTGTTCCAGAAGGTAAAAAAAACCCCAAAACCACCCAATCTTCCCCCATGAGCACCAAGAGGAAATTTAATCTCTTTTTTTTTGTTTCTTTGCTTTTGTCAGAGGGTAATTTGACTGTGAGCTTTCTAGGGGCCATGCATTACCCCCTTCATAAAAACACAGGGACTTTGAACACAATTACTGTCTTATTCAATATTAAAACATGGAAAATTAAGATGTGCTTTGACTTTCTGGAGAACACACATTATAACCAAGAACACAGCACTTTTCTGACAGTTTGCTTTAATCATATTAAAAAAATTTAATATTTTGGACAATAACTGTTCGTACTTGGCCCATCTGAAGTCTTGTCTGTCTTTCTTCTCTTACATATACAACAGAAGAGGGAAGCCATGTGGCTAAGAATAATAAGTGGTGGAGGCAGAACAGGTTTTTCATGGTAGGCCATAATGAAATGATAGCGTTGGTACTTCCACACAATGTTTGAAATCGCCTTGACTTGCAAATACACGTTGCTGAAAAGGAACAGAAAAGCATTAACACATCAAGGTGGTTTTGGGGGTGGTGGGAGAGGGTGTGTGTTGTAGGGGGTGGGGTGGGAGTGGGTTGCTGTTTGGGTTTTTGTTTGTTTGTTTTGTTTAACACTTGGGAACAATCTTGAATTCTGAAGCTTTTTAAGCAAGAGACAAAAAGCACATCCCTTGTTTTTTACTGCAAAATTATTTTAGTGGAATTTGGAAACACAGTGAAGGAAACTGCACGACCCAAAACAAGGAGAGGGTCAAAAATCTCTTTCTGGTAACCTCTCAGTACTTCTCCTCAGAAACAAATTACACTGAAATAAAATTTCAAGTTTGCCAAACAAACAAAAAATTATTTCTAACTAAACCCAGATTTTTACACCAGGCCACGTTAATTCTGCACTCTGCTATTCTTCAGTGTTAGTGAGCTGCTTATTTCCATAAATCAAACACTTTTAGAGAACTGGAAAAGACAATTTACCACAATTCAATTCAACCAACTAGAGAAGGTTGATTTAATTCAGGAATAACAGTCAATACACAGATCTAGAACATTCTATTTGCTTTCTGACTATGAGAACTTTCAAATTCTCTTAAACTGCCAATTCCTCTGGCCTCACAGATGTGGCACACACACACACAGACACACTCAGACACATATATTCCCCTACTCAGTTGCAGGCTTGCAGTGAGGAGGAGACAAAGACCAGCCTTAGAACCTGGAAATACTTCCAACAGGACTGCTTTGAACTGGTATCACTTCTTCTCATCTTGTCATCTTATTGCAGTGAAACAGAAACTTATCAAAAGGTTACCAGCAATTAATTATACTCACTTGAAAAATGCAATAAGGAGATTAACCATAATTATGTACTGTACAAAGAGGTAGACAGCTTGAAGAAACGGGGTCAACCATGTTCCTGGGCCACAGAGATGAGCAACTTTTTCATCAGAATTATTTGCACACACTGTGTGGGGGAAAAAGTTGTAGAGAAAATACACACAAATTTAGAACTCCCAGCAGGTACATATACAGAAAATCAAACCACTTATGACTGCAACAAACAACTATCGTGCACTGGTTCTGCTATTCAGAATGTCTGCGTGCACTCTGGAACACGGTAAAATAAACACAGGAGACAAAGTTTCTGGGTAATGTTATGGTACAATCATATTACTGGATTAAGAAAAACCCATAATACAACACCACAGCCAAAATTTTGGCATGACAGGCGTGGGGGAAATGCCAGAATCGTTCTAGGGATAGCCTTGCGAGAAACAGCGATGGAGTTTTTATTGTAAGTCATTCAAGCTTTATACAGGATAATTAGAAAGTCAAGTCAAGAAGTTATACAGCTGCAAGGCACAAAGAGGAGACAATGGAATGGAATCAGTGTCAAAATCATCTGGCGTTTCATTTCATAAAATTTCAATTTCCTAATTTTCTTAGCCTTGAGAAGGTCTGAACAGAGTAACTTTTTGCCTCACTTGCTTCAAAATTGCAGTGCCTTACCATCAATTTCATAGGCATACACTTCACCAAAAATCATCCAGTATGGATGAAACACAATATCTCTAGCAAGGGTCCAGGAGGGGGCCTCATTAGGATATAATATTGCCTTCCTGGGAACACCAAAACTAAGCAGGACAAGCGCCATAATCACCACGATGTAGAACATGTTGGCCACCTGTTAACACAAAAAAGTCTGTTAACCCAGGAGGTCATAATTATGATTTTACAACTTTAAACCCTTTCACTGACAGGGTAAGCTTGGTGCATTCTATGCATTTATACAAGGAAAAAGACACTTATATTTCAGTCAAAGCTCTGTTAAGTAACAAATCCCATAAGTCTTCTCCCCCCTACCCTTTCTTTCAGCATATTTAGTAGTCTTGGCCACAGTTATTTCCTTTGTAGCTCAAACAGCCATTATGTGGGTGAGCAGCAGCTGATGCAGAGGAACACCCCTTCCTAAATACACTCAACAGCTGCACAAAATGTAGTTTTGCAAAAAGGCTGAACCACAGAATTTATGCCTCTTGCAAGAAATCAAACTGTGAAATGAGCAAATTGATACCCTCATTTTTAAGGAATGACAGGGTTCAACTTCGTAGGAATCATTTTATGGGGGGAAGAAAATCAAACACTTTCTTAAGCCTCAAAGTCTTCTTTTTAATTTAGAACAGCTCACTGACAGTAAAGTTATTTATTTTTACACTTAAACTATTTGAATATTTTTGTGTGAGAGAAGACAAGAACAGAACTACTCTCTATTCCCAGTTTTCTACAGCACAAAATATGAAGGTGCTTTAGGACACAAAACAAGCAAAGGCAAGAAAACCAAGACTACAAATAAATCCTAGACTCGAAAGGGAAGCAATGGAAGATAAATCAAGCAAAAGGCATTATCGTGTTCACTCAAGTCTGAGATCTAAGAACAAAACAGACCAGAGAAGGAAGATTTGCCAGCTTTTTACAGATGTGACCGAGAAAGCTCCATAATAAAGGAGGCCTTCGAATCAGTGCTTGTTTTGAAATACATGAAGTTTTATTCCAGCTCACTAATTCCACACGCAGAGTTGTTGACATATTACATCAGAGACAAACAACCTTTTTCTAAATAAAACTTTAAGAAAAATTTGCAAATGGATGCAACAAGAAAACCATACTTCAGTAAGTAGAAAAAACACCAGTAACAAAGGCAGTACTTACCATTTTCCCAATCATCATAACGTAAGGACCAGCCTGTTGATTTACAGCTAGAAAATCCAGTAATCGCACATACCAAAAAATTATATTGAGACAGTAGGTTATCCTTCCAGCAACAAAGACATAATTTTCTCTGTAAGTGTTTTCACCAAAATTCCCTTTGGCTCCAAATCTTAATGCAAACCCGATGAAGAAAGTGACAATGGCAACGGTGTCACTGATATTGAAATAATCACTGAACCACACTTTAATCTTCTGATTAATCTTCCCAGCCTCTGACATAAAAATCTGCAATAAAAACAAAAGTCAGGTCTGCTCACATTTATTGCACATGGACCAACACCAAAATATATGAATCTAACAGTTTTATACTTGTAAAATAAAACACCAAATCACACGGATAACTGTTTTACACTGAGGAATCAAAACCAGAGCTTAACTGTGTCGGCTTCACAACAAGGACAAGGAGAACCTACTTGCTTCCTCCTGTCTGAACAACTTGTGAAGAGATTCTGGGTTGCAGGGAGTTTGTGTGGTTTTTAATTTTTCCTTTTGAGGTAGTTACTGTCACAAAAATCAGCCCTACTTTCTGACCCTTCGTTCAGGCCTAAGGCACCAGGTTAATAATATTAACTTGCTGCTGCTTCTCATTTAAAAATTGTTATAGAACTTCTCAACAGTCTCTCGCTGCCCAGCAACGTTGTACTTGTGACAGCTACCCTGTCTCAATAAGGCTTTCTTTGTTTCATCATCTCAGTCATAGCATCAGGGTAGAGTTTCACTGACATTAATAAACAAATACATATTTCACCCCTCAGAAAAGTGCGGTTGTTTATTTCATTACCACTTGCAGAGGGAGAGTTTTAGATTAAAAAACTAAAAACCCAAACCACACACACCACAAAAAACCCACCACACTCACAAGGTGCAGGATTTTAACAAAAAACACCCCCACAACAATAAAAAAAAATCACACCAGGATGTCATTAACAGTTTCTTAAAATCCAGGAGGATAAAAATCCACCTCCTTTTAACAGGCCTCCATTTCTTCCCCATTGGAAACAGAAGAAAAGCAAGCTGAGTCCAAGCAGGAGGCCAAGAAACAGTGGTATTGAAAAGTTTATAGATAAAGTTTAAGATAAAGGCTATGTACCCTGAAGCCTGAAGCTCCTCAGGTTCTCTTGTTTATAAACAGTTTAATGCCAACTGTTTTAACTGACAAAGAAAAGTAACCCCCCTGATTGTTACGGCCATACCTCACGAATTTTCTCAATTGCTGATGTGAAAATGTAAGCAATAACAATCCACTCTTGAACAGATGGCAATTCTTCCATTTTCACAAGAACGACAAATGTGTAGAGCATGAGGAATCCTAAGTATGCCAACTAGAAAAAGCAATGAAAATTATACATATAATTACTGCAGCATTCTTTATAGATGTGCACGGAACCTTTTGATGCGGTATACAATAAAAGCTTCAAGTATGATTACAGTACTACATTTACCCCTTTAAGCAGACAAGTTATTATTTATAAGAGGATGCAATCATTTTCTTCTTAGAAGAGGAAAAATAGCTGTAATAAGCTATTATTAGCAAAGCTTTGTTCTCATTACAGCTATTTTTCCTTTATTACGAATTTCAGAGTTTCTATCACAGCAGTTTAAACAAAGCTGTGCATGAACACTTAAGCCTAATAAATGATTACAGAATTTCTGCTACCAACTGATGAAACTAATTACTCAAGCCAGAATAAAAACATTCATGCTAATTATACACTTAGCTTAGAAAAAAAGTATTTCTCAAAGCCAACATCACGAACTCTACCGCGGAGCACTGCATGTGCATAAGCAGTTATTCAAAATCAAGTCCTTCTCATTTCCAGCTTAGCAAGGTAAGGGGTTTCTGGTTTGGTTTTTTTTTTAAAGAAGTGCTTAAATGTTGATTCACATCAGAGCTACATGCTGGAAAAGAACCCTAAAATCCACATTAGATTTCCAAGTTACGCAGAAGAAAACTCACCGTATTGAACCAAAACTTCACAATTGGTGCGTGATAAAACGCATAAAATTTCTGTGTAATTGGGAGTCTTTTAGGTTTTGCTGGAGTCTCCATATCGTGCTTTTCTGAAGTGCTGTCCAAGATCCTTACTTCTTTAAACACCTCCTAAAACAAAAGGACTATTAAAATATAGATACACACTTTCAGGCACTTATTTTAACTCTTGCTTTGATTTAGAAATGTAATTATTTTAAGTTAGAAATATTGTTTTTAATATCCCCCTCTGCCCCACGTTACCATAGGTATTTCATCTGCTGCAGCCTGGAAGTTGTTTTCACTGTCATCCATTGCCATTTGATGTGCATCTTGAGACTGAGGAATGTGTGACATTTCAGCCTTGGTCTTATATTCCAACAGCAGTATAGCAGGAGGGAGTAAAATACTCAGTATTACCTGGAAAAGATGAAGACTAAGTGCAAACAGTTCACAGCTACATTAAATTATCAGAATACATCAACACACAGAATATCCTTTGAAAATATTATCCAAATTTCACTTGCTTGTTATTGAGGAAAAGAATAGGTAGAAAATAATTAGTTGTTATTAACATACACACTTGGGAGGTTAAGATTGTATAAACCAAAGATACAGGAAAGGGGAAGAATCAACAGATTTCAAAACTAAAAGCCACTTAGAAAGTCCTCCAAGCCTGAAAATCCAGATATGTTCTATTTACACTCTGTTCTTCAGTCCACTCCCAGAAACTCTAGAACTGTGTACGTTCAAACTGTATTTAAAAAGCATATAGGAGTCAAGGTTGTGGTTTTGTCTTTTGAGGGTGGTGTTTGTTTTGGGCATTTTATTTCACCTTCTGGTAGAAAAACGAGCTACAGTACGGATGAAGAAGAGTGAAAGCTATTTATTGTCATTAGCCTGTTATAAAGCGAGCAAGAAAACAGTTAATCAGTTATCAAAGAGTATTTTAGTAGGTCACAAGTTAAATGATGCTCGTAGATATTTTGTAGGAGAGTTTTATTTCATTATATACCTACAACAATTAGGTTTTGGTACTCCAGCTCAAAGAAATGTGCAACTCCCATTTTGGTTCAATTGATCTCTATCACAAAGAGCACCACTGGAAAACCTGTCCCAAATTTGCCCACTCTTGTTTCATTCTGAGCCCTGCTTTTGCTGTGTTTCTTCCTCCAAAATAGGACTACATCAAGTCTTATATGCTGCCTGTAAAAAGCCAAAATGCAGGAAACTATATTCTTACAGTGGGTTTTCTGTCTGTTAGGGTCTTTTACCACTATGCTTTTAGTAGTGGATTAGTATTCACATGATCCATTTAAGCCTCTGATTAAAGGCTACTTGCCTGGGTTTTGCCTTCTATATTTCTGTACCTTATTTGAAAAGATAATAGAGCGTCAAAAGAAGAGTTAACAACAAATACTTCCAGTTTTAATTATGTTACAGGAGATTGTTTGACAGGATTTATTAACATGAGCTATAGTTGTGAAAGCTTTATACTAACAGCATTTAAACATATGCTGTCCTTCCACTTAAACATAAATTCCATTGATCCTTTTTACACCAATAAACTGTGGTAACACCTACTTTGTACCATGAATTCTTCCGCATGTTCAGCCTTCCCATCCACATATCTGATAACAACATCTGTGTGCAAGTGTGTGCTACAAAGGGACGAAGCCTTGACGACACTGCTAACTTCAGGCAAGTGGAGTTGCTCCAGTTTTTAAGCTCATAGGTCAGTAATTTCATCGCCATAGTTTCATCTTGTCGGAAGGACTGTTCTAACAGCTCAACTGCCAGTTGACCAAACTCACTGGAATGAAGAAAGGACAAAACAAACTTTAGCATCTACAGAAGTGACTGTGAGTTGATGTCACGTTTTCTTGTACAATCAAATTCCCAGTAACACAACCTGAAGGGACTGCTTTGTGTCCCTTCCACACAGATAGACCACTCAGTAACTTGTAACTACAACATGTGAATCTGTGACTTCTATTAAAAACATATGCAGGCCACAAACACCTGCTAAAACATGCAAGGAAATCACATGGAAGTAAATCACAGTATCACAAGGTTGGAAAGGACCTCTGAGATCATCAAGTCCAACCTATAACCCAACACTAACACCAACCATCATCTAAACCACGGCACGTTCAGTGTCATTTTAGTTTAACCATAAAACATGACTTGTATCAAAGAGCAATACCCAACATAACCCTTCTACTAGGAGTGTCACTTAATTGTTTTTGCAAAAAGGAGTTGTCTTCAAGTGTGCCAAACACAACAGTTTGGGTTTTGCTCACATAAAGCCCACTACTTCTTCAAGATTTTTTATATAAATGTAATTTACTTGGAATACTGTTTCAGTTCTTCTGAAGTATCATCAACAAGGTCACTTTGTTTTGCTTCATATGCCATGGACCGATACACTTTGCAGGCAACTAAGGCTTTTGCCATGGATTCCTCCCCGTGCTGCCAGAAGAAGAGGGCCATCTTCTGCCTCTTCATCAACACCGCCCAAAGCAACAGCTCGTTGAGAGGATAAGCAAAACGCCTCGTTTCAGGATCATCTATGTCTACTATTTCATCTTTGGTTCTTTTCTTTTTTCCCTCTTCTGCACCAGTGTCAATCTTTAAAATAAAATCAGAAAGATACATTTTAAATCTCTGAAGTTGGTCATTGCTTAACTTGAAAAAAAATGCTGAGTGATCCACTATCAAACTACACAAAACTATAAAATGAAAAATGAATTTCTGAAGTCTTGAAAAACAACTGGAACTTCTGTTACAAAACTTCAGTTCAGTGCAATTCATTTTAATACCTGGGAGACTGAATTACTTTGGTTTATAGATCAAAGAAAAGCAGTAACTAATACAGGTACATTTAAATGAGGAAACTCATGGAAACACACAGTCTAATCTTGCACTGTCTACACAGCCAAGTGAGTTCCACCACATTGCTAGAACTTTGCCAAAGATAAGCTTTTTCTTACCCAGAAGACTGCTCTACAGAAAGCTAAATACTATCTACAGAATCCTGTAAGCATGCTGAACAGTTCATAAACAAGTACAAAAGCATGGCTGAAATTCCAGCTTTACCAAAGTCAGTAAAACTGCTGCTCCTTACGGTTCGGTGGCACTTGGACAGCAATCAGATCCTGCACTCTCCATAAAATAACCCCTAGAGAGGTCCCCTCACACTTCTGTACCTTTGGTTTGTATGGCTGTGCTGTTTTGATGAAGTGATTATGACGCATTTTTTCTTTCTTGTCTGCCCTGTTACCAAAGGGCTCATGGCTTTTACACATCTGAGGAGTGGTATTTGAAGGGTTTCGCCCAGATCGCTGTAACAAGAACAAGAGGAAGGCCTTTAGACTGGTTCCTTTGCTCTCACCTACCATGCATTATAAAACCATCTGTTTGTAACTAGATACTTAATTGAGCAATTTAACAGCTACTTTGCTACTGACACAGCAATGAGCTTACAAAACAATGACAACCAGAGTCTCCAATGGATACCTAACAAGGGGTTTTTCTGTTTTGGTTTGTTTTTTTTCTTTTAAGAAGTCAGGAAGTAGGCAGTTACACTTTTTGCTTTAAAAGAAGCAAACACATGTGCCTCCCAAGCCCTGGCAATGTTTAATGCCCTGTTCTTCCCCTTTGGGTAGGAAGAGAGGGAATAACAGAAAAGGAATTTAGATATTAGAATAAGAAGCAGGAGAACAAAGCCTTTTGTTTGTCCTCAATCCCAGAACAGCCACCAGCTGCCCTCACAGGCCTCACTACTGCCTTTAAAACAACCAGTCTGCTGACAAGAACAACAAAACAACGTGGATCCAATTTTTCTCCAAAATATGTAGGTTTCTGAAAATTGAGAACACAGGAATGAGCACATCCTGTTACCCAGGTGCCACCTACCCGATTGTTCCCACTGAGACTGTTGTATATAGCTCTAAAACGCTTTCTTGTATAGGTGCACCTATAGGTTCCTCCCATTAAATATTCAATAACCAGCCCCACATCAATCAGGTTGATTTTATATCCTGGAGGAAGATTTCCCTAGGAAGACAAAAGGTATTTTTAGTTTTTCAAATTATAATCTTAAACTTGGAGTGTTTCTACACATCACACCATAGCTCTAAACAAAAAACAAATTAGACCTTTGATGATTAGAAAAACATCTACATAGCTCAATATTTATCAGTTTCAAAAAAGACAAGGTTATAGCTTCTTTTCTGTATGACCTCTCCTAGAAGGGCAGATGTTCATTCTGTTGGGGGGGCTGTGGACTGCTTTTTTTTTGTCTATTGTTTTAAGAGCCAATATTCCTATCTGGGAGTATCAGCTTTCTATCCTCTCAAAAAGCAAAGCAATTACAAGATGAAAAAGACAACACACCCGTGGGGTTTAGCACCCTTCTGGCAGCAGGGCACTAAACACACAATAGCAAGTACTGGAAACAACAGAATAACTCCAGATGTAGCTTATTATTTACAATCAAACCAAACTAATAAACCTAAGATAAAACTGACAATCAAACATAACAAATAATGAAAAATTAACACTGCTAGTTTGACAGATTCTTACATTAACAACATACCTGTTTGACATCCCGAACAAGATGAAACAGTGTTGGGTTAGTTGGGCCTTGTTTCTTTATAAAAAAAGAAGGGGGAAATTTTGGAATGAGAAATTAAGAGTGTAATGACAACATGAGAAGATTACAGTAGAAGCCAAGTATTTTTGCATGTTGTCTAAAAAACAAAATCCCTAGTTTTTAAACAAACAGCAGGCATCAAATAAATGCAAATATTTTAAACTACTTTAATTGCCTATAGAATATTTCCTTTTTTGTTTCATTTTACTTCTGTTTTAGTTTGAGACATAATTAATACACCCAAAAAGTTTGTCCAAAAAGGAAAAAAAATAACAAAATGCAAACAGCTGCATTATGGGTTTTTTTTTATAGTATTAAAATATAATATCATAGAGACGAGCTATAACAAGTAAATTTTTAATTTACAGGAACACATCAAACTGATATTTGTATTCACAGTACTGCAGGATTCACAGTAAAAGCTCCCTTACTTTTAATCTCTTTAGTCTGAACATTCCCTCTTTTTTACCAAAGTGGATTTTTCTTCCTTCTCCAGTTTCTTGTGAGAGCATGAATTGTTACTGCTTTTAGACATCAGATCACTCTAGCTCCCATACAGGACTCAGTCAAAAGCACATTAAATGTGTAAAAGCACCATAAAAGGTTAATTTTTAAAACAAAACCTGATCACATGAGCTCCTTTACAGAACTTCATTACCTGAAGAATTCCTTCCTTTTTCTTTTTTTTCATTTTTTTTGTCAAAAGCAGATAAAGAGACTGTTCACATAAGCCTAAGTCACATTTGCATCCCACTCAGATCAACTACATTTTGGGGGAAGATTTTTTTGTTTTGTCCTGTTTGATACTTACAGAAAACTATTTGAAAATTCTTCAATCAGCATCTGTGGCAACAAAACTTATCTAATATTTGTAACTACGCAGGTTCACAAAAGAGACTATTTTTACAACTACTAAAGACAGAATTCATCCTATGAAGCCCTAACAATACTCTCTATAGACCTCATATTTTGGGCACAAGTTCCACCCATCTGACTTTCTCAAGGCTTCTTGTCTTCCCCACTGGAGTTTACGCTTTTCAGATGTTACACAACAAGGCCACAATTTTCCCTTGAGTATCGTTCACTTACCGTGTTATAAAGCTCTTCCAGCCTGGGGATTGTAAGAAATTTGTGCATGCTTACTCCATTTTCAATCAGAAGCTTCACAAATGCAACTCTGTCCATCACAAGGGCATCTAACATAGCCTGTTCCAGAGAGCCAACCTACGAGGAGTAAAGTAACAAGGGCAAAGCCTGGAGAGAACTAGAAAAACAGGGCACCACAAGAGGAAGTGTACTTGGATTACGTATCAACCTCACTCATTTACAGGGCTGGTGAAACCTTCTGTGCCTACAAATACAAAGATGTCACCCTTGGTTCAGAAAATTCCCTGAACTTCACACAATTACAGGATGAGAGAATATTCTGAAGACCTAATGAGCGAGTCTTACACTCTTTCGTAGGCATTTCCTACTGACACAGCACATGGAACTAAGCAGACATTTGGTTTAACACAGTTAAGCTGTTCTCATAGATTGATATTGGATGAAACACAAAAACATGAAACATTTAAAGCAGATTTCTTTTCAAAGACAAATGCTCAGAACCATCATTGCTATCTACAAGCCTCCCAGTGTGTACTTTTGACTGCACATTCACCTAAGATGGTGTTTCATTTTACAGCAATATAGGAAAAAGGCAAGATCCAGTACGTAGTTTTCTAATTTTCAGACTACAAGAAACAGATGTTTTGGCCTTCCCCTCAAAAGACACTGCAGTGCTGCCAACAGTAGGTATATAGTAAGCATTTTACTGGCTGCTTCTTAAGAACTCACTATGACCACGCAACTGTAAGGAAGGAAGAGCATCTGACTTACGTGAATTCAGCTTCCACCTTTTGCAAAGCCATTTCTCCTCTAGTTATTAAGAAAACTTAGCACATTTCTAAAATTTTTGGACCATTTGCAGCTACACGATAACAAAACAGCTGTAAGACTCTGCAGCATGCAGCAATTACTGTCCTCAGGATGAATGTGTCAGTATTCTACAGTCTCCCCCTCTCTCTCTCAAAGTCAAAAGACTCATTCTTCACAGTAAGTTGAGTTTTTACTCTTACAAAATACCACTCTGCTTAATCCAGACCATTACATACCAGCCACTGCTGACCATAAACAAAAACGTGATTTTTGGCTATGTCGACTCTATCCCACGCAAGTGTAAGAACAAGCTGGTCAAGTGCAGATGCATTTGTGCCTTAAGAAGCAAAAAACAATGAAAAAAATTAGAGTATAAGATAATAAACATTTTTTTTCCCCCAAAAGGCCTAATCTAGCCTTCCATCACCAAGTTATACCGTACATTTCATCATTTATGCCATGGTATGTATTACACAATGAGAAAATACAGTAGATAATTATTTGCTTAAAACATTGAGATTCCTACAGATTATAGTATTTCATAAATAAACCACTGTATAAGCACTAAACAATAGCTGGCAATTCTCAAATGCTCTAAAAATTTAAAGACTCACCTTTTAACAATGCCGTAAGTATTGCAACATCAATGTCTTGATGTTCATCTGAGCCAATATGAAAAACTGTAATCTGTTCAAAATGGTAAAATAGGGAAAATGTGTGTTAAAATTCAAGTTAGTTTCAGGCAGAGGTGATTCGCTTCGGTTTGCTAAGTCTCAAATTGAAATACCTTAAAAAGGTCACCTTATCTTCGATGCAATTTAAGCCTATGCTCAATTCAAACTTCCCTTTCCTAACTGGGTGCCACTCAAGACCATCTTGATGAGAAAAACGTACAGCAGAATCCCTTTACACCCTTCAGTCAATTTGAACTCCTTTTCCCACTATGATTACAATTCTCTATTGTCTACAAACGCCACACAGTATTCTGTTTACCCTCCACTTCATTCTTAATTCTGAGATTAAACTGCCAGCAAACACTTGCAGATGAATATGAGAATTTTAAACCTTAGAACAGCGCAATACATGGCCCAAGAAAGACAGCAGTACCTGAACTCAGGCTACCTATAAAGCTCTATAAAGTGCTTTTGCTATAAGCATGCAGTGATAGCAGATCTCTGCTCACAGTTATAATTAAAAGACCAAAAAAAGCAGAAAAAAAAAGTCCTGAGGAGTTTAAAAAAAAAAAATCAAAGCAATAAATAAGGACAACAACCCAAATAGAAAATACACACTATAAACAAACCATAATCCTGTCACCTGAAAACAAACAGGCTTGGAAATAACAAAAAACTCAGATTACAAGAAATAATCACAAAAATTAAGACTCTCTTGGGCATAAGATAAAGTACACATAAAAACTATATCTTCTACAAATGAAGGATCCACTATGTTCAGAAAAGGTCTTTCAATTACTCTTGATCAGATAATAAATGGTATCCCAATATTACAAATACTTGCATAATATGGCAAAATATACTTACAAGTTCTTTTTTTTTCATGCATTCCAGCAGTGTCTGAAACAAATGAACTGCTTCACTTTGACCAAAGTTAAATGTCTTTTTGATGGTTGAAATTATTTCAGGCTCAGCACCCTCAGGAACATTCCTGAAATTGAAAAAAAAATGGGAAAAAATATTGTTATACATAAACAGTAAGAACAACAATGCATTTAATTAGTTTAATCATGTCCATTCAAAGTCCTGATATTTATTATCTTATTAGTGTTTTGGTGGCAAAATCCTGGGTAACATTTAGAAAGTGGTATTGGTTGCTCCATCTGCAACTTTCTATTGCTGCCTCCCAAAAGTAACTCAGCCCTTTCCTTCCCAAACCCCAATCTGAGATACTCTCAGCTAAAGGATTTGGACACAAAATACTAAGAACTCAACACTCTGAATAAGATCCACTTCTGATCTTACTGTGGACAAAGCTGCTTGGTTTACTGCTACGTTAGATCCCTGCCTCCTGGCTCTGAGCCTTCTACAGAGGCTCAGTAAGTTTAAGGATTTACACAGGTCTGACAACTCACTAGAAAGCACCAAGTATTGTGGAGCCCAAGCACATCCCTTCTATTTTTTGAAACTACATTTAAACAGACAAGTGTTTTCTACACTAAACAGAAGTTCATTTTAAGACTACTCAGAAGAAAGAACATAGAAACTCCTTCTGATCCCTTTTCAAGAAGAGTTACTACTCTGCAACAGATAACGGTGTAAGAATATCTCCATTCCCTGTAGCTGAGGCACATTTTCAAGCAGTTTGGTAACATACAACTTTATGTTTGCTCAGCTCTGACTTCTGTTAAGCAAAACACTGTTGTGCACACTTAAGGGTCGCGTTTATCACTGAAATTACTGGTTAAATTTTAAAGTTGAAGCAGAGCGTTTAAAATGAGAGTTGGGTCCTCCAGTTACAACAGCATAACAGAATTACTGCACGTAACTGAAGCTACACACAGATGTCTCCCCTAATTTAGGTTATAGGTGTGCACATTTTTCCTGTTCTTTTTGGAAGTATTATTTAAGCAAGTACATGCTACAGAATTTGGTGCATCTGGTACATGGAACGTGGGAGGAACCTAGAACTAGAAAAGAAAAGAAGTCTTGGTCTTTAGCCAGAGCTATTTTTGCAACCAACCTGGAAAGCTGCATCACAGGCAAGACTACACTCCCTGCTTTTAGCCTGTGTCTTTCCACAGACAAAGCTCTCACACAAATTCTTTAAGGAATGATCTCAAACCCTATGAAAACTGACGGCTTGGCCAGCGGTGCCAGGACTTACCCTCCCTCCTCTGTTTGCTTGTGAACATACGCCAGTATGTCTGCAGCTCTGCCAGTTCCCTCACACACCACCACTGGCACAGGAGGACTTTCTTGAAGGAAGTCTAGAACTGTGAGTATGACATTTGGGCCACCTTCAAATACAAGTGCCACCACAGGCACACCTTGGCCAATTCCTATAAAGTTGGAAGTAATAAAAACCAGACAACATTGTAAGTGTATAGGGAATGCTACGATTGATTTCATATATTTAACAGATAAAGTATGTCCCTTCTATTAAATAAATATTAAAATGCTCCCTGCCAAATATTTTGTCTGCTGCTCGTGCACAGTTTAAAGCATTGTTTACACTTTGGGTTTGGAAGGGACCTTAAAGATCATTCAGTTCCAACCTCCCTGCCACAATCAGGCTGCTCAAAGCCCCATCTAACCTGGCGTTGAACACTTCCAGGGATGGGGCACCCACAGCTTCTCTGGACAACCTGTGCCAGGGCCTCACCATCCCCATACTGACTATTTTTTTCCTTACACCTAAACCTACCCTCTTTCAGTTTAAAGCCATTGCCCCTTGCCCTACGTGCCCTTGCAAAAAGTCCCTCCCCAGCCTTCCTGTAGCCCCCTTTAGATACTGGAGGGCTGCTATAAGGTCTCCCCAGAGCCTTTTCTTCTCCAGCCTGAAATCAAACAGACCAGTACAGCCTGACAACATACAAGTGACACACACTTGTTTTATCACAGTAAAACTGACAACCTTATTCAAAAGAACCCTCCCCTCTGGCGCCAGAGAAATCCTAAATCTATCAGCAATATTTAGGGTCCAAAGCAGCAGCCGGAATTTGCAAAATAACCAGACTTGAAATATAACCAAAAGACTAATTTTTCTACTTTGTCATTCACACATTTGGTGCAAATACCAGTAGCCCTCAGGCATCAGAAGTACTTACTTGCATGGATCCGTTGCAAATTAATAGTTTTTTCCAGTTCTCTCCGCAGCTTAACTTCCGCTCCATACTTTCCAACTGTGCCATCATCCACCAGAATGAAATGGGAATGGAGGTTATTTAGGACGTTTAGTTTACTTAATGGGTTTAACAAGGTTTGATATGGAGCAACCACCTAAACATAAGCACACAACAATATCTTTACTTACAAAGATTGAAATTTGTTTTGTGAAGCTTAACTTTCTGTCTAGACACAAGACGTGGTGGCTCAGCAAGCACCACTGATGCATATAAGCATGCCTTGGGTCAGAATGTATCAATAGTTTTAACAGGAGCTCTTAACTCTATGCAGGAAAGTTGATAATTATCACAAAAGAACTCTGTTCTGAAGGATAATAGAGAAAAGATCCTTAGAAAAGGTCCTTTGGGCAAAACTTGTGACTGCTCTGGCGAACAGTAACTTTGAAGACTGCATCAAAATTTTTCAACTTACCATCCTCTGTCAATGTGAATTTTCTGTAATACTTCAGCATTTTTGTTATTTGTTTCAGTAATATTGGGGGGGGGAAGGACAAGCTCCTCCTTTTGTGCATTTGCAATTGGCAATTTCTTTATACAGTAATGATCTTGCCTAAGCCCCAGATGTGTCTGTATCTTATTATTAAAGCAAGGATTCCAATGACACAAAGCAAGTGAAAAAACATGCATAAGCAGATTTGTCAAAAATAAGTCAGGTCAATCATTATTTCAATGAGGTAATTTATCCTTACATCTCTTCCTACAAGGTCGTTTCTGTTTTCGATCACTCCCCACGGAGCAATTCCAATAGTGCAAATCTTTCGAGATGATCTGGAAGCATGTTCTCTTAGAGCATCACCAACATGTTTTGCAACACCTGTTTGTGCACAAAAAGATTTCAATGTATTGAATGTTGCATCTTGTTGAGAAATACAGTTTATTATTTAATTGGGCCTTTAAGAACCTGGAAACTTATTTGAGACAACACCAATGAAAAAGCATCATATTACATCTAGTGGAGGGAAACAAAGTCCTAGGTATCAGTAATTCAACAAAATAAATATGAGCCTAGTGAGATCTAAAGAGTTTCCAGTACATTACTGTACTTGGTTTAATTGCATTAAGTTTCTCCTCTTGCCATTTCAAACACAAAAACCAACCCAAACCCCAACAAAACCCACCCCCCAAACCCAACAAACCCAAACCCAACAAAACCCACCCCCAAACCCAACAAAACCCACCCCCAAACCCAACAAAACCCACCCCCAAACCCCAACAAAAACCACCCCCAAACCCCAACAAAAACCACCCCCAAACCCCAACAAAAACCAACCGCCAAACCCCACAAAAACCAACCCCAAACCCCACAAAAACCAACACCAAACCCCAACAAAACCAACCCCCAAACCCAACAAAACCCTCAAAAATCCAGAATCCCCCACTTTTGTGTTGTTTCTCTTAGCAAGACAAACCAGTGGCCTCCTTTCAACTACACATTTTCAAAATGTATTGTTTTAACTTCACTTGACCAAATTCACTCAAATTTACTTTGCTTTAAGACACGCATCCATTAAATTTTTGGCTCTTATAAACCATAATCTGGGTAACTGTGTGCATTCATTGGTACTTCTTTACCTGTGTTCACTCCTCCAGTTATAATCCAGGCTCCTGTTGTTACTGCAGCTTTAATAAGACCTTTGCCAAGCAACTGTTTGATGCGTGGGTGAAGTTCAAATTTCTGCATGCCCCCATGTACAGATATAACAAGCTTCGGCAACTCCATCTGCCATTCTCTAAGCATAAGTTGCAGAATAGCTTCAGGCTTAGTGTCATACGACAATCGCACATACTGCAGGCACAAGAAGAGTTAAAAGGTTCTTAAAATAAATCAGCACAGAATCAATGTGCACAAAGAATCACCAGGTCGTACCTCGGGATATTCCTGGCTATGGAAAATGTAATTCGCTTTCTCAAAACACAGCAGATGCAGCAAATGAACGTCACGTCCTCCAGATTGAAGGACAAGACAGAGAACAGCTTTGAAAACAAGTGTTGGAAAGGGAAGGACTATAGGAAGACTATGTTATTCCATCCTACTGGCACAGTGACCCAGAAAAATGAGTCATTATAAAAGCACTGGATGATCTCCAAATTTGGCGAAATTCAGAAGTATTTCTAGAAGTTCTGCCATCTACTGGGGAGAGGACTGGGTATCTCCTGCGAAATACCTTACAGAAAAACAGTTGCTTACTTTTTCTTCCCTATTTCTGGTGGGAAGGAAAGCTACATTCTTTTAATAGAACAGTGACATTGTTTTCAGCCTTCAGTTTCAAAAGTTAAATGAAGCATTCACCATCAACACGCGAAGAGTAAGAAAAAAGAAAATGTCATACATGCCTTAGCCCTGTAAGAATGAGAGCCACCTTGAAAGTTGATGACACCATAAGCATCAGTAGAGGTCTGTTCTGTATGTTTTTCCACTGACCATTCTTCTGTTTCCTGATTGTAGTTTTCACCCAGTTTCACATCGGAGTATTTCATAGCAAGACTTGCAGTAAAACAAGCATGTTGTCGGACCAAGCGGCCACAGCAGCACCTGCATCCGAACACACAGGTTAGAACACTTGAATAAATACTACTATCAGAAGACAAGAGTGAAGAAATTATCTGTAACAGAAATACCACAGATTTAGAAGCCAAATACTCTAAGTATTACATAAACCTCTCTTCCCGAGCAAGCCTTGCTGCTGTAAATATTTATAGCAAGAATTAATTACAATACATAATTATTATGCAAAATATTAAAGCTCACTAAGATAGCACGTTGGAGGCCAGAAGAAACTGATTCTTGGAAGCTAAATACTTTATATAACATTTATAAATGTTATGTAGACAATTCTTTATTCATTAGTTATATTTGTTTTATATCTAACTTTTCACCGACTTATCATTTGCAATATTGATCAAAACTCTATTATGAAAGTGCTTATTTAATGGAAAAAAAAATAGTCATAAATATTGTAATTACACAGAACCCTTACCTGACAAGTTGCTGACAAATCTGACATCCTGGAAGGCATCTATAAGAAATATTTAAAGATATGAGTAAACTTCAGCTTCAATTTTTTGGGGGGGGAGGAATGGGGAGGATCATTTCAGAATTGTGTGTACAGAAAAAGATATAGTTGATCAAACCTTCTACAGTAGCATCTTTACAGAAAGTTTATTATAGAAAAAGAATTTCTCATTTCTACCCTCTTCCATCTTAAACATTTTCTGTGTGTTCTTGCTAAGGGCTTTCTTAACATTTAAAGTAGCACAGCAGATAAATTTATACCACTGTCTTTCACAATTTTCAAAAGCAGCTGTAAATCAATTACAGTTAAGAGCTGGTATGCAAAAGTGTACAAATAGAGATATTGTACCATAGTCTCAAACAGTTTTCAAGCTTTGAATATAAACAATTTTTTTCATTCTGTCCTCATTTTCATGTTACATCCTGCTATTAATTACCTGTTTTTAATAAACCATACCTTCACATCATCTCTAACAGTTACTGAAGTGTAATTATCTATACTAAAAGGCACAGATCAACAAAACACACCAAATACTTTTGTCTATATTTGAGTCATTAATGCATAATTCATGAACAACAGTAAGCAATTCTTACAAAGTGAAGGACAAAATCTGATGGGAAAGTTGTAAAGTCCATTATAGGCTACAAATGACTTAAATTAAAAGGGCAAGTGTTGAAGATCACTTTGTTCCTTCTGAAAGGCTCTGGAAATTTTAACAGCTTCCTAATTACTTTGTTTGCGTTTGCAAATTTTCCGTGTGCTACAATCATGGCCATAAATTTTAAAGCTTCCCATGTCACATGGTTTCAAGGAATGTGGTGAATTATTTACAATAAATTAGAAATTCTACAGCATTTACATTGTTCTTTTTCTGTCTAAAACCAAAGTTCTTTAAAAAAACTAATACTCTGTCCCAATAGAACAAGAGAGATCCATAACTTTTTTTCCATGGAAAAGACTGAAACAAGAAGTCTTCTGAAGTTCAAAAGTAAAAGTTTCTCAGCTGTTCTCAAACATGAAGCTAAAAAAAAAAGCTGACGTGAAATCCATAATGACAACAGTAAACACTTTAGGGAAACAAACTGCCTTAAAATTCCAATTTTGAATCCTTTTGCAATTTGACTTTATTTAATCTGTGACACAGATGTCATGGCAATGCACATCAAGTCCAATCATTGTGGCACTCAAATCATATCTACAACATTTAGTGAAGATAAACACTACAAATTAGATATGTCAGAGGTATCACTAATTGGCTTGATTTCACAGCTCTAATTTAGCATAGGGTAAAGACAGCACATGAGATATGTAAAATAGTCTTCATTAGTCTCAGCCTCCATTCTGGAAACATATTTCCCCATTTTTCAAACTAATTTTTTCCTTATAGAACTTAAGGATGAAAAATCAGTAGAGACCACATGAACTCTTTTGATATTTGAACCATTCTTATTGTATCTGTTTTCCCTGGAAGCAAATATTTCCTCAGCCTTCGTTTCGTTAATTTTTCCTCCCACCATGATTTTTGCTTTTCTTTATTCTTCTATAAATTCTTCATTGCTTTCTCCTGCACTGCCAAGTTTATTTTTACACTTCACCTCACACTCATACTGTTTTTTTAAATTCTAATTCTGATTTGCTACAAGACTTCCTGACTTCAGAACTATGCCATCAAAACCCAATAAATGCACAAAAAACCCACACTGCAGACACAACCAGAGACACCACCAGGAGGACTGGTAAGAAGCAGCTGGTGAACACTTGTTAGAGATTTCTGTTATGACAAAGCACTTGCAGAGAGAAAACAAAAAATAAATCCAAGCCAGACAGAGTGGCAATGCCCAGTCATGGGAAAAGTGACCTAAAGACAGTATTTTATATAAATAGTATAGTTAGTCCCACACTCTTTACAAAATTGACTTTTTTGTCCTTCCATCATGTCTCATTTACCTGTGGGGGTCTTTTGAACTTGGTATAATATACACACACTCCCTCTTGGTGAAGGTATTTTCTATCCAGGATTTCTGGGACTGAAAAATAAAAAAGCGTAACAGTATTATAAAATACAAATCGTAAAACTTGGCAATGAAATTTTCTTGTTAAAGAAACAAGAACTAAAACATGAGGAGATTTCTTATTTAGAGATGAAGGCAAGTAGTGTCTAACATAAAGAAGTTAAATTGTCATTTAATGTTTTGTTGTCTCTAACCAACTAAACCATATGACCTCATACGAGCACCTCATACTGCCTTAAAGTTGAGATAAACAGAATCAATATGTAATTTTATACACAAACCCATTAAAATCCAAAGTAATATTTTGCAAAGCTAACATTTAAATAGCAAAAACTTAAAAAAAAAAATCTGCAATATGCAACTAAAGATACACCAGAAAAACCCAACTGTTTCCCTACCTTGCTAAAGAAAAAGAACAGTAAACATTTTTAAAGATTAACTGCACTGCAATGAGATAACAGTAATTTCATCTATTTACTTCTTTAATAAAGGCTTATTTTCATGTTGAAATTACTGCTAAGGAAGTTTTCTAACAACACTGGAAATCTTTTCTAGTAGCAATAAACAGATCATACCCTTTGTTCTTCACCAAACTTTCATTTCAATAAACAAATTTAATTAGCATCTCTGAGCTGTGTTTTAAGCTTAAACTTGAAACATATTCCAAAACATGAAATTAAGGATGTTTACTTCTTCAAACGCTCACCTGTTCTAATAGCTGGACATAATTTCATTCCATTTGCTTTCAACAGCCATGTAACATTATTCTGCATGATAATCTCAGGATTACACACACACATGCAATATGCAAAACACCCAATGCCTGCATCATGTTTCAGCAATACATTGGGAAAGGAACTCAGACGTGATTTTTAGTAATTAAGAGCTAGAAAATACCTTGCTGTGCTAATTTGCACCTTATGCAGTATTGCTTTAAATCCTTATTAAGATTACATCAATATTTCTTCATTGCTAACACCATGCCCTGTTCCACATTTACATTTTACCTTACAACAAGGGGAAAAAGAAGGTTGGTGTAGATTATTCACAAGTATCTAAACAGAGGTGTGTGGAAACTATGAAGAAATTAAGACTTTTTCACATCTATTAACAGAAAATTCAGTAGAGCTTGACACTTTTTCACTCGCCACAATATCAAGATCAGTTTAATATAATACATAGAAATTATTAGAAGTAAGAATGTACCGGCGAGTTTTAATATAGGACTCTGGAAAACTTCTCAACTACCCACCCTCTTTCAAAACTTCTCCCAGACTCAGCAGATCTTTCCCACACTATTCATTATTCCAATATTTTGTTATAGTGAACTTTGACTATGAATCTTTCAAGACAGCAACAAACTGCTGCTCCAGTTTCTGCCTTCACATTAAGAAGGCCACAATCTCTTCCAAGGAGGATGGAAAGTTGCAGGGTACAGGCACTTCCCAAGAACAAAATGAAAGGCAAGAGAAAAGTAGAGGCACAACCCACAGGTAAGAATCATGGTGGGGAAGAGCCGCTGTAAACAACAGAATAAGCACTCACACTATATATTTTACATTTAAATTAATGTTTTAAACACCTGGAATAAACAAAACCATTTTTTTGCTACTGTCCTACCTCTCTTCTTTATACTCAAGAAAGAATGCTGCTGCAAAGACAAAGAAAGAAGACCTAGCAAGGGAAAAGTAGGATATCAGACATAACATGCAAACATGGCATTATGAGGATTCTACGACACTTATGGTGCTTTTCCTTCCTTTTTTTTGGTTTTGTTGGGGTTGGGTTTGTTTTTTTTCCTCCTTCTGGTTTGGAGCAGAAGACAGAAGTGACTGAGTCTTAACAGGTTTGTGAAAGAGATCTCTTTCTCTGCTCTCCTCAAAACCCATCTCTCATCTTCCAGTAGCATTTTCCTCCAAGTACATCACTTTCCACGAAGGAGTTGAGTACTCCCTAGGACACCTGTGCTTTACGTGAGCTGGGCTTAAACCAGCTTTATCTCTTTTCTACCTCTACCAGAAAGTTAGCAGTGTTATAAAAATAAATTTTCTATGTGTATATATTTATATATCCCAGTTCTGGAAGCTATGTGCCCCCACTGCTTACATAGGCATATATTTTGGTACTTATTTCTTAAAACCGAGGTCTTGTATAGATAATTAATTCAATATTGGAGTATCTTAAGCTACATATGAACTCTGCAGATCCTCCAGAACATGAAAAGATAAAGAAGAGTAATTTAATACTTAAATGTTTTAGTCAGCTGGCTAAAACCACACCTTGAAGCAAGCTATCACAGGTATAACGTGCTAGATACTGAAATCTGAAGTATATAAACCACATGTAATTGCGTCAATTGTTCCATGCAATACTGTTTTATTATTAAGTGCTGATCAAAGCTGGGGACAAGATACACCAGCTCACAACGTGCAATACTTTTCATAATAAATGTTTTTGAAATTCTTTTCAATGATTACTCTTTATCTTAAAGAATGTACAGTTTTAACCACTCATCAAGGATTTCTCTCTATTCTTTAGCAGTGAAAGTATTTCCAGTAGAGCGTGGATACAGCTGTGCTATTTATGTGGAGGGGGCTCTACAGTGTTATTGAAACATATTTGGAACTTGTCCTTTGGTAAAATTAGGCTCACTCCAGGACCACTCCTGTATGCTGATTAACCTTTACCACGAAAGATTTTATACAGAACTTGCTATTTACAGGGTCTTTGTTTCAGCCAAGGAGAGGGGGAAAAAGGGGCAGGGAGGGGAGGAAACAAACCAAAAAGAGAACAGCGATAGGAATACTGTTGGAGACTCAGAAATGATAGAGTATTTGCTACAAAACTAAACTTTACTTTATCCTAAAAACATCACTTTTGAACCTGCAGCATTGCCTCCCAGCCTAGCAGTTTTGCTGACTGTGTTTCTGCAAAGCTGACCAGCTGAATCAGGAAACTGAACTGGATTTAAAAACAATATTCCACAAACTGACTCTTGTGGAAGGCTGATAATAGAGATTTTAATTACTGATTGCACAGACCTCTGTTTCAAATTTAGAAGTCATATCACTTTCTACAGCATCTCATATTTCAGCCTGCAAATCTTTGCTTACACTACAGGGCAGTTCAACATCAGCACTCGTTTTAAAGGAAAAGACCTTCCAATTTTATTTGTCCTTTCTTAAAAAATAAATAGACTCTACACACTCTCCCTGCCACCTCTAATTTTCCAGAGAACTGAAGTTTCCACTTGGGAAAAATAAAATAAATAAATTGAAAGTTTCAGGAAGCCTGAAAACAAGAAGATACATTGGAAACCCTCACGCTAGCACTGCCGTGGAGCAGCCCTACCCGTCTAGGTCACTTATGACCAACAAAATACATTTCAAAATGTTTCTAAGAGACATTGCGTGCTAAGCACATCCTTCAGCTTGTCAGTGGACATTTCTTTGAATAGACATGTTACTGCTTCTTATATAACTACACATACTGCACACACTCTCTTCATGATTTACAAGAGGACCTCTTATCTAAGAAACCCACTCCATTAACCAAACACGTGCTACACCATGGGACTGACCTGTGATCCCTGGGCAGCCAGCTAACCCCTGGCTGAGCACGGGGCTCCTGCAGCCACAGCTGAAAGGCAGGAATTTCAAACCAGCCTTTGCCTCATCACTTTTATACTTAATCCATCGATTAAAAACAAATAAAGTCAAACAACCAGGGTGAATGCGATACCCAATTAATTTAATGCATATGAATTCAGAATCCATAAAACTTCTTGTGGGTAGAGGGGCTATAAATAAAATGCGTGCTAGCCCTCACTGCAAAGATTCCCAGCAGGGCTTCAAACCCTTAAGGCAGCAGGAACCGTGCTCCAGGCAGAGTTCCTGGACCTGTTCTTAGCACAAATTAACTGAATGGTACTGAACATGTGCATCCAAGGATGAGCCAAGTAATTAAGCCACTGTGTATGGGGTAGAGACCTATCTGAACAGCAGTTATTGACTACCTTTCTTAAAGAAAATACCTACAATTTTGTATTAAAAACACTACCAGAACACAACTTGGTTCCTGAAGTGAACATTTATGATTTGAGAGAAGTCTTCAGAACTTCAGCTAACCTTGATAAATAAGCAGATGGGAGGAGAAAATAAAAAGGTAGGCAGTTTGATGTCATAGATTTGCTAACGTTTGTTTTAAACTCTTGGCTCCAGCAAACCCCAGACATTTAATTTACTTGCTTTCCTTGCAATTTGAAATTACATACCTCTATAATTACTGTTTGGGCTTTTTTGTTTGTTTCTAAAGGAAGGAGGGAAGAAAACAAAGCATTTATCCAGCTAGTATTACAAACTATATTTAAAAGACTCTCTGCTGAAGAATAACAGCGCTGTCTGTCCAGAGAACACACAACACATGCAAAAACCTTGCAAAATTTGCTCCTGAATCAATAACCAGAATGCCAGGTCAGTCTCACTAATTTTTAAGTTTAGAAGGATTATGCATTAAGCCTAAATTTTGTTTAATCCACTACAAATTAAATTTTTTGCACGGATATTTTACCTGCAGCACACCAGGGTTATTTTATTTCTATTCTGAAACAACTGCAGGCCTCATCTACACGAAAAGTTGTTTCAGTTACTTTTTTCCTAAGCCCATCGAGGCACCTCTTGCACAGAACCCGACCGGCTCAGACCGACCGACCCATCACGTTCGAGAGGTGTCTCTGCTATGTTGAAGATCCTGTTCCGAGCAGAACGGTTCACCTGGCTTCACTTGACTCATACGAAACTAAACAGCTCCACTTCTCTGGGTTGAAAGACTTCCCTAGCGAAATTATTGCTACAGTCCTGAAAATACATCGCTCAACGAGAAAAAAATAATGGTGATAATTTTAAATACAAACTGTTGAGGAAGCAGGGCAGGAAAAGGGGCACTCAGAGAAAGCCTCCTGCGTGCTGTATTCAGCAGACCTCAAATGAGCCAAGGAGCTACGATAGGAATCTTCATATCAATGGCTCCCTTAGTGCTGAAAACAAACCTTCAACAACTCTATTCTTTATTAAACAGTTCAGGAGATTTGTTCTGAGCAGTTTTCACAGCAATCCAGGTCCCTCAACAGAGTAGCTATTGTTTCATCAAGTTCTTCTCAGACTCAACACAGCCACCACTGAATTCTGCAAACCACGTGCAGTTCTGGATGCGAAGAGTAATTGGAATTTGTCAAAAGGGATTTTTACAGCTCTCTCAAACTCCATGAAAATGATTCCAAAGTGCTAACTGGAGAACGGCCTCCTTCTGTGGGAATTTTTTTTCCACCAAACAATCACAAAGCATAAAATTAAGTTGTTGTTTTTGTTTTTTTTTTTTAGATTAACTTAATTCAGAAGACCATAAATTCAAACACAGAATCTAACATTCTGAAGTTATTTTTATTCCTGATGTACTATAGTAAAGCACACAGACGAGAGTCAGTGACATTTTTATTACATTCAGGTTCAACCCACTTTACACACGTTATTGGGAAAGTTTTCTTCTAACTGCAATGCAGGGCTCTCAGTTGGAAAATAAGAACAAATACAGCATATTTTAAAATATTTTTTTAATTACTTGTTTAACATCTATGTGAAGGTGTATGTTGTTCCACAGTTAGACCAGTCATAAAATTACTCCTCCTTTTTAGAAAGTATTAAATTTTAAAATGCATACACTGTTCATACAAGGTATTAAAATATATTAAAATATACCTAGAAAAATATTTCACCACGGATTCTACAGTATGGGAGATCTCAGGTCATGCTGGACGAAGCCAGTTGATGTCAGAAGACAGACATACACTGCTGCAATTCCAAAATGGCTTTCTCTCAGCTGAGATAACAATAAACACCTTCAAAGTTAAAAGCCCAAGTAACAGATACAGATTTAAATAGACTTGCCAAACCCAGAGGCTCCATAAGACTGTGTCAGCACAGCAGATGGCTCACTGCTCCTGAACACGCCTTCAGTAAAGCAGAGTATCCCACTGAGAGTGTATTTTGTTTTTTATTTCCCAACTTCCATCAACAGAATTTGGGATTGTGGTAGGAAAATGACAACACAGAGAAGGTAAACCATTTCACTGCTGTAATTGAGTAAATTGATTTCAACATAGTTTACACTCGCAGTCCTCCCCACTAATGAAACACCAGGCTAAAAACTTTTATCTCTTCTAAAGGATCCATTACGTAAATAACTTTCTATGAGCTCCCAGACCAACCAAATTTTGATGCATTCCATGAAGTGTTTCAAAACATATATGAAGTCTGTGACCTAAAAGCAACAAATCAGGAATTAGCCTAGGGAGTTTGCGAATGAAAATAATTCTTCTCGCCCTGAAACTTACAACCATAGAAGAAAGAAAAGGAACACCTGGACGTCACTGCAAGGAAAATGCAGCTACAGCTTTTCAGCCAATATTTAGAACTCTAATACCACTTTGTTCACATGAGAGATTCCAAAAAAATACATGGCAAAAGTGCATAGGAATGTTTTCATGCTGTCATACATAGCCTGTTTCTTTCTGTCAGGGTCCCTCATTCAAAACCAGTCATGTCAAGTCACCAATATAAAACAGTCTCAAATCTGTCACATTTTTAAACACACAGCCTCCTCCTCCTTCCTTATCTGCAGTGATAGAATTGTACATAGCTTGCATCCCCTTTGCCCCTCTCATCAACAATGATTTAGCTGCAGTCGTTCTAATCTTACTGTTGGTGCAGATTGGAAGCCTACACACTCTCTGAAATAAGAGCAGCAGGAAGGTAGAGTCAGCATACCTACTCACCAACACACAGCAGAAATGATGCCAAGCCTTTTTAAGTGGGTCAAATAACTCCTGTGGGTCTTAAGGACGGCCACTCAAGCTGGTGGTTTCTGCAGGGACCGACTGGACACGCTCTGCATGGCCCCGAGACCTCTGCGCTTCCCAGCTCTCCAGATTTACTCCACATGAAAGAATTAGTTTGGGCCACAGCCCACATTTCTGGCAAGTACTGGTCCTACCTTGCACAGAGTATATGAACAGATAATCCTGTAAACTCTGGGTTTATTTTTAGAATTAATGAGGCACGATAGCAGGGGAAAAACAATTCACGTAGCCTGGATCTGTTGGCTGTCCTCCCCCAGCAACTTCCTGTGCCAGTGCCATCACACAGGGAATATAAACCACAGATGCAAGAAAGGAGTTACCGGTGGCCACCTCTGGAAATACAGGAGAAGGAGAGGGCTCCTGCCATTAGCCAAATAATTAATCCTACCCTCAATTTGCTTCCGATTTGTTCCCAGATGAAAAGAGGTCAGTTCTGGCAGCTGCTATTCATAGACAGCACACAGGCTACAAGCTCGTTTCACCTAGTGCAAAGGATATATTTCAGCTTTACTTGAGCTGCAGATTTAAAGGCCCTCCCTTTCCGTTTCACGAAGTGTGTGAAATCTGATTAATGCACTATGTGATGAAGTACATTACAAATACAAAAGCAAGCTCAAAGGGTGGATGTTGTTGGTCCTGCTCTACCACTTTCCTAGTCTATTCCATTTAGAGATGTTACTTATTTTTAAATAAAGGCACTTCTCTATCATCACAGTGAAGACTTTGGTGCTTGCTGACTTAAGCAAGCTATAATTAACTGACTAGAGCAATGGAAAGTTGTTATCACTAAGGGATTTTTGACATAGCTAGTCTCAGACAGCCTCAGACAGCCCTTTGAATATCTGACCAAAAAAAAAAAAAAAAAGAAAAATAGGAAGCCTTCTGCCAGCATTTCAGTTATTAGAGATCAATAATATTTCTCTGAAGAGCATGAGTAAGATGGAAGAGCAAGAGAACATACTGGTAGGCATGTGAATTACATGACAGCACCAGACCACTGCTAAGGAAAACAATATTTCACATAACTTACCTTTAGACACACTATTGGGAAATCCAATTTATTGTTATAATCAAAACTAGTAACATTAGGAAGGAGGCTCATCAGCAGACACATAATCAAAGAACCACTTGAAACCGACCTGGAATTTTGTTCACTTTAACACTGAGTACCATAAAGAAAAATCACAGTGTAAGTTATGCAAGTCATCTCAGAACAGAAAATTAATATTAGGCTGGTTCTAGACAAGTATTAAAATATCAGCATTGAACCTCATGCCTGAGGAGACAGAAGTTAGTCATACAGCCCTTGAATTGCCTTCACTTCCTTGGTAAGGAGAATACGAGGTCCGACACAAAAAAAAAAGACTAAGCCTATAGCTCAGGAGCCAAGAGTGAGAGAGGAGAGACAAAAGATGGTTATAGAATATGTTCTAATCTGTCACAGTGAGGCAGGGCTCAACCAATTGCTTTGCTCAGTGCAAGTGGATGTGTGTTCAAATAGAGACATTTTCTTGCCCTCAGTCAGAAAACGGTGTGCGAGTAAACACCGACTGAGCATCAACACAACGCACCAGCCCACAATGCTTTGTCTGTGAAGCAGCTTTTAGCTAACAATTACTTCTTTCCAAAGTTTAAGTTGGTGCTCAAAGGAATCCATTTTTTGTCTCTAGAAAATGTGAAAGCAAAACCAAGGGAGATCCTCAACAGCCTTTCAATAAAGGACCTGCAGAATTGCTTTGAACGTTAACAGCGTCGTGTGCAGCTGGGAGCCAACTCAGAAAGGAACAATTTTGAAGGTAATTGTAGTTGGTTTTCTTCACTGGTTAAATAAAGAGTCACAAGCACAGTCTTGGGGTTTTTGTGTCAGACTTCATACGTGTATTACTCATGGAAGAGTGATGGGGTACCTTGTCTTAGCTCCTGTTCACTGCATTCTCCCTGCCCGTACGCACGCGCGCTCCGACACGCCAGTATTTGCTGGCTACAGTAGGGGAAGTGAACATTTTGGTCAACTCTCAATAGTGACCCAAGTTCACGGGAGATTAGAACAGGATGAAGAAAGTAGGATGAGCTGAGAAAAAAACCAAGCCAAAACAAGAATTTGCTATAGTACAGTTCAAACAGTTAAGCATTTTTAAATTCCGGTCACTAACAAAGAGCTACTGGATTCAGTCACACTTCCATTGCCTCTCAAGACAAAGAACCAGCCCTCCTAACAGATCTATCAATGTTGCTCAAGAACACACGCCTCATCTCCAGGTATAAGCAGCCTGACAGCATTCTAGAGACATCCACGTAACTAAACACTTATCAGAAGATAAAGTTCTCCACTAAAACTATTTAAGTAGTTTCTGTTTACTCTAGAAAAGTGCAAAGAAACATAACTGGGTTTATTTAAGCCAACGTGAAAGCTGCTAATTACTGTCTGAAATAATACCTAATGCTTATTTAGGCACTTTTAAAAACTTCCACCTTCTGTTTTTGAGGGGAATTATCAGCTGTTTGAGCTACTGTGTCTTACATAAAAACTGAGCCCTCCATCACCACCTGATACTGACTGCTGAAATATGCTTTTTACACTGATGTACCATTCAATTCATCACTTATCAAAAGGACTACAAAGCTTCCTATCACATCATCCTATCACATCATCCTTCACGTGCACACAGCATTGCTCATTAAGATATAAGCACAAACTTCCTAATGTCTAACTCCTCATTTAGTAGCTAAACAGATGAATGTCTTTTGGTGTTTCTCTTATCCTAGGCTTACAGGGTTGCCTCAGCAAGCTTGAGTCCCCAAGTTGAGCATTCAGATCTTCAACCAAAAGCACAAAACTCGTATCAAACATTTGTATGGACTTGAAATACTCTGATTCATTAAGTTGGACAATATCAACTAAAAAGCAGAATAACTTGTGGGGACAAAAACTTCCTTTTTGCTCTAGCAGGAAAAACTAAATATATTTGATAAAAGGAAGATCAATTCAAGAAAAGAAAATTTGAAATGTATAAAAGATCTGTTCCAAATGATTGTTCACTAACTGAAAGTATAATGAAGCGGTGCAGGTAGTTCCTTAGGATGTGCAATTAACTGTCACAATCTTATTTCTTTATATTTTTTTTACTGCACAGTGATACAGGCATCCTCTACTTAAGCAGACTGAAGAAACTACAGTTTTTTAGCTCTCCCACCAAACATTGATGCAGAACTGCAGGTTAACCACAGAACTGAACTCCCTGAAACACATCAATGATAAACCTTCAAGCCAAAATAATTACTCAGAAATCAAATACATGATTTTTAGAGATAAAATAACCTTTCTTTTCTTTTTTTTTTTTTTACAGGTGGGGGAACAACTAGTTAAATGATACTGAGATCACAACATCCCTCGTACTTTCAAGATATTTTCTGTTTATTATAGTTTCTCCCAGCGCACTCACTTCCAGTAAAACTCACCAATGCCCAGTGGTATGTGGCACAACAACCTGCCTAATCTGCACTGGACTTACACCTCGGGCTCCTCTTGACCTGCTGGGGAAAGGAGTGCAGACAGACTATCATTCTAGAGAAACAAAAGACAGCAGTAAGGAGGTGGAGGTCCTGGCAAGAGCAAAGCCAAGATACACAGAGGAAATATTTGTTTCAACAGATGCAATTCTTCAAATTATACAGTGAGGGTGCAGTCAGAGGAGACAAGCTGAGCAAGCTACTACTCTGCCCTCCAAACCCCTCTCCTGCCACTTCCTTCCCACCAGCAGCTGTGCACTAGCCCTTTGGTGAGTCAGCTGAGCTCCATAAACCATCACAACATCATTTCCACAAAAAAAAAGAGCAGGTAGCTTTGATGTCAGAATGGACTGATTCATTTGCAAACTGAGCAGAAAACTAAAGCACAGGAAAGGATCACATCGGGGTGGGAACAAGGGAATTAGGACATCCCCTTTGGTAGCAGCAAGAACCTGGGTTAGCAAAACAGCTGAGCTGATCTCAGCTGTCAAGGTACATGAAAATAATCCCCCAAAGCACACTTAGTCAAGGTGTCCAGGAAAAGGCTACAGAACTGTCACATAAAAAGGCATTTTTTTTAAGCACTTGTATCCTCATGTTCAGGAAGGAAAAGAATCTAAGACGGTATTTCGTTATTTGTAGGAGAGCTGCCAATGTAGCAAGAACGTATTGCCTAAGGTCACACTTCATGTGAGCAGATACCCTGGGTGTGAGAACAGCATCCATTTTCATCTGGCAATGAAGATGTTTTTTCCTAATTCACGGTATAATTAAAACCCAACCAAATCATAGTACATTAATCACAAGAGACTTCCCTTGTCCTTCATGGCAGCTCTTTACATTTGTCATAAAATCCCCGAAAAATCCAGAAATGACACCCATGAGGATAGTTAACAAGACTAACCTCATCTCAGCAGTACTATCTTTTGGTACATCCTCTCTGCAGAGAGGAAAGAGCTGCTCTGAATGCCCTCAGTCTCCCCTGAGCAAGCCCAGGGACTCAGTGCCTAATGAGTGCCTGTGAATAATCCTCCCCCTCACTGCGACCCTACCTGTACTCAACATTGTCTACACACAGGTGACCAGAAAACATTTCTCTACTGCCTGACAAAAAGGATTTTTCTGAATGCAGAAAAGCTTCAGTCTTGCACAATTTCCACACCAGGAAGAATGTGCAGCCCACAGTTTACTGCATCTCCTTGTCCGGCAAAGTACTATGATTATACCAATACCAAATATTTCTCTCCTGAGCTACGAAACAGCAAGCACAACCAGATGATGCACTCAAACAATGACTCATTTGTCAGCAGCCCTCATTGCTGCAGAACGGTCACCTGTAACACTATCCTGGCAGCCAAACCAGGACAAGGATGATGAGCATTTTCTGCCCTCTTTCCCTATATAAGCAACATAACAGGGCCACACTGTTTCACCAGGGCATTTGAAACAGCTACAGAGGATTTAACAGCAAAGACTCCTTGACTTCTACCTACAGAGGCAGAATTTATATAGAAAACTGCATACAAGCTGTTTTCTCTACAGTTTCATACTTAAAATGGATTGCTCTGCATAACAGAAACCAAGAATAAGACAGACCAACTGATTCATGAGACGAAGGCATAAATCCTCATCAAGAGCACTTCTGAAGTTGGCACAAATTAAAAACGCAAAGGTTAGTTAAGGGGACATTTCTGCTTTTCATCACCTCTAGCTACAAAGCCAGTTAATGCCAGTTTATGAGGTTAATGTCCACCCTGACCTGCACACCTTTATTCAGTGCCCCTCACACTGGCCAAGGCAAGTGCTCCCAGGGCTGCCCTACGGGTGAGTCTGCAGCGTAACACCGTGAACATTTTCAGCACCATAATTAAGGAGGCACTTAAACTAGAGCTTGTGAAATCGGGAGGAATGAGCCTCTTCCAATGAGTTCTGCATCCTGGGACGTTGCAACACCGGACGATGCTAAGTTCCTAGAAAGTTGTCTAGGATATTTGTCAGCTACAGTATCGGTGATTCATCACTCTGTCCCTAGAGTGAGATTACTACCATGAGCAGGAATTCCTTCAAGATCAACCACCCTATTTTTCGGTCAGAAGGTCATCATCAGCCATGCACTCTCCTAATGCCTTCAGCTGAAGTTTTATTCCACTTGCTGTTTAAGAGAATTCTGCAAACTATAGTTTAGGCAATATTGCAGCCAGGGAGCGCAGGAGAAACTGGTAAGACTTTGACACTTAAAATATCATTAACTGCACCCACTCTTGGAGATTAACTGAGTTTTATAATTGAAGAGAAAGTTGATTAATAGTTCTGTAATTACACAACTGGTATTTTTAGGCTCCAATCGTGTGTCACTTAAGCACATGCATAATTTAACCTATTCAGGTGACTGAAGTTATGCCTGACTGAATACTTGTGGGACCGCAGCAGCCACAGGGACAGGCTTTGAGAGGGAGCTGAGCTTTTTGAGACTGGCTCTAGCCACAGATGAGTACATGGCACTAGGCTTACCACACAAAGCCAATATACATGCAATTTTAACTCTGTTGTACATCAGCACGACCCACTTTGAACCTGGTCACATGGCTGCTGTGCTGAGCTCTATCAGACACATCAGCAGAATGCATGCAGCTTTGCTCTCTCCAAAGGGACAGGTTCAGCTTCTTGAGTTAAAGAGGAACGGAAAGAGCACTAAAAAACAAACAAGCACCATGTTAAGAACATGGGGCAAAAAAAAAAATCTAGCTATATTTTGTTATGAGAGACAAGTTACCAGCAACGAATTGTTTGCCAACAGAAATAAATTGATGGGAGGCATCAAACTCATCTCAATGCAGCTCATTTCCCAAAGACAGACTGCACCACAGTGTATCTGGTAAAAAAGTTACCTTACACCTGGTAGCACACACTCAGAAAAGGTCAAGAAAAACATCCTCTGTAAACAAGAATTTAGACACAAAAGTATTCATGCATAGCTACTCTGACTGCAGCACAACTAGAAAGGTCTGCAACGCAATTTGGTTTCTACTTTAAAGAGGCCCCAGAACCTGACTCGTGGTGGCACAGCTCCATCCACACCTGCACACCAGGCTGTGAGCCTTAAAAAACCCTCATGGGGAGCAGGTGATACCCACAGTAATCCAACACTTACTAATATGATGGCAAAAGTCAACTCTCAAGCACCTCAGAGCAAGCTTCCAAACCAGCTTCACAGCTCATGCCAAGTTCAGGGTGTCACAATCCCATTTTCCTAAGCCTCTGCACATGATCCCACCCTCTCGTACCGGCAGCAGCATTTATGTAATCACATGGAGAGCCAATTCAGGGAAATGACCAACAAAGTAATTAAACCTCAGGAAAAAAAAGGAGGTGATTAAACGTTTATTCAGTTCAGATTCCCAAAACAGTGACTGAGCGGAAAAAGAAGCACAAAAGGACAAGTGGAAGGGTGACAGCCAGGGCTTAGATGAGTTCAGACTGGATTACAACCACACCTTCAAGAAGAGTTTGGGCAGATTTGGGAGTGGCCAGTAAAGATGCTATGGACTTGAGCATCAACCCTGCCCCGTACGTGAGATTATTACCCTGCAACACACACATCCACACCTCAGACGCTCCAGGTCAATCTTGGGAATTATACTGTCAATAAAGTGAGTAATAATGGGAAATCCTGTATTGTAAAGTAACACTACTTCTGAAAGCTCCCAGCCTAGAAATTTTTAGGCAATAAGTGCTTGTGAAATACAGCAACTAGAAATTCATTTGCAGAAGGCACCAATGTAAACTTATTAGAATAAGAACTGTCAGCCAGGGACATCTTGCAAAATTGGAGCAGCACAAATCAGGGGACTACAAAGTGAAAACATAGTTTCTGTTCCTCTTTTAGCAAAGGTGACAAGAATGGAGTAGATAAGATTAAGAAAATAAGTACCTCTTGTGGGTAGAGGTAAGTGGGAATAATGCACAGAACAAAGGCTGGTATTCAGTTGCAACAACCATTGTGTTAAGACCAACTGAGCTGTAACAGAGTCTTTCCCAGGCTTTGAGGATTACAGAGTTATATTATGCTGAAAGACTGAACACCTAGATTAAATTAATTTAGAGCTGTAACTGAGAAAGTATTCTCAAGCAGGAATGCATTAGTGTAGGATAGCAAAGATACACTGCAGTAATCACCAAAAAGCGTTGTCAGTGAAAAAAGAAAAACAAAATTAAAAATCAACAAACCAGAACTTAATAGAAATACACCAGTTCTCGGCACCTCAAGCTTCTTTTTTTTTTCTTTAAATCTCATCTGATTAGCAGTAAACAGTTAAAGGCAGAATCCAATAGCACTGGGAAACATTCACACCAGGGTTTGGGATTCATGACTAGGAAGGAAAAAGCCTGACCAGGCTGCCACAGAGCCTGAAGTAGCTCCACAGCTCTCCCACACAGACAGAGGCCTTTCCAAACTGTTGCTAATAAAATTACTAGCAGTAACTGTAGACACTGGTAGGATTCACGAGTGTAATCTTCAGGCATAGAAAAACTACGTGTACACATCCACCTGTACTCTTTAGAACTGTGCATTAACCACTTATGCACTCCTTGCAAAACACAATGTGCATTTAAACACAACGAGCACGTCATGTTGGACTGCACCTGCATGTGAACCAGTGATCTCTGTGGACAGGCTAAAGATGAAGCAGCAATAAAGCTTCGCAGAGGGCTTACAAAGCTGTTTCTGAAGTTGGATCGCTTCCTGAACACATCAGTTGTCAAATTGCACACAGAGTACCAACTTTATTACTGAATCAGCCTGCAAAATTCCATTTCTTGCAGCTGTAGAAAACCAACAGATGTGCTAGCACACACATCACATGCCATCCTCCTTCATCTGAAATCAAATGAAATAAAGATGGGTTGAGCTATACCAACTCAGCGGCTGCACATTTGTCAGACACAGAAAGTGCAAACATTTCGACAACTGTGACAACAGAAAACGCATGAAACAGCTTGAGTTTGAATGTGTTTGTAAGAGTCTTCAGGAAAAGAAACATATTGCTCTTAACAATGGAAGCATTAAATAATAACTTTTATTTTTTCTAAAAATTCCCAAATTCCCAAAATTAAGGTTTAATCCAAGCCTACCACCTCAGTAACATCTGAACTTTCCCTTAGTTAAACGGAAAAAAACCCACATAACTTCTAAACCAAGATCGAGCCATTTTAATGTGCTGTCAGTTTGTTACTATACTTTAAAAACTCTCCTTGGCAATCAACCACTACATTTATCTTACAGATTACTCCTACAACAGCCTCGTACCATATGTTGTCACACCGTTTTCCACATTTAAATATTTCAGTTCTTTCATAACAGAGCTTTTTGGAACTATCAGCACCACAATCAGCACCACAGTTGGTTTTATCCCTGTATTTCCCATACATTTAGAACACTTTTTGCCCAATTCTTGGCAAGGGAAAAAAATGATACAGTTAAGAATAACATTATTTATCCCAATTGATTTTTTTTTATATATTTTATTGTCCCATCAGAAGTTCACTGGCCTTTCCTTCTTGGAAAGAACTGAGGGGTAAGAAATTTCTTCTGCTCACCTAACAGCGATTAGGGAACCTGCGTTGTCCCTGTTTCCATGCAAGAATTACAGCAGCTGGAGAGGAAAACAAGCCCAAGCTGCGCTGTGGTTCCAGCAAACCCATTAGTTAAAGGAAGTGGCTCATGCCCCTGCTTTAAAACAACTCCCATCCAACTCACATGGTAAGTAAAACATAGGTGTAAAGAAGGCTGCATAAACCTCACCGGTCCTCAAAGAAATAGCACTCCCTTCACCAGTGCAATGGCTGTGATGGTGACTGGTCTCTGAAGCCCGTCTGCTGGGCTCTGTGGGCCCATCCAGTCAGACACCAGAGCTGGGGGTGCCACACAGCACTGGTCTGATGACCGGCTGCTACCCAACAGACCCATCACCTCCGCACATCCTGCTTCTCCCGCACAGCAGCACTGGTGCCCAGCTCATCCTGTACCGAGCCACCTCAGGAAGCAAAGCTTGCCAATACAAAGGTTTCAGGGGTTTACTTTTTCTGCTCTTTTATTACATTAGCCTTCTATTACTTGAAATACAAACCCACCTACAAAGCAAGTAAAAGAAAAGCTAAGCTAAAATAACAGAAATCAAGGATAAGACAGACCATTTTTGGTATAGGTTGTTTCACAATATATTAGCATGACACGATTACCTGTACACTCTCATTACGTGTGCAAAAGAGATTGAATTAAATCAAATAAAGGAAAACAACAAGATTGCAGAGAATCTAATACAGATGAGAAAAGGTTTCAGGCCAGGGAAAACAAAAAAGCACGCAACAAACTAAGTTTTACCACAGGTCAAGCCAGTATCACTGACTACTTTTTGTAGAAATAATGAAATACAGAGAGTCATTTGTCAAGAGGCCACTGCCACTTGCCTGTGTCAGAGGTAGGAAGTGGCATTATCTTTACTAATCACCTAAGTATCTTATCCAAATACACACATAAAGTGAGATTATTCAGTAATTCATCTGTTGAAAAGCCAGCTGCTGGAACTTCAACCAGTGAAGTTAAATGCACCAAGACAGAATCATTCACGTTAGAAACAAGAAACACCACCTCAAAAGACAAAACTTCGATTCTGGGAAACACACACATCGATTTTATTGTCAGTTTGCCTTTTAAAGAGTGGAGACAAAGAAACAGAACTAGTGTTACTTGTCTCAGCAAATTAACGTGGCGTGCAGATACAGGGGCCAAAGTAGACATGGTTAAAGGAAATGAGGGATTCCAACAGAAACAAATATCTGTTAAAAAAAAAGGACAAAGATACATTTTTCAGGTTAAGCATATTGGCACGAGAAGTATAACTTCATTGTCCTGATTTTCCAAAGCCTAAGCCACAATTTCAAAATTCAACCCAATGTCTTTGAAGACTGGAACGTGGGCTTGTTTCAGACAATACGCTGACAATATCAGAAGCTTAGCACAAGTGTCACTGTTAGTGTAACTACGTATTAAGCTCCTAATTAGGCTAAACGGGGTCTTTCTGGGAAAGAAAATGAAACTTACTATGGAAAATCCTGACAAGTACACGAATTGTAGACTATAAAAGCATCCCCCTCCATTCACACACACTTTTTGACAAGTCCTCGCTGTGATTTATTTGCAACATTACTGGTATAAAAGCAACAAACCCTATTCTGTCAGCATCCATTAAGTTTAAAACAATATTTGTTACTTTAGGAAACACTCATCTGGCACGACTGTCTGCAAGGAGAGACCAGTTAAAAGAAGTGCACCTCATGAAGGGACATGAAAGAGAAGCAAGAAAAGTTTGGGTGTTGGTGCAAAGCTTCCAGGAAAGGGAAACACAGCAAGTGGTAATGATAACTAAAAGAAAAAGAGGAGTTTGGATTGCTGCAGCCTACCCCCAGCTGAGCAGAGAAAGCAGGGCTGATGTGATAAGACAAAAGCATAAGGCTAGAGTTACCACTGAGCCTGAAGGGACAAGAAAAGAAGTGAAAGTTTAAAACACAATGCCTGTCTCCAAGATAATCCACATGGGGAGGCAGATGATCTGATAGAGCATACTTAAAGATAAGCAGATAACTAAAATGCAAGGTGATGTTTCAAGGTGCCTTTGCACAACAAGTGAAAATCACCCTTCCACCCCTGAGCTCAAGCAAGTAATACATCAAGAAACTAAGCTACAAGCACTCCAAACCCAGCCTAAACAGTTCCACAAGCACAAACGTCTTTTTTTCCCCCCACTTTAGATAGCAAAGTCGAGAACGGCCTCACACCAAAAGGTACGAAGGACGATCTAGCAGACACTTATTTCACCCACACAGACACGTTGAAAAAAAGGACTGAACTCCCAGAATTGCCACACTGAACAACTCCCTCTTTAGAATAATTCTTGATTTAACATTGGACACTGTCCAGCAACTCTTCAAAATTGCTAAATGCTCATGGGGCAGCTGGAAAATTTGTAGCAAAAGTGAACTTGCATAGAACACCCTATATTGAACTAAGGCAAAACACCTATCAAACAGGAGTTTCAAAATATTTGATTAACACATAGTAAGTGTAAACACGTTATAAGGCCAGCAAAATTGCTGAGCCACTATCAGTTCATAAATCTGCAATGGTCAAAACGAATCTGTACATTTCTAAGCTGTGTCTGTGCCAACAATACACCAGAACTACAAAAAAAACCCCCAAAAACACAAAAAGAACCCAAACCAACACCACTGCCCCCCCAAAAAACGCTGAAAGTAACTACTTCAGTTGAGAAAAGCAGGTGTCACACAAGTGGGGGTGTCAGGTACTCTTTCAAGTCAGAACAGAAGGTTGCACTTTCAGCTTCTTCCCAGAAAAGTGCTGGATTTGCAGATTCTAGAAAAAGACAGCCCACATTTTGACACAGTTCACAGATACAGTCAGAAATAGAAGATTCACGGGTATGAACGCCTGTGGTTTGAACCGTGAACTAAACCATCTTTACTTTAAGTGAAATAAAGCATCAGAAGAGAAGTTGAAGCAGACTGGTGAAATCCACAGATTTACACTCCGCGCTTAGATTTTCAAAATTAATTGAAAGCACTTGATGTGACGGCTCACTCTAAATTCTGTAAATACCAATTAAGGAATAAACTTCTAGAACCGATTAGTGGCCAGAAGGATCTGGCATTAGAAGTGTGTTCTCTTTTGTGAGGGTTAGACAACGGGTAGAAGTTGGGAAATAAAGGAAATACGAAGAAAGGTGAGAAGGGAAGCGCAGCTGCACCCCAGAAAAATTCACAGCCCAGCGTATGAGCTCTGGTGGGGAAAGGGGAAGGGTTTCTGGTGGAAAGGAATCCCACCACCACACTGAAGGATGCTGCTCGTGTTTCCAAGCAGCCGGGGAAGCAGGATGCGCGCGGGCGCTGAGGGGGGAGCGAGACCGGGGGCGCTGAGGGGGGAGCGAGACCCGGACGCCCCCGGTCTCGCTCCCCCCCTCAACGCCCGCGCCCTCCGCTTCCGGCCGGGGGTGACAGCGCGGCCGCTGCCGCCTCGCGGGCGGGGGAGCAACAGCCGCAGCTCGGAGCTCCACGGGGCGGCCGCGCCCCGCGCAGCCGGCGGGGACCGGTCAGAGCCGGCGCAGCGCACGCGTCCCCCCCCCCCTCTCCTTCCCCTCCTCTCCTCACCATTCTCCTCAGAGCCGCGCCGGGTCTCGGCGCCGCCTCTGGTTCTCCTCGCGCCGGGCAGCTCCCGCTCGTGGTTCGGCGTCGGCGGCGTCGGCGGGGCCAGTCTCCATCTATCGGGGCTGGGCTCGGCTGCGGCGCGGGGCTGCTGGGTGGGGAGAAGCCGTGCGAGGGCAGCGCTCCGGGGGCGGAGGGAAGAGCGGGGCGAGGAGGAGGAAAGCGCTGCCTCGACTCCGCAGCGGGACCCAGCGCTGGCGGCGGCCTCGGCCCGGCGGCTCCTTCTCATAATTGTGCGACTCGGCCGGCGGAGCGCAGCGGCGCTGCCGCGTCAGCTCGCACCGCCCCCGGGAGGAGGGGGCGCCGCAGCGGCGCTGCCCGCGCGCGGCTCCCGCAGAGCCCTGAGGGCAAGGGAGGGGAGCGCTGCCCGAGCGCGGGAGGACACGGCATCGCGGGATGCCCTGAGTTGGAAGGGACCCACAAGGATCACTTGAGTCCCTGCACAGCACAACCCCAACATTCACACCGCGTGTCTGAGGGCATTGTCTAAACGCTTCTGGAATATTGTCAGGCTGCGACTGCTTCCCCGGGGAGCTGTTCCAGTGCTCCAGCACCCTCTGGGTGAAGAACCTTTCCCCAGTGTCCAACGTAACCCTCCCCTGGCACATCTTCCTGTCATTCCCTCTGGTCCTGTCCTTGGTCACCAGAGAGGAGAGCTCAGCGCCTGCTTCTCCTCCCTCCCTTGTGAGGAAGCACTGAAGGGCTATGAGGTCCCTCCTCAGTCTCCTCCAGGCTGAACAGACCAAGTGACTTCATCCTCTCCTTGTATGATGTCTCCTCTAGACCCTTCACCAGCTTTGTGGCCTCCTCTGGACACACTCCAGTAGCTCAATGTCCTTTTTACACCACGGCACCCAAAGCTGTACTCAGCACTCGAGGTGGGGCCTCACCAGCACAGAGCAGAGCAGGACATGTCCCTCCCTCACCCAGCTGTGATGCGGTGCTGGATGCACCCTGGGACATGGTTGACCCTCTTGGCTGCCAGGGCACTGTTGGCTCGTGTTCAACTTGAGAGGCATTGAAAACAGAGCTTTCTGGGGCAGCTTCCAGCCTGACTGGGAACACATGGTTCAGAGGAGGAAGCTCTGATCCAGAGATCTCGTCTCACTGTAAAAGCTCCCACCTCAGCACCAGCTTCCTGAGGCGCTGTGGTGGTGCAGCTCAAGCCTGGGCTTGGAAGAAGTTCCCCACAGCGAGGGTGGGGAGGCCCTGGCACAGGTTGCCCAGGGAAGCTGTGGCTGTCCCATCCCTGGAGGTGTTCAAGGCCAGGTTGGGTGGGGCCTTGAGCAGCCTGGCCTGGTGGGAGGTGTCCCTGCCCGTGGCAGGGAGTTGGAATTGGATGGGCTTTAAGGTCCCTTCCAACCCAACCCAATGTATGATTCCCCACCAACACCACATCCCCTCAGCAGCTCTGCAGGTATCCCGGCTTTGGGAAACCACAGGGAGCTGTGCCTCGAGAAAGTGACCTGGCATTATCCAGCCCTTAAACTACACAACAGGGAACAGCGGGAATTGTTTGAGCTTTTCTTTCTGGCCACGCTCACGGGTGGAAGTGCCACCATAAGCACGTTTTGTAATGGCCTGAGCAGAACTAGAGGAAAGTTCATTTTGGAGGGAGAAAGGAGGATGCATTTCTTCCACTTTAATCAACTCAGTTTAGATTAGGAACTGCCCAGGGCAGGAACTTTGACTTCTTTTGTCAGCAAAACTTGAGAATCAATATTGCTAATAAAAAGTCTCGTCCGCAATTCCCGCTACACTTTTCAGTATTTATCTTTTGCAACAAATTATGCTGGAACAAACCGCATTTCTGAGGGAAGAAAAAGTGATTAATTAAGTTTGGCTCAAATTATTGGTATTCCCTAAATATGAAAAATTAAGATTTCCTAGAAAAATCTCTCCTCCAAAATGTATGACTAATATTACTGTTAAACCATTAATTTTCGTTAAGACATAGGGAGTCAGATAGCTCAGCATTTCCTTTGCAATAGGAACATGATTAAAAAATGAGTTAAATCTAGTTCAAAGGTCCTGGTAGGATTTCTAAAATACCATAGCCACACAAGAGCAGCAGTTTTGTATAAACTAAACCAGAACATGCGAATTCATTATAAAACTTTGATTTTCATTATCGGGCCTTATCATCTGCCTGTGCTGCTGTGACAGTTTGCTGAACCAGGTATATCCCTCTCCCCAGTTTAAACTGAACAGCAGATTTCAAGCTACAGAAGGCCCTCACATTAGCAGTCACCCAGCAGGGCAAGTCCCACAGTAAATTCTGGCAGCTGAAACTGTTTGCTGTGAGCAATAGGCACGAATTTGATAAGACCCACAGAGCTGTGGGTGTTCAGCTCCACATCAGGGCGTCACTGCGAGGAGTTCCTCAGATCCTAATGCTTGTTTTTAGTTAACTTCAGAAGAATTTGTGCTATCTTACAAAGCCATGAATACTGGACTCCTAGGATTCCTAATTTTCATAGAATAGGCAGATTAGGCGTTTCCAGGGAAAACTTAAATTAGTTCTGAGTACAAGATCTCACAACTAACAAGCTAAAATCACTCTCTTACTGCAGGAGAAATCCCAAGCCTGTTTTCACCCGGATTCCCATGTGCCAGTGCTAATTTTTGGCTTATGGATCAGGAACAGAAGGAGCAGTGGAAGCCCAGAAGGATTTTCTGGAGATGGTTCAAAAACTTTCCAAAGGAAAACAGAGAAAATGGGAAATTTCTGAATTCTTCAACTAACACTATAAAAGCCTTTCTGAAACGACCACATTCCTGCTTCCTCCCTTCCTTTTCCCCTTTCTAGTTAATTAATCTTAACCTCCTCACATCCCACTAGAAGTTAATGAGCAGTTTCTTCTATGACTATGTCCTTCATCACATTTCACAGCAATATTTGGGTGATGCTGACTTGATTCTCATCGTTATCATGTTCACCGCTAAGTTTAGTGTCTGTAAATCCAAGAGGAGCAAGGGACTTTGGAAAAAGTAGCTGGAGGCCAGCCTGGGCATGAGACTTCCCATTGTTTTAGGAGAACATGCTTGAGGTGAGGAATTTTCCATGCCTTTTTTTTTTCTTGTTGATCCTGCAAAACTGTGAAGAGATTGACATCAAATTATTTGAGAGTTCAACTGTTTGTGATAAGCTTAGATGGAGAGACAGCACATTGTTTCACTGGAACAGCTTGTGAAGAAAATGAAGGGAAAATGAGTCATCATCATCCTCTCTGCCTCGCTGTGTCTGGGGGAACGTTACCCTTCAGAAAGAGCGTTGTGAAGTGGGGGCAGGATATAGCGCCGCAGTGGAATACATCACTTCCATGACCTGGGAGTGATGCCACGTGGAGTAAGGAACGTGACATGATTTGAGCCTAAGCTAGCAGCCTCAGTCATCCAAAAAGAGTGAAATCTTTATGTTCAGATGCTAAACCTTGTTTTCATTGCCATAACTCAACATTAGAGGGCCAAGCAGTAGGATAAATATTTGCTTCTTGTCATCCTAAGGTTTCCTTCCAACCCTGCCAACAGTCAGGTCAAAATTCTTCTGATATCTTCTTCTAAATCAACATCTGTCAGCTATGAATTAGCAGGAAATATTTGAAGCATTATTTTATACCTTAGTGCATTTAAGGACCTTTAACCCGAAGCAAGCTTCTGTTATCTAAAATAGAATATAACTGGTTTCAACAAAACTCCTTTGGCTATGTGGTTCTCGTATCTCAATTTTATATCTGAAAGCAAACTATCAGTCTGTCACTGGCACTTTATGGCAAGTGATTATTTGTTATGTAATCACCACCAGAAGTAGTAAAATTTGTGATGTCAGCCTCAATAGGTTTTACTTTGCATTAAACCAGCTGTAACTTGATCTTACTGCAATAAGTGCTAAAGGATTACAAGAAACCTCCCCAAGGAAGCCCTTATCTCCATATTGCAATACCCAGTAGCCACGATGAGACTGTTCGATTGCTCATTCACCCTCACGCAGATGAAATACTGACTCTTGCACAGAAAGAAAAAAATTTAAAATATAGCTTTCCTTTTTATGGGAAAGGAAAGGAGGAGTTACCCTAGGAAAAAAGTAATCTGGTTTTAACCTTTTTGTTTGACTCTCTAAAAAATTTGACCACGGATACGCTCTGATGTTCTGCAGCTGTTTTTAAAGCTGTTGGAAATACGTGCTGGGATTCATATAGTTAAAGCAGATGCAAATGCCAACTGATAAGGAGTTAATATCCTACTCAAGGTCAAAGAGATTCTGCGTAGAAACCATTTTTGTCCCTCACCTTTGGCAGAAAAGAGGTTATATTGGTTCACTTTTCTTATTCTTTTAACAAGGGTGAACTCCCCCAAACCCTTACTTTTTTTTTATTTGCCACAGGTTTGTCCATTCCTGACCTACCTTGGTGAACCAGCTGTTCAGCTACTGCTAAAGTGGTAACTCACCTGTTTGTATTCTGACTGCTACTCCTGAACACCAAAGGTACTTATTTTTTCAACACGAAAATTTAAAATTTGCCAAGTAAACCAAAAAAAGTGTAGGATGACAGAGGTTCCTGGGATCTGTGAGTCCTCTCCATTATTTATGAAGGGGGTTTCTAGTGCTGAAGTTGCTGAGTTTTTGCGAAAGTATTTTGCCCAATACCTCCCAGATAATGCACCCAACAGCATTACAAACCCACAACTTTTGAGCAATTCAAAACATGCTATTTCAAAATAGGAAATCTAAGCAAAACGGAGCAGTTTTGTTTCCATTGAAGCCAGGGAAAACGAAACTAAAAAAAGGTGCAGCTTCCTGGGTTTTAAACTATTTAGAAACATTGGTTACTTTGTCGGTATGTGGTACTTCCAAGAGTTACACACCTTCTTCTGAAAAGGTCCCAAAAGTTAAGTAATATTTTTGCACTATGCCAAGATTCTTCAGAACCAAAAAGTAGTTTGAGCGATGTGTTAGCTTTAACAGCTGAGAGAATAGGGATTCCCTCAAAGGAAGTGCATTAGCTGTACATTCAAAAAAAGTAGGTCATAAAATGTAGGGCAAATTCAAGATATAACTGGAGGAAAATAATACACAAAGTTAATTTTGCATATTTAATAGTCAGAAAACAAATGATGCCCTGTAGCTGATTTAGACTCCAGTCTCACAAGCAATGTGTGTATTTAGTAACAGAACTGCTCATGTATTAAAATAGCCAAAATAGTATTGACATCTCACTGTACAAAGTGATTATAACAAGGGAACACAGAGGTAGCAAGTCTTTAGAGATGAGAGCACTGATTTGGTGTCACCTGAATGCCACCTGTGCAGTCCAGCTCCCTTCAAACCATCAGACCCATCCCAAAAGCATGAGGCTGTTCTCACTGCATGGAGCTTGTGAACTGAGGGCTGGGGTAGTATTTCACTTACAAAGTCGCCCATTTACTTGGCAATGCAGATGCAGGGAAAGATATGTGAGGCTTTGCAGCTTTTCAATGCTTTTGCATTTTCCTGGGCCTGCCAAATCACCACCAACTCGGCGAGGATTGCAGCCTGGGGTTTTCCGATGGCAGTGCTAAAGGGCCACTGACCTAAAGCACCAAGCACAGTGCAGAACCAGTTGCTCAGGTCTGGCTTTGTGGCGTGACTTGTCACAGCCAAATTAGGCAAACGAGAGTGGGAGTTCTCCACTTTTAAAACCTGCAGCAAAGATATTTCACATATTAATAGGCAGTCATTAATTAATGAGGTGATTAAATTGAGCTTAGTTTGGAATGTGTGATTTTGCCTTTGATGCACTCTGTCAGTGTACAAAAAAAGATGTACTGCCCAACCCATCATCTGAAGTATAACGTAAGCATACCCTGGATTTGGGAATATGATACATTATTTACTGCTCCGAAAACAGCGTTTGAGAGCTTAACCAACACAGGTGAAGTCTTGCACAAAACTGCCAAGGGTGTGCCTCCCAGTTTCCCCATTGACATGTGCAAAACCTGTAGCTGCCAGGAAGCCTGGGCGGGCATTTACACCCCAATGATGACCCTTTGCAAGATTTTATCAGTGCTTGCCTTTCAAAAAAATAACTAAAGCGACTTTATGTCAGTTTTGCTCCTTCTGAACTTTCTGCCCCCATAGTTTTTATAGGATTTTGGAAAGCTGCTCTCTGAAAATTGCTCCTGCTGCAGTCTTCAGGCTTCCAAGTTCTTGTTTTGAGTTTTGGTTCGTTAGCAGCCGAGGTGGTGAGGGGGCCTTTGTGTGGAGGGGCTCCGTGTGCAAGAGGGAGAGGTGCAGTTTCTCCTTCAGCGCCTGCGCTGCCGGAGGAGCCGCTTCTCCCTGCAGCCCCATCGGGCAATGCCAGAGCAGAGCAACAGCCTAAAATTCCTTTGGAAGGACAGGGCAGCAGGTCAAACCAGCTGCTTCCTCAATTTTAGAAACTGGGGAGAAGTTCACAGGTATTGTTACAGAGCTGTTTTCTTGATTTTATCTTTGAAATCCAGGGATGGGTAACTCATAATCAAAAGGTAAAATCTTAGGTGAGCCTATACAGGACTGGTCTGAATCGTTCAACTTTGAATCCTTATTTGACGGTGACCCCAGCAAAGGTGTCACTGTTGTCCTGCAGAGGCCTGTCCTTCCGTCTTTTAGAGAGGAAAGGCACCAACAGGCACACATTTGCTCTTTTTTTTCCATTGTTACTCTCATGTAAATTTACTATTAAAATTTATTTTTTAAATCAGCTACCAGAGAAATCAGTGTTTGCTAGTTTTCTGCCGTTAATTACCTTGAAGTCCACAAGGATGGATCAATTTCCCAGCATAGCCTTCCTCACCTTTTGAAATAAATATGAATTAAAAAGACCCCACTCTTCTCCTGACTCTGATAGGGACACATCACAACAAAGCTTGAAATTAAAGTAACCGAGCTACTGTTGAACTTTTCAGTGCACCACTGCGTGCTGTATTTCCCCGTGTTCCCGAGCAGGTACAATTGAGAAGTTGATCTATTCTGGTAGCCTTTCTGCCAAACCAGAGTCAGCACGAGCACCTTTCAGCCTCTGATGAACTGTAAAATCTTCCTTTGCTGTTTTTGGTTTTCAAATGCGAGCCAGCGTGTTGTGCCAACATTTGTGCAACCCCAGAAAGTCCCTGGGACTAAAACACAGATAAGGATGTGCAGAAAAAAAGCTTTTAATTTACTGTTAGTGGTGGATTGTGCTGGTGGGAATGACAGCTGTGTTTGTTTAAATGGAGTCCAAAAGAATGAACCTCCTCACAAATGCTGGTCTCCATAGTGGAGCAGAGGAGGCAGGTATTACTGCCAAGAGAATGCAATGTGGAAAGATGCTTCAAGACATGCTGGTATTGCCCCAGATAGGAAAGAGGAGGAAAGAAAGGGGGCAAGCACGTGCAGGAGCAAGGAGAGGGAAGGAAAACCAGACAGCAGAATGCTTGTGAGCAGCTCCTGAGAAAAAGTTGAAAGAGGGATCTTTCATCTAAACAGTTTCTTGGTTAAAAGGCCTTTGAGATGCAAGCAAAAAACATATTCTCAGCTATTTGATGCTCTCTGTGTTCAAAGGAACAGGATCTTGCACATTCCACTTAAATAAGAGGGATTCCAGAGATACCTGAGCCCCCATCATCAGGTGCTCTCAAGAACACAAAGCCTTGAACTTCAATCCCTCACTTCTGACTAAAGGGGTAACAGTCAGAGTTGCTCTCCTCCTTTCCTCAAAAATTACAAAGATAAATCATTCATGCAGTAAAATGAGCTCTATAGGCTGCTTGAAAACAAAACAATGCTTTAGCTTCTGGAAGCATTACAAATCCAAAGACAACTTTTAAATATGCTTAGTCTAGCAGTTTAGTAGAAATAAATTATTCCCAATGGAAATCAAACCCACATTGCAGTGATAAAGTTTGAGTTTTTCTATGAAGAAAAAAAATTCCAGATTATTCAAGCTGGAAAATGAACAGAAAAATGCCTTAATAATCAGAGCAATAGAGTTGAAATGCTCCCCTATAAATTGCCTTGTCCACTCCCCCCACGCAGCTCATAGCAGGCTGCCAGGCTTGTGTCCACTTATATTATGAGTATCTTCAAGGATGGAGACTCCATAACCTGCTCCAGTGTTTGACCACACTCCTAGTGAACAGCTTCCTCTCATATCTAAATGGAATTCTACGGTGAAGATTGGGCCAATCTAAACAGACAAGCACTTGATAGCTAATAAAGGTAACACCCCTCCTTGAAGAAAATGCCTCTCTTCTGCTTGCAATTTTAAAGCCTCTGAGATCTGACACGTCAGCAAAACTTCAACTGTCCCAGCCATAACAAAGGAATGCATAGGGAACAGACAGTAAAAAACAAGTCTGCCGAGTGCGGCCGCGCCTGTTCTTCCTAAAGCCTCTACTTTTTCAAGTAAGTAAATTAACAGAGCGTTTTGGACAGCGTTCTCCCAATGAAGCACTCAATTACTGTGACTCAATGTAACAGGAACCCCAAGTGTATGAGCAGAAGAGGCTTAAAAAAACCTTAAAAACATGTTACATGCAAACACACTATCACAGGGCCCTGGGATGTCTCAAGGATCACACAGCAAATGTATTCAGGTTTAGTTTCTTTTTCCCCTTCAGTTTCAGGACTGAGGCTTGGCTTTTTCTTGCTATTATGAAGCATTAACGGTTTTGCCCTGAAAATTCACAGTAAGAAAAAGACAAGTCAGAACAAAGCAATTACTCAACCTTTTCTTTTTCCAAGTAACATTTATTAACAACATTCTTGAAGTGATAACTTAAAAGTCATAAGGGGGCAGTTGTCAGTAAACATATAACGAAAAAGTAGTAAGATCTTATATTAAAGTATTACTAAAAAGGCTTTTAACAGTGTTTAGCCCAACCAAATTTAATATTAAACACATTCAAATTTTCTATGTGTTGCAATCAGTTCTATTAAACTCACAGAAACCTCACTTCAGTAGTCAATACTAACCTAATATTTATATAAAATTTCAAACTCCATTCTTAATTCTTGTAAACAAAGCACCTAAGCATCTGAAAGGAAAAAAAGTTAGTTTACATCCCATTAAACTGCAGCACACGTGTGTAAAACCCCAGGCATGATCAGGCACGGAGCACAATTCAGCACAGAACAAGACAGTTTCCACAGCCAGCTGCTGAATACACTTACGTTGCCAAAGGCCTTCTTTGTTTATGCTCACTCCTTTATCACTCATAGCGGAAAATTTAATAAATCCTTGATGCAGAAAATTTCAAAGAGAAAAAGGAGTCACATGACATAGATTTCTGACGCTGCTGAGGGCTTTGAGTAGTGCATGACTTTGAATGAGCTACGATTTCTTTATCTCTTTGAGGAATTTTCAGGAACTTCTCCATAAGTATTTAACTTTGGTTTGAAGGAGTGCTGTGTTCTGAGACTGTCAGTTCAAGCTTAAGTCCAGAAAGGCAAGAGGGACAACTATTAATGTATGAAAACTCTGTAATTTCTGTTTACTTAGGCAAGCTGCAAACAAAATGGTTATCCTACCAGTGCCAACTGGCACCACGGGCAATCTGTGAGAGAGGCAACAACCCATACTCAGGGCTGTCTGTCTGCTCCTGACTCTTGCAACAAAAGTTTAAATCTGATATAAATTATGTAAAGCAGCGAATTTGCAGTTAACTGCCAATACAGATTTACAATTGTCCTAATTAGCATACTGCCAAAGTAAATCGAGCTAAACTAGATCTAATCTGGTAAGTTTTCCTGAGCTGACACACCCCAAACGAACAGCAAATGTCTAGAGGTGACCTTCAGAGTAAGGCTGAGGCACCTTCGTGAGGCACTGCGGGAGAGCCAGCACTGCCACTGCCCAGCATGTGCTTATGCAGTCGTTCTCTCCGGGGTTCCTGAACCTGTACTGACCATAGGAATGACAGCCATGTAAGGAATAGGAAAAATGTTTTAACAACTACCTGACTTGAGCACTAAGTGAACTCAGTGCTTTCCTGCTGATGCCTTCTCCAATCTTCTTTGGTGTAAAGTGTTAGCATTACAGCTACACAACTCTTCTATGCCTAATCCCCCTCAATTTGCAGTTTCCTGAAAAAAAAAACAAGTCAAAGCTTCTAAATGCAAACTATTGACTTTAACTATTTCTCCTTCTCCAAGTCCTTAAAAGCTAGAACAGATTAAGATTAAACAAGTTAAACACATGCAATTGGCCTTAACTAACACAGGCACTACTACTAATCAAACCTGTTGTTTTGCCTATGAACTGCAAAGAATTTTCAAAAACACTTCTGTTTTTTCTTTTAAAAAGTATGGTGTAGATGCAAAAGCCTAAAAAAAAAAAAAGTCTTGTTTCCCTCCATCCCTTTGAGCTGATCCACAGTCAAATGAAGACCCCAAACACGGACCTATTCTCAACAGGCAGAAGAACCAGGGTTAACATTTCACCTCACTCCCTCAACGAGCACTTCTTGATCAAAAGCTCCCCAGCCCTTCAGAGTCTTGTTTGTCAGCTATTCCAGGAGCTGCACCTAAGTTTCCAGGACCACTGTGTAAGAACCTCTCCCCTTTTATGTTTTTGGAAATGCTTGGTGATATAAATGATGCGGAGACTCGCATCAAAGCTCAACAGTTTTCACTACTGAGGCACAAGCCAGTGACAATACCGAGCGGGGGGCTCACAACCCCAACTACCCTTGCCCTGTTATCTATTTTATGGCTCACACTGTACACAAACACACACGCTGTTTACTCAGTTTCTTGCAGCAATGGAACTAAAGTTCCGTTCCGTAGTTGCTACCAATCTTTGCATTCAAAATCAGGAAAGAAATCTTACAAAGGGTACTGTACTTTTTAAAATGAAACTTAACTATTCTTAATCAAACTTAAGGAAACATTTTATGCATCAAACTGATTTGGGCAAGAAACTTTTATAAAAAAATATACTGTATAGAAACACATTTGGAAAATTGCATAGAAAATATCCTTTTATTTAAAATGAAATAAGGCACGGTTTTACTAGCTATGGTTTGGCTGTAAAAATGCAAGTCTATTTTGATTGGTTTTATGTTATTAACAATATTTTCCATAAAAATATAGGTGCAGGAGTAAAAAAACCTTTTCCACAGAGTAGGAAATGCTCTATTGCAAAACTTCACCAAATTTACTGTAATTAATTTGTAGAAAATTTGAATACTATTTTAAAGCAGGATCCCACGTGTTATTGTCCTCCAAGCTGTTCACTGGCTGATGCTGTGTTTTCTTCATTTCCTGTGTAATCCAGGTGTTCCATCATCTAAATGTAAAAAGAAAAAAAGAAGAGATGGCTCTTTATGAAGTACTGCTTTTCCCCAAGTGGTCCAAAGCATTTGTTAGCTAAGAGAAATATAATTAAACATGTGTTAGAGTGCATTTCAGCAGCACACAGGTAGGAAGCCCTCTAGAGATCAGAAAAGTATTCAAGCAAAATAATCAAAGCTCTCTTAGCTAAAGCTTTCCACTACTAAAGCATTCTCTGACCAAGGATCCAAGTCCTCTACAGTAATTTAAACTTATGAGACAAAAAGTATCTCAACTATTAAACAGAGAACAAAAAAAATGACTGAGATTAAGCACATTTTTCAAAGGCATGGTTTGGAGAACTGGAAATGGAGCCTAGGATCCTAATATTTACAGGTATCAAGTAACAGCTTGAATAGAAAAGACCAGCTTTCTCTTTTCATGACAGTAAAAGCTGACTGTATTACAGTCAGTTTTTATTAACTGGATTGGCAACATTTCCTTGTAGATTTTCCTTTTATCTCGAAAAGGATAAAGGAAATGGAATTGTAGAGTCCCACAACAAGAAACAAACATGACCATTATATAGACTGATTAGGTCACCTGAGTAACACAAGACAATGCTGTATTTTCCCTGTCTGAAAAGCAGCCTGATTCCCTGCCCTTTGTTGTATTCCCAGAAGGATATGAAGGCTCTGTTTTCACCCCAGGACAAGGCACTGAGCACATTACAAAGGTGATACACACATGTGTTAGCATGACAAACTGAGACCCACAAACTCGAGGGCTTCAGAATTATTAAGCATAATTAAAAAGAGGCCAAGGAGTGGACATTTTTGACAGCTGGCAACCAGAGACAGAAGATACCCAAGCAGTAAAACTAACGCTGAAAACAGAACTTGTAAAGGCGTTCATCCACCCAGCATGGCAGGACTGTTAGGATAAGGGCATGAAACCCCACCTAGGTTCTTCCACGGTGGCACGTGCTGCCCAGCAGTAACAAGGCTCCCTCTCTTTCCACCACAGCTGCTCAGCCCATCAGTCCCAGGCTGGGCAGGCGATGAGGACAGGTCCTGGCACCCGCTGGAGCGTCCTTGGCAAGACAAAGCCAGGCTCCAACACTGCTGTGTCACAGGCCCTTCAGTGTGGTGTAATTCCACACGCAGGGCAGAGAGTGCAGTTCCATAAACTTCTCTCCTTTAGCCCTGACCCACCTCTGTGCCACAACCCTTCATGCCAACAGAGCTGCTTCACTGCAAGGTATACAAACACACCTTACTAAAAGCAGGCTTCCTTATGTATTTCCCGTCTGCGTGCCAAGCGGGAAGTTCAGGTGACAGTTCCAAGGCAGAAACAGGTGACTGGGACTTGGCTAAGACATCAACCTGACTAAAACCAGAAAATGTCTTTCACATCCCTCTCCATGTGCCAGAGTTAAGGCAGGCACTAGTCTTGCCAATGCAGCAAAGAGCTGAATTACAGCACCAGCACACACTCAGCCCAGCAGTGAGTACCAGGCTTCCGAGACAAGGAGAGTCTGGCATTCACTGCAGCGCAGCTGGAACCATCCCCCTGTGCTGTGACCAAAAACCCATGTCAAAAGTCACCCAAAGCAAAACACTCCCTACAATTACAGAAGTCAAACTGACATTTCGAATGAGGATTGAAGTATTTGTTTCCAGGGAAAAAATCTGAACAACAAAACACCACCACACAGTACCACATCACATCAACTAACGCCACGTGTCTGCCCTCACCCTAGGGAGGGGCATCTAACGGCTGGCATAGAGCAGGGAGTTCTGGAAAGCATCTTTGGAAAGTGTTCCCCTATTAAATTGAAAGGATGCTTCCAGAAGGAAGAATTAATGGTATTTGCAACAATTCAGTGTATCTCAAAGATTCTTCATTTAATCCTACAACACAAAATGTACTTAAGCTGAAGATGACACATATTTAAATTTCAAAGTCTCTGCTTAATATATCAGATATTTAAGTTAACTTTAAAATTAAAATGGCTAGTGGACCATAGAGGGTGTTTGGGGTTTTTGATATATGGAAAAGTTACAAGGCAAAAAACAAAACCCCAAATCTCCCCCCCCACGCCCCCATTTCTCATCTCTCCCCCATCTATAAGAGAAGCAGGATAGCCCACAACTTGAGGTTACAGACAACAGATGCCTTTCTAAAAGTTTAGGATTGCATGAAGCAGTTTTTCACAACTGCATCTCAGCTGTAGTTTCTCTCAGAATAACCCCATCCTCAAAGCCTCAGCAGAAGCTGCAGGAATCTTTCTGACAACCAGCAGAAATCTGCAGGCACTGTGCTAAAATCCTGGACCAAGCTGTTGTTTCGAGCCTGGAAAGAACCAAAGGAGTTGGATCGTGAGCTGATGAATATTCATCTCAATTCCTGACCATTTCTAAGGGGAAGTATGGGACGATAAGACAGCTTTGTAACTAAAATACTCTTATGTTTAACCTGTCTCCTAAGGTGGTGAACTATCAAAACCAATCACACAATGTAAAACACCACACACACAGAGCCAAACCAGAAATGGCAATAAAAGCTCCTACCTGTAAGAGTATACAGGCCCTGTGCACACACTTGCCTGCAAGATTCACTTTAATGATGCTGCACTCAGATAATTCCTAGCAATTTATATCTAGGACTAATTTTCAAGTATCTAAAAATGTGATTTAAAATGACATTACTAAGCAGCAGGTGCATGCTGTGTAACTTGCCAATGACAAATCAGTTGATTTATTATTTCAAAGAGAGATTATAAAGCTTGCTGAACACTTCAAATTGACAAATTCTAAAAAGCTGTGAGACCATTCTACGTAGAAGACTTTAAAGTTGCATTTTCCATGAAGTTACTAAATGAATTCATAGATTGTACTGATATAAACCCCCCAAATAGTATTTTTCAATTAAATCAATAACTGGAAATTAACTATTGAATTAGTTTTATGACACCCATAACGTATACCTGCATCAGTGATTCAGTAAACCTAGAAAAACCTTTATTATACACTTCACAGCAGCAACAGTGCCCATTTGGTGGTAGGAAAGCAGGTACATTACTCTCCCAAGAAATCCCTGTGCTTCAGTAAATAGTTAAAAAGTTTTCCTGTGCAGCAACTGATCACAGCTCAAGACTACTCCGTAAAAAAGCCACACAGCACAACCAGAATCAAGACTGCATCATTATGCAGAAACAGAAATGCTCTCAGCTAGGAATTATGGGACCTCAGAGCTATCTTAGGGAGTCAAGTATTTCCCATATGGACAAGTAGAAATTGAAAAACTGACTTTAACAATCCTATCCAAGAACTTGAGTGAACACAAGAAGACAGAAGAATTTTAAGTTATAAAAGTACAGTCTGGCCATCTGATTTTAATTGGCACTCAACCCCTCCTGCTCCCTAACCTCCTCTTGGGTTTGTATCTATCTAATTTCTTTACTATTAAGGCCTTTTAATCAGACTGAAATCATTAAAGTACTCTTTATTAGAAGAAAGAAGCTAATGAGAAAAGTACTTTTGAGTTCAGAATTTAAGACACAGGCGGAGTTCACCATCTCAAATTGGCTTCAGTGCACAGGGCTGACAAACTATGCTTTATAAATAGATGCATAACTCTAGACTGCCAAATGTAATTCAAGATTATATTTAAACGCTTAAATTCTGCAAGAAGTTGAAATTTGGAAGCTTGCATTGCTCCCTCCATGCTGTGCTTGAGCCAGCAGACAGTTAACCAAATACCTTTGGTGTCAGCAGTCCTGAGCTGTAGCCCAGCAAGGTGAAACCTCCTCGCTGCAGCCCAGAAGCTGTGCAGCAGGAAGGCCTCAGAAGCTGCTCCGAACCCCTGTCCTGCCACAAGCACTGCAGACAGTACGGGATAAAGTTTACTGTTGAGTAATAAGATGATAAAGGGACTGCAGGCAAGGTTACTAAAGGCAAGTTACAATGCTGAACACAAAAACACAGGACAACTAAGTTGTTTAGCACTAAGCAGGTTTTCATGTCAATGCAGTGGCACGGAAAAATTAGGTGAAGGACTTCCATACAGGTAACCGCAGAGGAACTTACACCAATTCTAAATAGCTGGAGACACTCCTAGGGATTTGGGAAATTACAAAGCAGAGAGGCATGCAAAGCCTGCCTTCGGGCCTTGGAATCTTGGCTCAATTGGTACTTAATATTAAGTTTTCCTGTGTTCCTTTAAAGAAAAAAAAACAAACACCAAACACCTAAGCATAAAACCAGCTTTATAGCTTGTTTTCATTTCTACACTATTCTGCTGAATTACTCAGAAAAATTAAAGATAGACACAAAAAAGAATGAAAAAAGGAAGCAGAAGGGAAAAAAGAAACCATGAGATGATTAATAAAGTTGCATTAAAAGAAGACCATAATCACACCTTGTAGCAAAGGCGTCCTGGAGGAGTCCGATACCTAAATAAAATTCATTCCATTATTAAAGTCATATAGAACAAAAATCAGAAAAAAAACCCCACACTCAAAAAAGCTACCTAATGGTCTACAAACAGCAGCATTTCTGAAGTTGTGTCACCTGAACATGCTCTCGTACCCCCACTCTTAGGACGCTTTGCTCTAACAAGTCTGCAAGGTTTCTCTGCTCCCATGAGGACAAACCCAACCTCTACAGAAGTCTGGTCACCCTCGTCCATGGGGCAGCCCTGCTCCAGTCCAAATTATCATTGCTGTAGCAAAAGAGTGTCTTCTGGCACTTTTCTCTATCTCTCCTCCTCAGAAGGAGCACTGAAACTTACAAATTTCATCCCCGGGGTTGTGTTGGGTTTGGTTATTTGTTCTTGATCGCGTGTAAGTTTGGTAAGGTCAGTTCAAAACACAGCTTTATGTGGGGAGGACAACATATGAGAAAGATCAACACTGCAGCATTCTGAGAGTGCAACTTGAATAACACTCTCTGGAAAAACATTAATACAGAGACAGTTCTTCAGAAAGTTACAGAAAAATGGGAGTTTGTGAAGATAGACAGAGATGTTCAATCACAGAGAAGTCTAACTGAGGGGTGGTGGAGGTGGAAATCAACAATTTAAATAGTGCCAGAAATGAAATTATCTGACCTCAAAACAAGCTGAAGTTCAGAGCTGTTTTAATCCTTCAAGAAACCAGTTGAAAGGACATGAAATAACTACTATGGCAACATAATTCTTTCAAGTATGAGTTTTGCTATGAGAAGTTCAAGAAAGTTTTGTTGCTAAAGAGAGCTGCCAGATTTACTTAGGCCAATCTTAGAACTCAAGTGAGGAAAACAAATTGTGAAGCCTTTTGCACCAACAGACCGAGCTGCTGGACTTCATACATGTGACACTATTTTAGAAGAGCAAGCAGGCACCAATTTACACACAAATAGATGGCAAGCCAAATTAATTCTGACCTACAGAGAAACATTTCTATTCACTGGACCTACAAAAAGAGAAGAGTTGCTTTTGTAGACAAAAAGCCAGGCTATCTAGTTAAAGCTGAAGATCTCCTGAGAGATTTCATACCTTGCCAGCCTCCAGCTGAAGCAGGTGTAGAATGCTAGAGCAGCAAAAGGTAGCATCTAGCTGCCAGTACTGTAGGAGCTGTGTACCTGCAGTTTTACATTTATATGAACTCCCACCACCTTGACTTCCATTGATCCAATTAAACTTGCAGTCCAGAAGTTGAAAAAGCAGGAGCTGCTCCTTTCCACCATCAACTTCACATCACCCACCTCCTCCTCCAACAGACTATCCATTCTCTGAGCTCAGTTCACCACAGCCTCGGACACAGGCCAGAGCTGCTGAATTCAAACAATACTGGACTTTAGTCTCAAACAAAATTTAGAATGAGCTCAAGGCTGGTCTGTCTTATGATAAATGCCAGCTCACCAGGGCTACTGGCACGCTCGCTCACTGCAGCAGTGTCAGACCAGGGGAACCCGCACACGTCAACAGGCAGACACACACAGCTGGTGGGATTTTAAGGACTGCAGTTCCTGGGTGGTGTTAGAGACCACCAAAGGGGAGATGCAGAATACCCAAGGCAGTGTGAACACAGTGGGCACTGTGATGGAAAACAGTTCCATAACCACCCAGATATTTTGTTGCTGAATGCTCCACCTGATCCTGACAGGAGGACACCAGCGATGCACAGAAAATTTCTAGAATTCTCGTTGATCATCAACTGTTTAGAACAGTTTCTTAATACAGGACTAGTGAAGATTGGAATCTGAATGCTTAGTTCAGTGAGTCATGTTATACCACATGAAGACAACAGTTGAGGAATGCTGAAACATGAAAAAACATTTCAAAGAAAATAAAACAGAACAAATTACTTTCCCCATGAATACTGAACCAGCTATTTCATCTCCCCTAAGCTTTGTTCTGCCATGCTAACTACTAGATTAAGACTTTCTACTTAAAGACTATATTTCCTTATATTTCCTTATCCAAAAGATAACATGAAGACTAAGCAAAAATTGGATTGTGGGTGATGTATTACCAGGTACTTAGAGAAGCTCATACTCAAAGGAATTAACAACAAAAGGCATCCAGCCTACCTGGTAACTGCTTCCTTTCCAAAACTTCTTCATCTGTTTGCGTTTCCAAGCGATGAGTGAGCTAGTAATGAGTGTACAGGGTACAAGGTAGAGAAGGGCAGGTTGTCCCGTCTTCATCAGTACCAAAGCAATGAAAGTCAGCACCATACCAACGGCGTAAGCTATAAAGAGATATTTACACACACACAGTCAAAAACAGGCGTATTTTTAAATTAACTCACTCATTTAGCAAGCCAGAATTTTTAAGTATTCCTTGTTAATATAATTTCAGAAAAGTGGGACAACAGTTTGTCCTGTATTTTTTGTCCTGTATTTTGGTTTCCCAAAATAGCTGACTACCATAAAGAATACTCACCTTAAATTTGGGAAGGCACATTAAAAAGAGATTACGAAGATATTCTTGACAACATTGAACCTCTACCTGAAGAAAACTATCTGGTTTAGCCATTTAAAAAGCAGCATGAAGATTAACAGCTGAAATATGGTGGTTTACCTATTGTGCAGGAGATGTAGTATACAGAAGATGACCTGGTTTGAACATCAAATCTTCGGCAATAGGCAACCAGAAGCCCTTGAAAACAAACAAACAAAAATTTAGCCCCAATTCTCCCCACTCCTCCAAATCAAAGCAGCATAAAAAGAATTTATACTATGACATCCTGTTACTGTATGTTACCATCTTCCCATTTACTTCTGGAAAGCCAAGAACCAGTTTAAGAAATCCTACAGTAAGGCTCGAAAATCAAAACCATAATGCAATTATCAGCCACGTGAGCTTGGTATTGAAAGGTTATGTTTTTTTAAGCAAGCTAATTGCATTGTGCTATTTTCAGTTTTCTAATACAGAAGAGTAACAACCTCGTGTTAATACTTCCCTTTGATAGGATTTTAACGCTCGCTCTCAGCAATCAGGAATTTTACCTGCACACTGCTCACGAGATGGTGCTTTATGCCTGACTTAACCAATTTGCTCAAGACTCCAACTATGGCAAAATTCAGCTCTTCTGAGGAAGACAAAAAAACTTGGTAACACATTTTCCATCACCTCACCTCTAATTAGGTAGTGTAGAATGCAAAAATACCACGAAGCCACAGAATACTTGCTTTTCATGAAATTTAGATGAGATTTAATTAATACTGACAACTGGATTTATCTGAGGAACTTGTATTTGCACAATGAAGTGCAACACAAAGGAAAAACACCCTTCACTATTTAAACATCCCGTAACACAATAAGCTTTCTTATATTGTGGCTTTTGTTGTATTCGGCATGGACAGATCAAGGCAAACTGCTGCATTTGATTTAGTGAACACTTTGTAGAATAAAGTTCAATAGAAGTCAGAACCAACCCAAAATATTTAATCAAAAGTTAGAATTGCCAAAAACATTTGCTCACCTGGGACAATAATATCTCCAAACCCCAACAAGAATGGCAGATCACACAGTGTTGATGCAGAGTATTCAAGTCTAGGCACTCTAATAACCACAGGTAACTGTAAAACAGTATTTCAGAAGCCCACATTAATATAGAACATCCTGGTGGTTTTGATTTTTTGTTTGTTTGTTTGCTTAAGTTAATAAATAGTTTTAATATAATTAATTTCTTATTAATGCAGAACTTCAAAATAGGTAGAACCTAAAGTAAAAACCAGAAACCAACATAAGAGAGTGGATAAAGCTTAAGGCAACGGGTAAGCTGGAATTTCAGATTTACAAATAATATGTACACACCGAAAAAAAGTTAAAATAACATTTAATGATACAAAATGAGAACAACAAGACTGGATCATTAACCTAACTATAGAGTATTGATCAGTGACATCCAGGCCCTGAAGAGAAATTTGGACAGTCAGGTTTTCCCCAAAAGAATAGTCTTTTCAGAGGGAATCATTTAAAAATCCAGTATCTGAAATACAATCCTTACTTTCTCATGGGGAGCTGAGCGTTCAGTAGGGACTTCCACCAAGTTTCCATCACTCTAGGATCAAACCCAAGTCAACAGGTATTTAATACTTAAAAGAAAATAGCAGAAGCTGGCTATATTTTGTGAGAAAGTTATGCCGAAAAGCACACTATGAATTAGCTACGAAATGTCAGTATTGCATGTTGCACATATTAAGACAGCTACTCATACCTTTTCACTGCTTCCAAAGGGACCAGCTGCCACTTCAACCATTATACTTGCCCCATTCTGAAATTAAGGTTATTTTGCAAGAGTTAGTGGTTTAATACATCAGAAAATTCATACTACGGCTATAAAAATTGCTTGTACCTCATCTTACAATTCAGGATTGGAAAAATCCTGAATAACAAAAGAAATGTGTATACTGCATTGTTTTACATGAAAAACATGTAGTCCAGTCTAAGATAACTGTTGTAAAAAACCCAAACAAATCCACCAGATGTAGCTGGAAGTTCAGATAAAAACATGTCAGCTTTTCCGGCCATGAGATTTCATGAGATTGACAAAAATGCTGCCCCAATGACCAGACAATATTTTTCTTTTTATTGTAAAGATAAATCCACAGACATACCTTTGTGATAAATGGTGTTATGAAGACAAAAAACACATCATATAGAAGGAGAAGGCCTAGAAGTATCACACAGGACTGGCAAAAAAAAAAGAATCAAGTATTACCATAGGTTTTCAAGGACCGTACAGTTTGATTCTGGTATCTTTACTGTACCATCATGTTAAAAAAAGAACACCCCCACCCCAGCTCCCACTGTTATTCTGGCAGAGCACTTAGAATGGGATTCCCTTCTTTTACTAATTATTAAAAACATTAAGGGTTTAGGTGGTGTTTTTCTTTTTGAAGTAACTCTTGAGTATTAAAAACCTACTTCCTGACACACAACTTAAGATATTCGTGCCATTACAATACTTTCTTAAGGTAAACAACTCACAGTACCTTAAAGTTGGGCATTTTCAGTGTTTTAATAAAGTTTAGGCAGAAAGCAATTCCCAAAATATCTTGCAAAATCCAAGCCCACCTGAAAATAAGAACACATTTTCACACATCGTTCAGACTACTGCTGGAATTTAAGTACAATAATGATTTTAGATTTTGCTGGAAAGAGTAAGATCGTAAAATGCATTAGAGAGCAAGAAATTAGGTTTTAGGAGGTAATGCCACCAAACCCACAAAAACACTAGTTTCAAGGTGGTCAGTTTACACCAGCTGCTGATCAAAGAGAGTTAAATGTTCTTTATCTGTGCATTACAGTGAAAAGGAACTGATCAGAGGCCTTGGTGTTCACATGTATGAATGGTTATTTGCTCAGCAGGTGGTGCTGACTGAGAGCCCTACTTCACCTCAGGCTCAAGATGGTACTTAGGATTGTACTACAATACTTGTGTATTTGTGGTCCTGTGCTCCCACTGGACCACAGGAAGCAAAGGTCCTATAGTCCCTATGCACTTTTCTCCCTCTGTGGCATTCATTAGCAGCCAAGCTAGTTCTTCCTCATCTTCATAATTTTTGTAACTCCAAATTACCACACAGTTCATTTGTATAGCTTTGTTCTCTAACATTCCCATGCTTGTGAAGTTTCATAAATACTTTCACAACTTTTTTGAAATCAGCATCGGAGTTTAGAAGGATGCCATGCTCCAGGATTGGTTACGTGATGGGAAGTTCACTCATGACAATTATTCACATTACTCTTTCAAGTCAGAATGCATCACTTACCTATCTTCGTTTCGAAACACTGCCCAAACAACAGCTGCTGCTATGCAGAATGCAGCAAGAAAAATAAGTCTCACTTCAATGCTTTTGTTGCAACACGTAATCCTAAAAGAAAATAATTAAGTTAAAAAAGAGAAAGCCTGCAACAACAAAAACACATGCCTGTGCTATCCTGTGCCCTTAAGCTGACAAGGTGTTCCCATCCTGAGAGCTTCTCCTTTGCCTGTTTCTTCTGTCTGGACTCAGGTGGCATCATTCTTGCAACTGCAGTACCAATCCTTCTGTACATTAAAAACGAGCCCACAGATAGTAAGCCCAGCTGGGTTTTCATGGCCAGTCCTCATTTTAGCAAACACACCCAGAGCAGGTGGCAAGCAGATGAATTTATATAATCCATTTCTGTCATGTAACAATTACAGAACGATGCGAGGGACAGTCATGTCACGATGCCAGAAAGGGGAGTGGTGGCAAAAATCAATTTTAGGACACATAATACAAGACTAAAAATGGAATAACTATGTATTGCAAAATTGTGAGCCAATATCTATTTCCACTGTCTACTCAGTTTTCTGGGATGGTTCTTGAATTGCTATTAACAGACAGAAGTAATTTCTGTCCTGCAGCTTACACAAAATGTGCTGTCTTTTCTACCTGATCTCCCTTTGATGGGTTACTGGATGACCTGGCACTAATATCCTATACTAAGTAACGTGCAAACGTGATCTCAGGCTCCCAAGCTTATAAGCATTGTTCTTTTGGGGTAAACAACCATTTGTTGGGTTAAACATTAGCATTTTTTAAAGTGAAAATACAAGGGAGAAAAACAGGGACATTCCCATACTCACTAACACCTGCAGGATATTTAACTTGGAGTAGCAAGAAGAGGCCATCTGGACATTGATAAGACAGCACCCGAGTTAGGACTGTAACTGCTAACTTCTAGCAGAGTCCATGAGCAAGAAAAAACACTTGGTGTGTCACAGGTACAGTACAGATTAACATGAGAAGAAAAAACCTCTACTGCCTACAGCATAGTGCCTGCTCAAACCAGAACCAAACGTGCAGGACCCCCCTTACAGAGTTCCTTGATGAACAAACAGGGCCCACCCTACAGGCAATCAGAATTCTGTACAACCGAGCTCAGACAGCCAAGCAGAGCCCTTCAAGTTCGATTATGGCAATGTTTTCAAATAAAGGTCATGTAGCAAATCCACAACACTACTTTAACTGCTGATTATGCTATGGATACCTTTAATATCTATTAAAGGAGCTTGTAATTTTCTTTTTTAACAATCCCACACACTAAACCACACAGGAAACAATTTGTCAAACTGTTCTTGTATTTTCACACTAATTTGAGTAGCAACCAGAAAACATCCAAAATCAACCTTACATTTATAATAACTGGAAGGTGTACAATACCTGCACTGCCCAAATGGTATTTCTCCTATTAATGCTGCAAGACAGTTGTACAGACTCATGGCTGATGCCAAGCAGAACACTGATATTATAACATACACTAAATAAAAAGAATGGAAGATGGGAATCAGTGACAAATACAATAGAAAAAAACAGCAAACAGGAATCAAATGTACCTTTGATATAAACTGCTAAGTTACAGCACTGCTCAATACAGTCATTGGAGACTACAGTCAACTCCAAGCACTGAACAAAAGCTGAACAAAATCAGGAGTCAGCATGGCAAAGTTTCATTTGCAGAAGCAAGAGGTTAACTGGTAACAAATTCTAAGAAAGAGTGAATTTAGGAAGCCTTCGGATCAAAGTTACATTGTTCATACTAAGAAGCACAATTTAACACAAGGTACATTTTCTGGTTGTATGATCCGAGGGCAGAGGAAAAAAAAAATCAACCAACAGTTTAGAAACTGTATTTTACTGGACTAATTCATGAACTTAGCTTGTTGCTAGTATGCTTGAGTTTATTCCATTATGGGAATGCTATTTCATCTGGTACTTTAATTAGGGCACTGCAACCGCAAACTCAACGACAATGTAGCAATACCTAAGAAACTCTTTCACTCCAAACACTAAGTTATCACCACCACCCTTCCAAGAACGCTGAGGTACAGCATATACTTTTTTTACCAGTTGCCAGTCACCTCTCCTACACGTTGCTTCATTCAGAATAAGTACCATCAAGGCAGCCTTTGTAACAGCAGAAGAAAGCTTCTCTGTTTTTTAAGTAGCGACTACATCTTTTCAACCCTCAACTCACACACGGAGAGAACTTAAAAAGTTACATTAATTTTAGCTTAGAAACCTAGCTTTTCAGACAGAGACACCTGGTAAGATTATCGATGGACAAGAGATTATCCATTGTTTCTTACCTAACCATTTGTAGAAGAAATAAAGTAAGACCAGCATGACACAGCAGATGACAACAAACAAGATAACTGTTAGGGGGGTGAAAGTAACATTTTCTTCCTTCTTCCGTCTCGTTTCTCTCTCCCCAGGACTCGCTATTGCTTTCAAATTCTCCCTGTTTTAAGAAAATGACAAACACATCCACCTCAGATGACAGATCATGAAAACATTTTAAAACAACCAGAACTGTTGGTTTTAAAGCATTTGGACTTAGAACATTACGCTCTAATCCTCCATACCACCATTACACTTAAAGATACAGAAAAGTGGTGTGCTTATTGTTTGAGTTTATCTCCATTTTTAACGCAGATAGGCACTTCTAACCTAGCATGGATCACAAGGAAAAGATTCTTAACCACCCTCCTTTCCAACTGTGTGGCAGTTGCCAGCTTTAAGGAGTATCCCCAACCAAAACCATGATCCACGTGAGGAAAAGTATTCTGATCTCAAAACTCAAACTCCTTTCAGGACGCACACACTCAACTCCATCAGCACATCCCCTCTGACTACAAAATTTCTTGGTCTAAATGTAGTCAATTTGATAAATACACCTCTGATAAATTGAAATAATGGGCATTACTGTTTTAAAACCCCAAATATAGATATTAAGTATCTGCAAAACCCATTCATGTTAGCAGAATTAAGTTAGCTAAGTACTCTTTTCCCTTTACACCTCATAATTACAGAGTAAGTGAAAGAGGGGGTGTAATTGGGGATTTTCAGTGGGAGTAAGATTTCTGTGCCTCCACACTTCACATTTATACCTCACCATGCAAAATAAGAAGACTTAAACTGTTGGTTTTGTTCTTTGGGCAGATAGTCCTTCTACCCTTTAATACAGACATTAGTGCAACTTGCCCATCAGATAGCATGTTCCTGATTAATCCCAGGACCTACAAAATGCTGAATTCAGCACTGAAACAGCTACCTTCAAAAGAGAGAAAACCCACAGGAGTAAGGCACTTTGTTAGATGAATCACCTCCTCAGAGGACGTGCTTTGAATGAGCAGCCTTAAAAAAAATTCACCCTAGATTTATGAAAGTGCACTTTAACAAGTTTAATGTAATTACATCTGGGTATTTTTCAATCTGGGAGACAGCATCACATTTTCTTTTTTTAACATTCAGTGCAGCCACACCTTATAGCACCGCAGGGCAAAAAGAAGCATAATGATATCCAACCTTTAAAAAAAGAAACATACTCCCCTCCACTTCTGCTTCTTTAATCTCTTTATAATCACTAGATTTGCATAACTAGTGGGAAAGAGGAAGCTGTTGTTATCACATACAATCCCTTCCCCAGTGTTCTGGGGAGCAAAGCACTAGAACAGTGCTGAGAAAGGGAAGCCTTAAGTAGCAACGCACATTGGCCCATCCAAACATACACAGACATCCAAGAAATACTGCAGAATAACACCATGCTCTGAAAGGCCTGCTATATCCAGTTCAGTTTAACCCCAGACTAAAACCAGTTCTGTGCATTGAGTGTGCACCACTTCACAAAACAGAGCCACACCCCCCTCAAACACAGTGCATGAATCCCTACTGCCCCTCGTTTCCCTGAATTTGCCACGTTCTACACTCCCACTCCCTCCTTCCTTCCCTGCACAGGGACTGCTGCTGCCTCCTGAGTTGCTATTGCCCCTGGCTCTGTTGCTCCACCAGTTAACACACAACGCTGAAGCAGATAAGCCTGGTTGGACTTTAACTGTCTGGAGCCACCCAAACCACGTAATCAAACCATATTCCCCAGTGTGCTCCTTCTGACAGGAGTGCAGAGCAGGGATATCCAGAGGGTGCTGCACGGCAAGCTGGGATGAAGCAGGTGAACGTGTCCCTGCCAACAGACACTACATAAGACATGTGTACCTCTTGGATCATTGGATTTTAAAGGTATCATTAAAATACCTACATTCTACCATGGATACTGGAGTATTAGGATGCTGTTTGGTAATTTGTCAAAATGACAACTTATTCCTCCTCCTGAGAGCTGCATTGCCCCTCGGGGACTTTTACTCAAGGTTCCTCAAAAACCTGGAGTGAATTTTCAAAGGTTTCAGTGCTCAAACATTTCATGGCAAACCAGCTTATTGCACCTAGGACTTCTAATTTTTTAACTATCAACATAGAAGAAGATAATTTCTCACTGAGCATAGTCACAGTTTTCACAAAATTTGTAGTTCACTTAATTCAAGCAGTTCCACTTAAACTTACAGTTCTGCTACTCCGCTCCAGTAACCTCCTAGCGCCACCGTAAACACAGCAATTAGGAAGATGACAACCATACTGCAATCAAACTCTGGCAAAGTTGGTGAATACATAGTCACATTGACTTCCTTTCCAAGCACCTGAAAAGTAACACACAAGTTGGTTCATAAGGACAAAAAAGAAATTATATTGATTATTCTCCACTAAGATGCACATCACAATTTCCTCTCTTAACCTACAAAATGCTCAGAGCAAATCTTCAACTTTCTGCACAAAAACATGCCACGTTATTTGTCTTGATCATTGTAACAAAGTAATGCTTTCCATGCCACCTTTTCAGGATGGTCAGGTTCAAAAACAACCCTATTACTACTGTGGTGGAAACACATGGATACCACAAGGCAAAACAGTACTTCTTTGTATTCTTTCAACACTTTTCAGAAATTAGGCCTCCAGCCCAAAGCTCTTCATCCTCCAGATATACCAAGTACTATCAAAGATTTCTGCTCTGCAGGAAAGCATATCTGAGACAATGAATTTGAAATACAAACCCATAGGTTCACTGGGCTATCTGCAGAGGTCTGTCTCTACCTCTTACAACCACAAAATTCCCAGTTCAGGTATAGGCGCGATGCTTCAGATGGGACACAGTGAAAATTCAAGGCAGGAAGTCACTTAATAATAGCTTTACACAAACATATTATGAGATGGATTCAAAAGAAAGAAATTTCGTGCTACTTAAAAAAAAATCAAGACCAAAGTAAAAGAACAACCAGCTGAAGGACACTGAAGAAGACAGGAAGGAACACGGAATCATAACTGAAATGAAATTGTACAAAAGTCTTGAAAGCAAACCCAAGGTGCTTCCATTTGACTGAAAGGTGAGAGTTAAGAAACAAAGCAAGGATGCTAATTTGATAGGAAGTGGAAAGTGGTAAGGAAGAAGGCTTTGCTGTCGTAGTCAAAGTCAATCAAGGCACCTAAACCAATCCAGCAGTGAAAACAGACTTCAGAGATGCAGCAGAAAAACAGGTCTGTTAACAGCCTGCATGTGGAGGAGAGGAGATGAACATGCCAAGCAGGTTTGGCTACAGGGAAACCAAAACTGGCAGTGGAGAGACTGAATGAGAAGCTGAGTAGTGTAGTGGAATACACTGGCCATATGTGAAGAAAGTGATTCATTTCAGCATCTGAATTATTTAATTACAGATATTAACCTTACTGCAGGCTAATGAAGTCGAAATCCTTCCTTTGCCTGAAGTTACAGTAGTTCAGAAAGCAAAAAAGAAAATCAAATTCTAGTGAAACACATTGCAGTTGTATAAAGTGAAAAATAGCATTAGACAAAGGCAAAAAAACCTCAACCCTATTCAAATTACAGTATCCTAGATGTAAGGAAAAAACAAACTAAAACTCCAAACAAACCAAAACACACACAGACACAAAGTGCCAAAAAAACCCACAGAAATCTAAAGGTTTATACATCTTTAGTATTCAATTCCAACATGTCTTAATCAAGTTTTACCTTTAAGGTTCACAAATCTTTTGAAGTATAATGCACATTAGAATCTAGAGTGATTGTTTCCTTTAGCTCCTACTGTCCTGCTCTTTCCTAAAAACTTGCAAAGTCTAAGCTTCCACCACAGGAAGCACTAGAATCAAAAACATCACATCAGATAACAACCCTGCAAGACAGCTGTCCACTCCCCAGAAGGTCTGTAACGCTCTGCTATTGCTATCAAGACTCATAATATACCTGACTCAAATAGTGAAATCTAACAGAGTCTTCTAAGAAAAAGTAGAAAGAGTGCTTATACAAACTAGCTGCCCTCAGACTGGTGCAGCCTCTCTCTTCTAAATAAGAGGAGAAAGCTGGAAGCCTTGGGAAGAGTTAAAACAGAAATACAGCTTTAGTAGGAAGAGCACAATGTCGCCAGCGCCCAAGCAGCAGGTATCATTCAAAAAAACAGCTGCCAGTGACATGACAGAAGGTTTTGGCAAGAACTACATCACAACTGGGAAAGGATCACTTCTAGTCCAGGCCGTGTTCCTTTCACAAAAGCAGTCTCATTGTAAAGACAAACCAGAATTCCTCGATTCCACAGAGCTATGAGACATCACCTGGCACACTCGTCTACTAGTGAATTACTTTGGTGAATTACTACAGCTACACACAAGTGATTTTACACAACACCAGCCCAAAGAGCACTGGGCAATAAAGTGCAGGGAAGATTCAGAACAAAGTAGAGATTTAACCTTGCCCCACTTCCCTTTCATGTTAGCCAGGCATATCTTAAAACCCCTCAACTAAGCAAACAACAGTTGTCTTACCTGAAGGCAAACATTTCAAGACAGAGGACAACCTGAACCAAAACACAGTGTTCACCAAGACTATGGCAGTGTGAGAACAGTCATCACAATCCTTCAGCCATGTCAATGCTCAGCAAGAACCAGTCTTTAACGGGACAGGTAAGTCCTGTACATCTAGGCATGGTTTCAGTTTGCATACTTACCTAAAACAACTTCCATGGCAGCTCTGAAGATTAAGAGCAGAAATGGTGAAGTGAGCTTGCAAATACAACCCAAGAAGCTAAGACTACACAGGCCAGTGCTAACCTCTGCTATGCACAGAAAAACACGTGCAGTGCAGCTCCTGTCTAGCAAAGCTATTTAACACTGAATTAAAAAACAAAACAACAACAAAACAACAACAGAAAAAGCCACACTGAAGAAAGGATACTGTTTTTTTAAAACCCTCTGCAGTATTCCATATCATAATATTACACGTCAGGGAAAACAAACTCCTCTGCTCATAAAGTGTAGGAGGTACCACAAGCACCACATTTTAATGACATATGCTTGGCATCTCACCAGAAACTCATCTGCAGGAACTCAAACCATACTGCCTAACTTCTCTGTGACTGATGCTGTCAGGCTACACAGAGCTCGTCACCTGGCAAAGATAAAAACACCCTGACACCTTCCTCAAGCCCCAGCCTGATAGCAAGGCCTGAAAGACACCATACCAGGAGATACAAGCTCAACTGTTCTAGCTTCTGCTCTTGACATAGGTTATGTATCTGCAATTCTACATTAGCCTACTGCAAAGCTGCTTATCTTGTGTAGCAGCAAGACTTCTAAGACAGATTATCCTCCCACCAGTTTGGTATTATGTTTCCCATTCTTCACATTCTAATTAATCATTCTCTCAGATTACCTTGAGTTAAGACCAGCACTTCCATGACTTAACATCCATCCTTTCCTGTGAAACTGAAAAGGATATCTACGCATGCTGAAATCAGGCAAACATCCACATCTGACCTGATAATACTTCATTTATTTACTCAAAACCCTAAGTTTATACAAACTATAATACACTAAAGTTATATTACTTACCAGCTGCATATCTACTATGTCACTATATCTTATAAGGGCAATTGGAAGAGTCACATCTTCAAAATCAGTCTTGTTATCTGAAATAAGAGACTAAAAGGGAAAGAGTCAGTGGTAAGTACGTCGAACTGATCTGCAAAGGAAGTTACATTTCTAAAAGCAGATAATCCTTGAAATGTTAGTGTATTTGCAGGAAGAAAAAAAAAGGTTGTCCATCAACTTTAGTAACGGGTTAATGAAGACAGATGTACATAAATCAAAACAGGTGATACTGCCAACAGTATAAGATGGATAAGATGCTGTTCCATGACAGACGAAAACTGCATGTTGTAACTTACCAGCCTAGCTTTACTGGCAATCAACAGCATTTTAGCACCCAAACTTTGTGCAATTCTTGCTTTCTCCAAAAAAGTGCAGTTTCCTCTCATCACAACAACTGCTTTGTCCTTCATTAAGCCAGCAGGAACTTCAGAGGAATCGCAGAGTACTGTAGAAGTCAGGTTTTCCAGAGTCCTGTAAGTCTGCAGAGAGAAGAGGGAAAAGAGGAACATGATGAAAGTAGGAAATTCAATACCACAAACTAATCTAGACTACATTACTATGCTCCCTAAGTTTCAAGTTTGCCAAAAAGAGGTGTAACAGAAAGGAATCATTAAGTCAGGAATACAAAAATCAAGAGGAGCAATTTCTGCAACTTGCAATACCTAGGGACATTTAGGGCACCATACAGCTGAAACACCTGGCTGTTTCTAAATGCAATTTCACAGCAGTTGTTGCTGTAATTAAAAATAAGAAACCGGTTATATAGGAAATCACTACTTGTAGTTCTTGGGAATCCAATGTACACTCTGTGATATTTCCAGGCTTTGCAAGCCAGAAAAGCACAGAGGGATCCAAATTAACCACAGTTCTGAAGTATCATACTTGCTCACAAACAGCAGTCAAGTCTGATAATTCTTTTATAGGAACTAATGTTAAAGATTTCTATCTTTAATTTAAATTTCAATCCCATATTGACAATTATTTTTAAATTACTGTCACTTTTGATCATTTAGTCAAGACATGCCAGTGGTCCAAGTAGCACAGCAACGATGTCTGAGGTAGACAAACAATCTTTACCCTGTTTTACATTGAGTTAACCTGCTAATAAATGACAGGAGGGATGGGCGAGAACAGCGCTTTGATCCCTTCCAAATACAAAGTATTTCCTGCTTACAAGAAGAGTGCCTAAAGCAAAAAAATAGAAAAGATTTGTTTCTGTCTCACATTCTGGTTTTGGCCCAAAGTCACACACACAGAAAATATGGCATGATTACACATTCCAGACAATCCCCTATTTCGCCACACGTTTTCAAGTAAATTAAACAGAAGATCAAACTGATGAGTCAATATAAGAAATCCGTTTCAAAAGTTTACAATATTTTTTTAAACAAATAAGATGTTTACTCCCAAGTCTCAAACTCTGACATCGATAACACATTTTAATTTAACAATATCAGTTGAATACATAAAAATATTTAAAATCAGTTCTATGAACAGAGAGTATCACCTTTGTTAAAAAGCCAACGGCTGAAGTTTAAGTCCAGAAATGTTCACTACAGGGATCTTTTTGGGGGAGAGGTTACACAGCACATAACCCATAAAGGTAAGTATTCAACGTAGCACCTATTTAACTCAAATTTTGAAGACCAGTTATAGCTGATCCAAATTGATATTGCATTTCAGTTTTCTTAGGGAGTGTGATTATAAGCTACTTACAGCATTGTCCAAGCTCCTTGGAAGAGATATCCAGTTAGAGTTGTAAATTATGCAGTAATCCTTTGTTACTGGAGACACACCACTTCCAGTTGCATGCAGGATCCCCTCATCTGCAGTTACCTGTGATACACCAGAGTCCCAAATTAAGCAAAGTTTAAGCTATCAGTATACAGATTTTCTTCTAAAAAGCTGTTAGGAATAGAAAGAGCTGTTAGGGGAAAAGGAATTTATTCAGTTAATTATTTTATATAATGATTGATTCCATGAGAGATGGGTAGCTTGAAAGCAGGATGGAAAAACAGTAAAAATCAACTAACCATACCAAACTATTTATCCTTATTTCAAATACAACACTATTGCTACTTGTACAGTTCATGCCACTAAGTAGAATACCATCAAGAAACCCAGGGAAATTTCCCCTTTTAATAAAGGTATTATATGGCAATTCTAGAATATCGTTCATCAAATAACTGTACACACAGAGATCAAACTAGTGTATTTTAAGAAGAATTTGTGTAGTTAAGGAAATACTGGTGTCTCTTCAGATCACTCCGAGTCCCTCACATAATATGATTTCTGTTATTTACTAATACATAGGAATTTTTAATTTTCTGGTAATTTTAGGGACAGATACTTCTCCCCAAGCATTAATATAAAGTAAAGGTCAGGTATCCGAGTGGATAAATGAACAGAATGAGGTTCAGATGTAGCTACAGCTGCTAAGTAAGGAAAACAACTAAGTGTCATTTGTATCTCAAAGAAGTGTCACCTTAAGAAAACTAGGAGATTATCTTATTCTGATTGTTCTTCTTGAGAGAGAAACTGACCTCAATATTGGGAAATACCAATAGATTAAAAGAAAAGTAAATCTTGCTGTAGATTCCAGGCTGTCTGAAAGAACACTGAGCTATTAAGCCAGAAATAGGCATAGGAAAAGGAGGAAAGCCCAAATATTTGTCAGATGTATGATGTTAATCATTAACAGTGCTATAAAGGCATTTCTCCTCAGGCCTGCATATCAGTATTCTGCAGCAAGTGAGAGCTAGAGAGAAAAGAAAAACTTGTGACAGTGTTGTTTCAGAGGTTTATGCCTGCCTGGTGTGAACAGCAAAAAACCTTCTTCAGAGGAATCCATTATATTTGCCCCAGTGCGTGAACATCTGCTGGGAGAACTGTGTCAAAGGGCCTGAGCACATTAACTGTTTAACATACAACAGCTCTTCAGCTGCCAGCTAAAATAAGTCATTCCATGATTGATGATCAGCATAAAAATTATCAAGCTTCCCTCTTAAGTGCACTCACCTAAAAGTATAAGCTAATGGCAAATTAAAAGTGATAAAGACTTCCAACAGGTGCAACTCCCAGATGGCTCCATCCATTAAAAGCTCTTTCTGCTTCACCAAGTAGAACAACACATGTTCTCTGTGTTCCCAGAAATCAAGTGTTAACACTGCACAAGCACAAGTCTACCTCAAAGGAGTGATTACTTGCTTATTTGATACATGTGTTTTGTCTGGTAAGCTTCCCTTCTCTGGGAATGAACCAGGAAACACAATTCTTGCTCATGAGGTGCGTGGAGGGAGTACCAGAGCATGGTGTTCCCCCTTGCGCATTTATTGCTGAGCCCTAAAAACTGCGTTCAGAAGTTAAAAAAATGAAGGGAAATGCTACAAACTACACCTCACTTGGAAGTCCCCACTGAAATCCTGTTGCATCCAGCTGAATTTTTATTATTTTCTAATTGCTTTAGTAGCCTTTCACAACAGACCTGGGCTACCAGTTTGGGTACATGGCCTTGCAGTCAGCTGTGCTGTGGAACACTATAAAACAACCTTTACTCTCAGCGTGTGTGCAAAAATTTCTTATTGAGCACGTTTTCAACCTTCTTACTTAGAAAGAAGACTAAGAGTGTATCCACAAAACTGCTCCTGAACAGATTAACCTGCTTCCAGGGGCTGACTTGCTCCAGCATAAAAATGTTCCCATGTCGAGCAGAGCTGTAACAGCAGTCCTTACTTAAAGTGGCATCACCAGTTTACCTTCACTTCAGATCAGTCCATTCCCAACAGCATCTCAGCTTCAAGCAAATTTCTTCCTGTTTTTGACAAGCAGTTCCCTCATCATATTTTGTTCCTTTACCACCTTTGAACTTTTCTTGTATAATTCCTTATCTTTGATAGAGAAGAAGAGACATCTCATATGATCTAAGAAGAGACATCTCATACAGTCTCTTAATCCTTATTTTTCGTAGCACGCCCCTGTCACTGCAGGGACAAAAGCCTGGCCTGAATGTTGTGCTTTGGAGTGCACTGGTAACCCCAACACACAGAACACTGGAACTTGTATGAACTAATGGACACAGAGACCAAACCAAGTCTATATTTACACTACCTTAGCATCTTGATAAGACGTACAAGAAACTCAAAGGCACAGAACAGGGAGAAGGTATTTTGTATGCAGCAAGTAACAAGATCAACCTCACAGAAATGTAGAAAGGTAGGGAAAAACTAGGCATGAACAGAACAAGCATCATTTCATAGTTCCGCCTGTGGCCCCATGATATGCAAACTGTCTCTTCTTCCCTCCCTCGGGGTGCCTGTGCTCAGAGAGCAGCAGTGGTCCTTCCCCAAACACCTCCTGCTTTCCCGAGCACCAACTCCCCACGCTGTTGCTTTCAGGACACAGTTATAAGGCTGAACGTCCCAGTTTAACGCTCACCACTGCTACAACTGCATTTGTAGAGCAAAGGAGGAGGCAGGACCTTCCTACACAGGAGAGGTGACCTCCTGCGCAGGAGAGCACTGCGCATCCCACCTTGCCAAAACAAGGCAAAAATTATATTAAAACCAAGCAAACACCCAAAAAAACCCCAACGCCACAACACCTCGGTGCAGCAGCGCTGACCGCAGCCGGGCCCTCCGCGCTGCTCAGGCCGAGCAGAGGCTCCCGGCTCCCCCGCTGCACAAAGCGCCCCTCGGGGCCCACAGAGGCCGCGAGAGCGCCCCACGGGGAACCCGAAGCGGCACCCGGGTGAAGCAGCCCCGCGCGAGCACCCCACGAGCCCTCCTACAAACACCCCCGCGTTTATCCGCGCTCCGCGGGCCAGGGCAGCCACCCAGGCCGGCCCCCCCCGCGCTCGCCTCAGGGGCCGCGGCTCCGGCGCCCCCGGGGGTGAAGCGGGCACAGGGAGCCCCTGGGCCGCGGAGCGCCGCCCGGCCGGCCCCGCCGTCCCCCGCTCCCGGCCCGGCCCCGCTCTCCCCGCGGCGGGGGCAGTGCAGCCCCTTACCGGCGGCAGCAGCAGCGCCCACAGCGCGGCGCACAGCAGCGCGGCCGCCCCCATCGCGCTCCGCCGCCGCCGCGCTCCGCCTGCTCGCGCCCGCACGCAGCCGCCCGCACCGAGCGGCGCCACTTCCTCTTCCGCCCGGCGGAGGCGGCTGCGGCGGCGCGCGGGGCCGGGCTGCACCGTCCCCGGTGTTTGTGCTCTCTCCGTGTGCCCGGGTGTTCTCTCTGGTGACCAAGGACGGGACCAGAGGGAATGGCAGGAAGATGTGCCAGGGGAGGGTTAGGTTGGACACTGGGAAAAGGTTCTTCACCCAGAGGGTGCTGGAGCACTGGAACAGCTCCCCGGGGAAGCAGTCACAGCCTGACAATATTCAAGGTGGTGCTTGTGGGTCCCTTCCAACTCAGGTCATTCTATGATTCTGTGACAACGCCCTCAGACACACAGTGTGGATGTTGGGGTTGTGCTGTGCAGGGGCAGGATCTGGCCTCGATGATCCTTGTGGGTCCCTTCCAACTTGGGGCATTGCTGCCTTGGCTGCCCTTTCCTCTGGTCTCGTGTTGCCAGTTCCTGCTGAAATCCTTCGCAGCAATTACCAGTGATGGGCAAGAGGCAGGTTTGCCCATCTTCCAGGAGAAATCCCATTATTTCATCTAGCTCCATCTTTCTGGCTGATCGAGCTCACACAGAGCCGTGGGAGAGCAGCACGGCACAGACAGCATTGGCTCTGAAGTGAGAACAAGTACAAGAAAGAGCAAAACCTGACCTGTAACAAGAGGCTGAGGGAATTGCAGTGTTTGCACTAAAAAAAAATAAGTGTTCCAGCGATGTCTTCCAGGCATTGAAAGCACTGGAAGGGCTGTGATAGACCAGCAGTGAGAACCAGCAATGATTTACAGGAAGGAGGCAACCGAAACAGCTCCATGATTTACCAGCTGAGGAAGTTGTGCAACATCTTTCGTCTCTTTGCGGGAGGTTTTCAAGCCCTGGTTACGTGTCCCCTCCTGCTCCTTCCCCAAGGGCTGGGGCCTGCCTCAGGGCCTGCCTGTGCAGGAAGTGGAAGAGGCCATGATTAAGAATTATATTTGGAGAGAGGAGGGAATGTAGCCAGAGCAAGATGGCAGAGGCAAGAGGGACAAGGGCCAGGCGTGTTAAGCTGTGGCCCAGCACTGATAAAGCCTTGAGTGGGGAGCCCAATTGCTTGAGCTGTTTGCAACCTAAATGATTATTACTACTGAGGAAGGAGGTTCCTGCATGTGTGATTTTCCCTCTGTGTGAATTTAGGGACAAAGCCCTGTACAATATCTACATGGAACATTTCCCTCTGCATTATGGCACAATCGCAGTAAGCTGGCCTGTTCCTGTAATATAATGAATAGCATTTACCTACCTGTAAATAATTAGTGTTTTGATCAAAACAGACATTTTGATGATGAGGTAAGTATGTCCTCCCGAGTGACAATCTGCAATTCATTTTTCTCAGCAACAAAACAGGTTTATGCATCCCGTAGATTTGCTAGGTTGCAAAAGTGTGTCTAACAATTTAATGTGCTTAAACAGTGAAAGATAGCAGCATACCGTGACACAGCTAACAATTCACATTTCATGCAGAAAGGGTATTTAAAAAAATAGTACATTGTCCTGGTACATTGTCCATCTGTGTGTTTCTATTTTGATGCCGTTGTCAGAGTAACCACGACACTTCACGCCAACTACTGTCTCTTCTTTTGAATCTAACGAGATCTGGGTGACAGATTAATACAGATTGCTTCAATAAATCTACCAGTTCTGTGATCTGTAAAGAGCTAAGGTCATGTACATGACAGTGTATTTCAGGCATGGAAGATGTGTTTAATTTGAATTGCAAGTGCATAGCTGCTCACAGGATCAGATTCCACGGCGCGTCCTGCCCTACCAAATCCTAATCCCTCTCCTTGCATTCCCCAAGAAAGCAGAGCAGTTTTTATTCTATTTACAGCTGGAAAAAAAAATTGGTCAAGGAGAAATTCTAGGAGTACAATTTCCTTAAAATAAACAAGTGTACGTTTGGTTTGATCTTCATTGTTCAGAGATATTGTGTAAGCATCTCTTAAATTACTCTTATTTAGAGTGAACAACACAGCTTCTACTTATAATCAGTGTAAGATACTAAAAATCACACCAAGAACTGCATCCTTTCTATACCACCATAATTATTCCCATCAGAGAACAGAAGAGAAGCAACACTCAGAAAAATCTCTTTCCCAACCAAAACATGCTCAGGCATTCCTAAAGCATTTTAAAGTGGTAAGGAACAGAGATATTTAATGTAGGCTTTGAGCATATTAGTTAGAAAGTGGAAACTGAGGCTAAATAACTATTACCACAGAAAAGAAATGTCTTGAATAATACTATACTTATATTTAAATCCTTTTCAAAGGGATCATGAAATTACTCCTTCCTTCCCCCTGCGTGTTTTCCACCACATACACACATTTATTTGACTCACAAGGGAAGACATCCAAAACATCTCCCAAGGCCGTTCTCTCAACTCTCCCATTGCATTAAGTCCTTGTTTATGGTTTTTTTTTCCCATATTTATCAGCCTCTTGGCTTTTGAGTAAATTTATTCCAACCAATCTGCCCTTTTCTGCTCCTTTACCTGTATCTTCTTATCTAATTGAATTTGCTCTTCCATTAGATTAACTTTGAATTGCTATCTAATTTTGCATAAAATACCAGAAAACAGTTACCGTGTTATGTAGGCAGATTTGGGAGGGTGGCTATCAGCATTAAGTATTTAAGAGAAAACATATTGCATTATTTTTAAAGGACTAGGACTGTAGAAGCAACTAGACTGCTCACTAAAGAGTTACCTCATATAAAAATGAGTAGAAAGGGGATCTGGGGTTTATTAATCAATGCACAAGCTTCAAAGGGACGAAGGAATTTTTAATATGTTGTATTAATTTCTAAGAACAAAGAGAGATCACTGACCCAAATACTGAATGTAAATGTATTTCTAAGAAATTTAGTGGGTGGTACAGTACCAGGGCAGAACAAAGGAGGTGACAAGGAAAAGGAAGTGGCTTAGCCAAAGAAAATTTTACACCATCCTAGAAACTGTCTCTTTCAGTGCTTCATATTCTCACAGCTTTTTGGCTGGAACCTGCAGCAAGACAGCAAGATAACACTGCAAAACCTCTTGATTAAAATGACACAAGCAACACTGTTATGGTGTCTCTGTGAGACAAACCCACATGGCAAAGATGGGCACAAGTGTGCCAGCCTGATGGGATCACTATATGGGCAAGAAAATGATCCAAAACGTAGAAAAACTCGTATTTACGCATTATTTATTAATACAAACACATAGGATCATAAAACCATAGACTCATGGAATGGTTTGGGTTGCAAGGGACTTTAAAGTCCACCCAGTTCCAACTCCCTGCCATGGGCAGGGACACCTCCCACCAGATCAGGCTGCTAAAAGCCTCATCCAGCCAGGCCTTGGACACCTCCAGGGATGGGGCAGCCACAGCTTCCCTGGGCAACCTGTGCCAGGGCCTCCCCTCCCTCATTGTGAGGAATTTCTTCCTAATGTCTAATCTAAGTCTTCCCCCTTCCAGTTTAAAGCTGGTCTCCCTTGTCCTAACAACCTTATCTGAACACCAGTAAATACCAGTCTGTGCTAGCAAGAGATCCTCTAGTTCGTGGGATATTATGGAAACAATAGCCAATTCAAATGCATTTTCGAAGGTGATGTTTAAAGTAGTTGAAAGAAACTAGCGAAAGCCGCCTTCATATGCAGCAAGGTCAAATTAGCAAGCATTAATGAAAGACTATAAGCCTTACTTTTGAATTATATTTTCAAGCTTGTATCACATGCTCAAGGTATTGAGTCAGGTTTTGCTATTTCCTGGTGGTAGAGACTGCAAGTGTTACGTGGGCAACGGCATTTAAAGGCATTTTACTTTTACCATTGATCTGCAGCTTCAGCCCATGTTGACACTGGACTCTCAAACTTACATATATGAGATCAATTTTTTTAAAAATAGATTTCTGTCTAGCATAAGGGCCATTGTTTTGATTAATTTGATTGATGTACAAATTCTTAATTTCAGACAGCTCACTGTAAAGAGATTAATTACTGGTTATCAGTATAGTCTTCGTGCATCTTTAGAATCATTGCAGGTAAGTTAAGTAAAATATACATCTTTCTTCAGCAGCAGCAAGATCAGGTGCATGCAAATGCATTATTATATATTAAAGAAATAATCCTGTAACCAAATACTTTTTCTAGCTCCTTGATGAAGAATCTGAAATTAGTCATCTATTTGTACAGGCCAATGTACACCCCAAATTCTCTCTCAGTACTTTAAACATAGATTTTAAGTCCATTTTTTAAGCTCCAGTAAGACAAAGCAATCATACTAATGACAGTTTAAAAGAAGGGATTATTTCTTTCCACGTTACTTCTTTAAGATGAAGGTCTAAGTATATACATATATATTAAAATAGTAAAAGACATAATTCAAGGGGGAGTTTTGCCCCTGAATTAGGGTGGGCCCTTGGTAATAACAACGTTGATTTTGTTCAGTTTGGATTTATATGCAAATATCACAGGAAACTCAAAATTTGTTATAAAGAGAATATTCTTCCCATTTACATTGGTTTAATAGCACACAAAAAACCCCAACCAACATTAAAAAGTTTCAATGAGGGAAGTAGTTTCAGTACAGCTTTGTGGCCTTGATTTCATGAGTAATTTACTGTAGAGGGCTCAACAGACACCTCAAAGTTGTTGTTCTTGTCCAACTTGTAAATCTCTCTTCTAAATGGGATTAAAACTAGGTTGAGAGAACTTCCTCCCATTTGAACTACCTTTTTGGGCTACATTTCAGGATTTTGGTCATGCTAATGGGATGAACAGAAACAGGATGAATGGAACAAGTGACAAACACAAGGTGTTCCGTAGCCAAACTGCAGTGCTTGCTAAGCCGTTTAGGGGATGCAGAAGCCAAAGCACACCGTGCCATGGGCGCCCTTGTACACCCCACTCTCCCTGAGAGGGCACAGGTCTTTTTATAACATGAGTCTGCTCATCTGTAAGTTCCCAGGTGAAGAAAACAGTCCTAGTTCAGCATTAAGCACCTCAAGTTGAGAGGTTTTTTTGGCACGAGAACACACAATAATAATGTCCCTGCCTACTCAAAGTGCTTTCATTATTTTCTTTGATGTTTCTTGTCTCTATATATGATCAGGAGAAAAGGTCTTAATGGAAACCTGCTGTAGCCATGGTGCCTTCCTGGCATCTCAACCTGCAGAGAATCCAGGAAAACATTACTCACATTTCATCAGGCATCAGGAATTCTTCATGATCTTTCAGCTCCAACCCATCCATACTCTCCTAGCACCTGGAAGCTGATTATCAGATGGATCTAGTTTTGGCAGCACAGTGGACTGGAGGCAAATACCCTTTTACTACTGGTATTTTGTACTAACTCTAAATTTTATTTGTTTTGTGTTCCATGGAGGTAGTGTTGAATGGAGCGGGCCTTAGCATTTACAACATCTGCAACCTCGCATTCATCAGAGGAAGGGAAGCACCACCTCATCTTCCAAATATTTGTGTGATATCGGTCTGCAATTGCTGAAACCAAAGCCAGCTGTCTGGGTGGCTCCATACTTTCTGCAAACAGCTTTGCAGGAAGAGCATATTACCATCCATTGAAGTTACACTGGCAATCTGTGTCTCAAAGTCCCAGCTTAGTCATGCATTTAAGTGCCCAATTTCCTCCATATACCAATTATGCACACATTACAAGTATTTTCCTATTGATATCCACAAAGCTGTCCTGTGCACTGCAGATAACAAATGTTAACAAGCACATGTTCTGCTCCCTGCTCATTCCTCAAACATATATCACATTAATTCTCCATGGCTTCTAAGCCTGTCTCACTTGTACATCTCATTTTACTACAGTTCTGGATGGTCTCCTTAGCCTCTCTGACCACCCTCCCCAGGGTAGGAAGAATTAAGCAATAATAAGGAGACTTTATGCTTTCACGTGGCAAAGTACAAAACTGGCTCAGAGCTGCATGTGGGAATAAATTTAGGTAACTCCACAGCTTCAGGCTCTGTCAAGGAAACAGCAGTCCAACAGGCCGGTTCCTAGAGAGGTCCTACTCTGTACAGGACTAGGAAACCTTTGACATGTAATTTTCAGGCATTACTGCTACTCTGGGTCTAAACTCGGTTGATTCAGCTCCTGTATTATAACAGAAAGGTACATAGTAAGAGTGGTACTACAACTGCAAGGAGTTAAAAATCCAAGTCACCACTTAAAAAATAAATAAAGATTTATTTCAAGCAGCCTTATTTTTAGAAAAACATCTTATTTATGGTTAGTCTTTGCTTTCTGCCCTGATGACAATCTGCAATCGAATGAACTAGAATTTTTTTCTATTTCAGGACTCCACGCTTTTGACATTAACCCTTATTGTGTGATTTATCTGTCTCATAGACTTTAGAATTCAAAGTCTACCTTCAGAAGCCATAAGCTAGAAGCATAACCGAGTAAACCAGAGTACTGGTTACAGACTTACTCTTCGTAACCAGTCCCACTGAAGGGTTTGTTCTCCTGAGAAGATCCGAGTGCTCGGAAGATCTACTTTCTGCCTCATATTCCCTGACTGCCTAACGTTATCTGAATGGTTTCATAGCACAGTATCATTAAAACAACCGCCTGAGATTCTTGACTAACCAAGTTTGCAGAACCACAAAGCTATCTGGAAGCCTTACAGGAACCCACTCACCAGAGATCTTTTTGACACCACTGCAACACAGCATTGTTTTTTTCCTGTAGTTAATCTTGTCTATTTCCACAGCGATTGTGAAAGGCAGACAAGATCATTCTTATCTTGAACTGTTGGGGTTTTATGGCAGTGTCACAGTGCTGATAGCAAAGTAAATCCAAACACAACTGAGCAGCTCTGTGATCATCTTTCACCGTCAGAATTGCCCTTTTTGTTCAGTAACATATATTAACATATAATGATTTCATAACCATACCTTCATGGAATTTGGCATTGTCAAATAATGCTTATTCTTGCTGGCACAGTAAGATTAAGGGTATTTATTAATCTCAAACATTTTTCTATACAGAGTGGAAGCTACAGAAGCACCTGATAGTCCAGTATGGCAAGACTATCCAAAGAAATAGCGCTGCATGCCTGGGCTGCAAGTTATGGTACTGCAGGCTAACGTGGAACACAGCATTATCATTGTTATAAAGGTGCTCCTCAGGAGCTAAAAACACATGTTAGGTTTGTGAAAAAGCCAAATACCCTTTCTATATACTGGGTGCAGGTTTAGGCAGCATTATGTGATAGTAAAGCCTAGCAGGGACATCAAGGGATAAGACAGTATTCAAAACAACAGTTACTCCTCACCTCCCCTTCTTTGGGTTTGATTTTTTGGATTTGATTTTGTGAGTTCTTTTTGATATGTGGTTCTGTTTTGGTTTTTAAAGGAAAAAAACAGATACAATGCTGAGATACTACCAGACTACATGTAAAATACTTGATCCTGCTCCACTTCCAAGCTATTTTTCTTCCAACTACAAAAAGAAACCCTAAAATGCCATCAAGTCACAGCAGCAATGTTTCTTTCCCACGTTGTGTTTATAGAAGGTCTTCACAGGCTACAGTTTAGATTAAAAAGTTTGATCCTTTGGTCTTATTTGCTGTACTTTATTCCAGTCAAGCTCAAAAGTCATCAAACAAACAGAACTCAAAAGGGAGCAATGGCTTGCACAGAGCAGACAGAAAGGACTTGATGTAAAATTGTGCTCTCTAGTGGAGAAATCGGGTTTTGTGCAATACAAATTCAAGCCACACTGATCCATCCACTTGACCAACAGCTTTTCAGTGTGGAGAAAGTATGAAGATTTTCCAGCATATGAAAAGAGTACGAGTGCCTAGTTCAATAGATTTATTATAACCAAGGTAGAATTATACCGAGTTACATGACAGATTACAGCTATATGAGGTTTCTAAATATACAACAAAAAATACTTGAGTCCCAGGACATGCGTTTAGGTTTGTTTAGATGTTAAAATTAATGGCACCTTTAATTCAATAGTAAAGCATTCCCTTTTAAATGATGCAACACTTTAATATAGCCCTGTATGATACTCTATAGTCTGATGAAAATAGCTTAGCTTTACACCAGATAGAACTGCTTGATTTACATAATGAAAACTAGGATTTTTCTATAAGTAAAGGTTTAATAAGAAAATATTCTGTTGGTTAACCTTTAGAGACAAGAAGTAATATGATCACCAACTCCTTGATTTCCAGTTTTACATAAACCACTAATCTTAAACGTACTCATTAGGTCTTCAGGAAAATACTATCTCCTATTTATATTTTTAAAGTACTAGCAAAATGCAGTCCATTTCTTTCATCACAGCTGCCCTACCACTATTTTTGTTGGGGGGTTATGGACCAATGAATGCATGAAGTCAATTTAATAGCAGATGAATTAGAATCCATTCTTTAAAACAATTTGGCCACTTTACGCTTTCTCAACAGTAAATGGGTGTTGTGGTTTGAGCTAAAGTGGAATCAGTTTTCTAACTTCAGCTGAGTCTTGTCTGTGTAGCTTCATTTTCAGAAGTTAACTGCATGTTTTTCAGACATGTTTGTCTCTAGAAGTGATAACACGTGGCACTGGGATGCAGAAAGCCATTGCTTATACTTATTCCTATAGAAACCAAGGCCATTCTCAAGCAGGTGGAGTGCTCTAAGTTAAAGACAAAAAAGAGCGGCACATGCAGCGAGAGGCAGAGAGGACAGGTGACCCCAAACTGACCAATAGAGTATTCCATCCCATAGACGTCATCCTTGAGAGATCCAAGGATGCCTCTCTCTCTTCTGGAAGGAGCGATATCCAGTGAGAACTTGTCTATCTGCCCCAATCCTGGATCTGTGTCTTCCTGAATCCAGTTCCAGAGCCCAGCTCCCTCCTAGCCTCAGACCCTTTCCTGGTGTCTGCTCTGCAGCATTTGTGGTCATGTATTGTCATCGAGGGGTGGGAGCACAACTTCATATATTTTATTATTTTCTTATTATTATTTTCTTCATTGTTATTATTATTATTTCATTAAAACTGTAGCTTTATTTTCCAACCCACAAGTCTTCTCCTCTCATTTCCCTTTTCCATCTCCCTTGTGGTGGGGAGGGAAAGGAACTGGGAGCGCAAATGCTCAGTTTCAGCTGCCAAAATTGGCCGGGATGGGGCTTAATGCTGACAAGAGGATTCAGCTTCTTTGAACTCTGTATCTTAACTAGGCTGTTGGACTAAATCTGAAGTTAGAAGACACAAATGTGAAAGACTTAAAAAAGCTAAATGTACAGCTAACTCATGCTAATTTTAGAATACATGCCATATTATTATATTTTAACTCAAGAGTAAGGATCTAGCAAGGCATGGGTATTAGATTTCTCTTGTGTGGCTGCTGAATGTTAAGATCAGTTCTTGACTGTTATAAAAAACAGCATTCTCTCTTTCTCTTTGGCCCTTAAAGATGAAATATAGGGTTTGGGTTTTTTTATGCATACAGAAAACCACAAAAGGTAGCTCTGTGTTAAGTTCCCTAGTATACTCAGAAAAGGCAGGCTAACAATTCAGCAAAGCCAGCACTCTAGATTTAAGAAGTATGACAAGCCACAAACAGAATCTTACAAGTTAAAGGATGTCCCAGCTAGATTATTTTTAAATGGAAAAAAAAAAGTTCATAATTGATTTTATGCCTAGAGCAAGGAGGAGAGAGTTCCACCGACTCCCAGTGCAACTGGTGCTGATATGGCTGGCAGCAGCTTAAACACCTGTTTTGGGTTGATCCCATGACAGCACGCAGACTTCCTGTTTCTGCACTGGTAGTCATTCAGAATTTTGAGCTGGGGAAGGGCTGTCTGTGACTGGGTAAACAAAAACTGCTGAAATAGAGCCTGGTTTTTGTCATATCACTTAACAGAAAGATGAATAAGAACTAACTGATAAACTGTAGTTTGGGTGTTGCTAAATATCCAGAACTCTGCAAGACACTGTTTTCATCTAATATTCTCCTGCAAGTTTTCACAATATTCCTTACATTTCTGTCCTTCTCATGGCTGTAACACTTGAACTATAAATTTTAATTAAACCATATGCAAGAAAATATTCAGTTCTTCAAAAAAGAAGTCTCAAAATTAAGGAGCCAGAAAGACAAGTGAGATATCCCTTGAAGTCCTGTGTAGTTACTGTTACAGATAGGTAAAGAGAAAGTGATCTTAAATGTTTCATTTAAAAGTCAACAGTAGTCGTGCAAAATTAACACACATTTGTGAGCACACTGTGGCTCACTGGTACATATAATTAGCTGTGTTGTAGTAATACCTGACAGTCACACTGCTGCATGTATGGAAGGGAGGCCACCCAGTAATTGAGAGAAAGATCTGTTTTTCTAAGCCTCATTACAGACTATGTTTGCAAGACCTCCATTTTTAGCTACAAAAGCATCACCACAGCAAGCCAGAAGTTTCTCTGGCTTTTGCAGACTCAGCTGATGATATTACCTTAGAGTTCATTCACCACTGAAAGACATTAAAGAATGACCAAAGTACAGCTCTGTAGGTTTATGCATTATGTTGTAAGGCATCAAAAAACAGGTCCAAAGTTACATTACAGGCTACAAGATTCTACTTAGCAATTCAGTTTAGCTTATGTAAGAAGTGCAAACATGACAGCCTCCAATTAAATCAACCTCTCCATTTCTTGAGGGAAGAAAGACAGAGATCAAACCCCAGACAGTTCATACTGGCTTCCAATCCCATCCTACAAGACAGCTTTGTGAGGTTCTTCAGACACGTCATCCACATAGACAAATAACAGTCACTACTACAACACTACCACGACTGACCATTTTAAGGATGATTTACAATGAACTCCTTCAGAAGCTATGGATATTCAAATACTCCACTCCATGATAAACTGGTTTTAAAGAATACAAAAGCACAGTCCAAGGTGTCCTCCTAAGACAGAGCTTCTCTCAGTCTCCTATATCTGAACAGTTGCAGAAGTGCCATTTGTGTAGCCACCTTTAGACTTCATGTGGTCCTGAATTGATACAGCCTGGAACAAAAGTTTATTAGAACATGCATCTTATAAAGTCTGTTTGCCAGATCAATTATTAAAGCATCAATTTGAAGATGCAAGTGAACCAAATGTATACAGTACTGGGTCCCAGTGGTAGTAGGAAGAAATAGCAACTAAACCTAGGATTGTTAAATGCTATATTAAATCGGTGTAGGAGACGGGTCTTACTATCCAAAATCCACTTACTCTTACACCCCTCACTCTGACACAGCTTTGGCTTGAGGGTGACATGTTATCTGGACCTGGTATCAAGTGCATCCACAGAATCCTTATCCAAAAGGTTCTCTCCATATGTAAAGACACTGGGGAAATGAGCACTTCTTGCTGATTGTACCTTCCACAGTATCTTATGCTTACAAACCAAAGGACAGATCTGTTCTGATGCTATTCTACTGATGCCAAAGCTCTTACAATTACCAACTATTTTATTAGCTGCCTGCTCTACAGGTTACTGAGTGGAGATTTCTGCTCATCCAAGAGGTGTGCACTTACTGATGCATAGTCACCACTCATCTCTCCTGCCCCAACATGCGCCGTGTGCACAAAGTTCATTGGTTCTCCTATCATATTTCGGTCCAGTCTCCGACGTCTCTTCTATAAGAAAGAAGATATCTTAGTTCTCCACTCAGAAAACATGAGCAGCTTTCAGACAGAAACAAGCAGCAAAGTTCAAAAAAACAGTCAGTAGTGACCCCGGATGATTCCTCGTTAAAAGCAGGCTGAAGTTTGCAGTAAGAGACCATCAAAGCCACATCAATTACTGTTAAGTCAGTTTGAGCAAAACTTCCTTTAATGTTGGAAAGTCAGGACCTAAGTACTGCAAACTCTCACATGGCCAAAGGTTCTGGCAAAACACACATGATTTAAACATTACTTAGCCCAAACTAATCAAAACAACGTGCGATTAAAGTGTTCTCCACATAACTGAAAGACAACATTTCAAATCTGATAAAAGATGCCAGTTGTGTATCTACCTACCGGCTGGGGCTGCTCCCCATTGCACCAATTAAAACAAACCAGGAATTCAGTCATTGTATTTTTCAGCAGGTTGTAAGGTCTTGTTAAGTGTAATTATTTCTCTGAGGCCCAAGATGCAGTTTCTAAAGTGAGTTTAGGAAGGAATTGCTTGTGCTGATTCTCTGGTAAAGATCACAGAAACATCTGATGAGTACACCTGCAAAAAGATTATTATTTAAATATATACTAAAATATATCAAAGTCTCATAACAGATATTAACCAACAGACATTTCAAAAGACAAAAACAGGACTGTAAAATTCTGAAACATACCTGGACAGAGAAGAACATCAATTTAAAATCAGTACATTCATGTCAGAAATCAGGGTTAAGAACTCTGCACATTTACTCCCAGACAGACAGCAGTATAAGTTCCGGTTTCATTTCAGAAGTGTAATAAAAGCAATGTTAGAACGAAGCCATGGCTGGTTAAACAGTTTGTGATCTGATTGTAAGCAGAGCTACCCAATATTTACCAACTATTTTGTATTTTGAAAGAAAGTACATTTGAAGCACAAGAGAGCGAACAAAGGGGTTCAAAAGGAAGTTTCCTTCTTAAGTCTAATAGTTACTCTTCATAGACATAGAAAAGCTCAAAGAAAATAGTATTCTACAACTCCAAACAGCCCTTAAAAGAGAAAAAAAGAAAAAAAAAGAGCTTTGTATACCAGCAACAGAAACAGTCAGAGCTTAGAGCTTCCCAGAAGGTATAAAACTATTAACACAACCCTCCTGAACTGCAGACACAACCAGGAAACTCACTGACGTCAAGTGCCCTGAAGCTGCTGAGATAAAACCCAACTTTTTATTGGTTACTGAAATTTTTTTATAATGTCTTCCTTCAAATCAAACCCAGGGCTACAGATTAGCCTTTCATATCAACTTTTTCATGCCCCAGATCATTAAAACGTGATAATCTCTTTTATTTTTTTATAAGCTTACAGCTTAACAGAACTTAACAGCATCACCAGTTTGTCTTTCTGAACCCCCACTGAAGTCTTTGTAACCAAACAGCTTAAACTTCCCCCTTCACAGCCATTTCTTATGCAGCCCCATGACATTTGTGGTTCTCTTACACTTCATCACTTCTCATACTTCATGCATATTTTTAATATTTCTGCCATTTATCTTCCAAAGTGTTTGCTACTCTTTGCCTCTTAGCTTTGGGTGGCCTATATGGTACATTATTGCATAAGGCGTCATATATTACTCCATGGGTTTAACGCAACTCATTATCTGGCTCAATTAACATTTTCAACCTAAATTCATCCTCTCACAACAGTCTTTATCACCACTGATGCCTTGTTTGGGTGCAGCAAAGAAGAGACAGTGGCCCGCACAACTGTAAGAACACGCAGAAGCCAAAGCTTTTGCCGACACATCATATTAGTTGCAGATTTTTTTGATTTATTTCATGTTAAGGAGACTGTATTGAAGCTAAGATTTTCTTAGAAACCATGAAGTGTCTCACTGTACACTAAGAACTTATTTTAAAAGCAGACTGACTGAGACAAGCATCAAATTAGACAGAGAAGCATCCTCATCCTAAAATAACGGCTGAACACCCACTCTCTTCCCGTCACACACCCCAGCACTTGGCCATCGACCTCCGTGGGGCTCCGTGCCTACCTGGGTGTTACCTGCTGCTCCCAGGGAGTCCTGATGGGATTGGCACGTCCTCATGCAAGCCCTGACACACAGCCAACTCCCGTCTTGGCAGCTCCAGCGCATGTACAGTTCATGTTCCTGGGTTATAATTAATCCTGATTGCCAGGCAAGAATGCTTCAGTGTGATCCCATGCCCTGCGACAGTTCCTTTGCTCTGCAGGGCGCTGCAGGAGTCTGTTGTGTGCTTCACGCTTACCTACAGGTGTCAGAAAAGCAGAACGGAAACCAAAAATAGCGCCCTAGTTTGGCGTCAGATTCGCGCAGCCGTGCAGTTTTCTCAGCACTCTCCATACAGCCCGTGGCTCGTTTCCACCCCTGCGGCAGCTCTGCAGGTGTCCTCCTGGCACACAGCGGTGCTGGACGCCTTCCTGTTGTGTTTTACAACAGAACTCTTCTTTTCCTCTGCGTGAGTCAGAGTGTCATCCTCCAGGACAAGAGTGTTTGTGCCAGGGCACGGGACACCACCTTCCTTCCAGCGACTCAAGGTTTCCATGCTAACTGGAAGAATTTAAAAACCATCTTAATGTGTTCAGGCTCGCCCAGAACTAATAAAAGCCAACAAGAATCTCCAAACTGAGGAGAAAACAACATTTTGTCACTGTTGGCACGCAGTCCAGAACTGGACAATATCCTGTTGTTCTTTCTCTCTATTTTTCACCAGAGCAGCAGTATCATCGAGGAGAGAGACACAAAGGCCCAGGGAAATGGCTAGCACGCGCAGACACAGATGCTGAATGCGATGGGCAGGATGCACAGCCACTCTGGAGTCCACAGCCTTAAAGCACCCGAGAGCTTTAGGAATGTTTAGATCTACTTTATTGAGCATAACATTCAATTTGTTCTACCACTGCTGTGTATCAAAAAGTATTAAAAATATTCTTGTATTTTATTTTGAAGTAGAAGCAGATTTTTGCCTGAATAAAAACAAAAGAATTCTCCCTTTCCATAGACAAGAGAGATGCACGGTAATGTGGATAAATACCCAAAACAAACATAAACCCCAAAACAACAACAACAGAAGACCAAGGCAGCTTCTGTATTTCAAAGTGGAAATGAGCTTAGTCACAAAAAAAGCTTATTTTTAACTAACTGTCCTTTCCCTCTCAAAAAAGAAGAAAAGTCAAGAGACCAAATTACGTGTTCTGTTTGGAAGTCAAAAATAACTGTGACAGAAAACAGCTGAGGTTTGCCTGTAGTCTTACTGGAAGAAAATTAGTAAAAATCCCAAAAAGACAAGGAGCAAGCAACACAGCAACTGCTGGCATCATCATAGTATTGAACTGAGTCACTAGCTTGTAAATTATGGAATTTACTGTTCCTAAGAATAAACTCAGATTAAATAATTTAAAGAAAAACGCTGTGACCGTAATTTAAGGAGAAAACCTTAACAAGAAGAGATGAAGCTCCTCAGGCACAGCAGGGTTTCCAGCCCTGTGGTCTCCCATGGTTTGCAGGAGTCCCAGGTGATGCATGTTGAAGATACAGCATAAAAGTGCTGAAGTAGTTGAATTGTTTAAGCGAAACGTATTAACTTAGTAGACATAGCTTTTTGTAACAGCATTTGGCAGCACCTTCACATTGCATTAGATAGCAGGGCTCATGCCTGCACAGTGCGATGAACGCTCGTTTGTAGCCAGTGGATAGCAGAAACCTTGAAAAGAAGATTCAAGACAAACAGTGTATGGGCCATTGCATAAAAATTATGAGGAGTCTGGGCAATGTGCATTGTTCAGAATTCCCACAGTCTTGTACAAAAACATGCTGCAAAAATAACTTTATTATTGCTTTAGCCAGCAACTAGAATGCAAGCAATATCATGCACCTGGTTTCACTGTTCACCAATCATAGGAATACACAAACAGTAACCATGCCAATCCACCACTTGCACACAGTGATCACGCACCCACCCAACACATAAAAGCTAAGATGTGCCAGACCCTATGCTCCTCCCCATGGGTCAAACCTCAGTGATGTCATGAACATCTCCCAATTGCTGTGAACTTCTGCTTGATGGTTGCTGGGAAGCCCCAGACTGATTGCAAGGTAATAAAGTCCTATTTTCTGACCTTGTATTGTGTTGTTTCTGCCTGTGGCGGTGCAAAGCTCCCCCATCCCTTAGAAACTGGTGCCAGAATGACAACCTGGAGAGTAAAACTCAGCCAAAAGTGAGGGAGAGAGGCAAGTCTTCCTCTTTGACCAATGATTGACCTGCAGGAGACAAATATGATGTAGTAGCAACCACACAAGTGCAAAGGATGTTATAATATGCAAATATGTAAATAGATTCAAGGAAATATTTTGAATAAACAAAAACCTAGTTCTATAAACATGTACCTTTCACCAACTCAGGTGCGAGCGTTTGGCAGGAAAAAGCCCTCTGCTTGCTTCTGATGCCATTAAAGGAATATATCTTCCAGATACTGCAAAAATCAGTTTTTGAGTTTTATTTGACTGGCTTTTATGGTACCACAAGGCTGCCATTTCACAGCCAGGGGACAAAGGCAACTGCCAGGGAATTGCGGGCTCCTCCAGCCACGGGAGCAGGGAGTGCCCTTTCTCTGAGCACTGGGGACCATAGGAGACAAGTCCTCTGTACCAGGCTGTCCCAGCTCCCATGTGCCTGAATCATGGACTGATTTGGGTGGGAAGGGACCTTAAGCCCATCCAGTTCCAACCCACCTTCCACGGGCAGGGACACCTCCCACCAGACCAGGCTGCTCAAGGCCCCACCCAACCTGGCCTTGAACACCTCCAGGGATGGGGCAGCCACAGCTTCCCTGGGCAACCTGTGTCAGGGCCTCCCCACCCTCATTGTGAGGAATTTCTTCCAAGCCCAGGCTAGAGCATCACTACCCCAGCGCCTCAGGAAGCTGGTGCTGAGGTGGGAGCTTTTACAGTGAGACGAGAACTCTGGATCAGAGCTTCCTTCTGGGAACCATGTGTTCCCAGTCAGGCTGGAAGCTGCCCCAGAAAGCTCTGTTTTCAATGCCTCTCAAGTTGAACACGAGCCAACAGTGCCCTGGCAGCCAAGAGGGTCAACCATGTCCCAGGGTGCATCCAGCACCGCATCACAGCTGGGTGAGGGAGGGAATTGTCCTGCTCTGCTCTGCGCTGGTGAGGCCCCACCTCGAGTGCTGAGTGCGGCTTTGGGCGCTGCAGGATAAAAAGGACATCGAGCTGCTCTGTTCCCACGTGCCTATGAGAAGGCCCCAACTGAAGCACAGAACGGTCGGGTTGGAAAGAACCTTAAAGCCCATCGTTAAGACCAGCTCCGCGGCCCAAGGACAGACTGCGACCTTGCGGGTAGCCGCCGCCCGCAGAGCCGCTACCGCATCGTGCCCTGCAAACCGCCGGGTTCCGACCCGCACCGGTCAGCCCCGCCCGGCCCCGCCGCATTACCCCGCTGCTGGAACCAGTGCTCTCAACCCCGCTGGCCCCGCGGTCCCGCGCGGGGGCGGTAGCGGCTCCAGTACCGCCGGGGCCGCCCCTCAGCGCGGCGCGCGCAGCCGCCACCAGGCCCGCCTCAGGCGCGCGCTGCGCCCGCCATTGGCGCGGCTGCCCTACCC